>JAFIRS010002605.1:0-198723 GCA_018342105.1 Gonioctena quinquepunctata | reverse complement strand
TGACCCAAGTTAAAACCGGTATTCCTATACAAACTTTCAACCACCATTTTCCCCCATTTAGGGTTGAATTTTTTAACGCATCGTAGCATATTTGGCAAAAAATTTAAAAAAAACAAATAAAATTGAAAATAAATAATATTTAAAAAAATAAAAACCTTTTTTAAAAAATTACCCGGTCCCAGACATTTCTTACTTTACTGCCCTAGGGTGAAGTACCTACTATATAATTATTGATACCATCACCCCCCGCTTTTTAAATAAAATTTTTTTTCTTATTTTCTATTTTTTTTTCTTTTTTTAAAAAAACCTGATTTTATTTTTTTTAAAATATTTTTTATTTTCAACTTTTTTTTAGTTTTCATTTAAAGCGCGGTTTTGTTTTCAAATATTATTATTATTATTAAATTTTTTTATTGAATAGAATCGGGAAACCAAAAAATCGCGGCCTTTTTAGCCGCCATCTTGAATCCTTCAATTTTTAAAAAAAATCTAATCTTACCCCAAAAACCCCCACATACCAATTTTGAATAGAATCAGACCATAATCACAAAACTCGGCCGCCATTTTAAAGCCGCCAATAATATTCGACCCCAAAAACCCCCACATACCAATTTTGAATAGAATCAGACCATAATCACAAAACTCGTCTACCATTTTGGATCCGCCATCTTGAATTTTTCGATTTTGACAAAAGAATCATAATCTCCGACCACGAAAACCCTCAGATACCAATTTTGAAGCGAATTGGACCATAATCACAAAACTCGTACGCCATATTGGAACCGCCATTTTGTTTTTTTTTTTCACACAAAAATTTCTTAATGCATTGTCACCGGAATTATGTACACCTGCCAAATTTCAAATCATTCGGACGTCTGCAAGTGGGTCAAAATCGCGCCCAAAGGAGTCGGTTACAACAAACAAACAAACATACAAGTGAAGCTAATATAAAGCGTGTAAAAAGCGTCATCAGTTAGTTATAAATTTCGATAACGTATAACAGAAACAAAATTGGTCCCAGTGCGGAACCTTGAGGTACCCCTGTTGTAACACATTTCGTAGGATCAGATTTGATTTTTGTCATGTGTCCGTTCTCCACGGATATAAGGCTAACATATTGTTGCCTATTTTATAAAAAGGAAGCCACCCAATTATGAACAGTTCCTCGAATTCCGTAGTGATACATTTTTGACAGGAGTATACTATGGTTAACACAGTCGAATGCCCTGCTGGGATCGCAAAAAATCCCAGCAGGACACTCGCCTGCATCAATCATTTTGACTGATTTTCCAATGTACTTCTAAGACAGCAGCAACTCGTTATTTCTGAACATTTCGTCAACATTTCTTCGCTTATAAGGAAGTTCATGAGGCGGTCCAGGAAACTGATCTCAAAGATGACAGACTTGAGGGTATTGTCACTGGTCTATCATTTTCTGTTTTGTCTATCCGATTTTTTATTCAATGGTACGATCTTTCCAATATTCAGTGATTGTGGAAATTCACCTGTTTGAAAAGAAAGATTAACTATAAAGGTGATGGGTTCGATAATAAATTCAATGGTTTGTTTTAGTAAAAATGCTGAAATTTCATCAAAACCAGATGATTTTTTATTTTTTAATAATCTTCTTTGGGCGCGGTGAATAAAAAATGGGTTATTGGTCATTTAACAGAAACGTTTTCCGCAATGTCTCTCCCAGACGAATTGTTCTAGAACAACAAAGTTCGAATGTTAGGGAGTAATATATTATCAAGGTCTACCAATACCAATATGCAATTGAAACAATGTGCTAATACGCCCATATAAAGCTACATTGGTTTTATCACTGATACAAGCTTTAAATGCCCATAAAATGAATCATACGAAAATACTTATCAGGGATTCCCGGAAATATATGTTATAAATGTTATTATCAAGAATAACTGAAAAACATTGGTGAATAACAAGGCCAACAAAATAGATAGGAAATAAAATAATTATGTGTATAAATTACCCACCCCTTATCATCGTTATTATTGCCTATAGAAAAAAAAAGTTGGGTGGTTATGACTTAATTTTGATAAAATGCCATCAAAAATACAGTAGCGTGCAGATTTCAGGGGATTTTTTTTAATGGGATACCCTGTATATTATTGAATTTTTGGAATGATCTTTTTTTTATGATTTTAAAAATATACCATATGTTACCCCTATCTTATACAGTTGAGCTATTAGACTAGTTGTTACTGTAAATACCTATTCTGTGAAAGATAACATTTTTAAAGTAAGCTATGAAAATGACAACTATATTATGTTTGTTTAGTGACATTTCTTGGATGGAATATTAAAACTGGTTTACAGTGAGGAAGAAAAAGTTCAAATATATACTTGTTATATACGAAACAACAAAAATAAGCGTGGAGCAAAAAGTCCAATTCGTCCCAACACCGTCAGAAAATACATTCAAAAATATTTACCAAAAAGTGAATCATACCTTCACTTTCAGTAGAAATAAGGGTGTAGTTCAAGGAAACCAGGAAGAACAGCTAGAGATCTCTATTGTATCCCTAGGCACACTTCCACACGATTTAAGCGGAGCTTTTCATACAATCCAGTGAACATTTTCAATATTATTCCTGCGCACATTAAGTCGCTTCAAAACTGGCATAACTTTAGGAAGCATATCAAGTCCTGTATTCTTTCAAATAGACAATTAGTAGCTCAATTAATTATAATAAATATGTGACTAGACCACTATGGATTCATTTTTCTGGGGATTTCTCAAAGACATTGTTAATAATAATAATATTCCACTCATTAAAGACACGATTTGACGTGAAATAGAGAATATGAATTTCAATAATGAAGCAATTTCCAATGCACTTATAAAAAATATAAGAAGACGTTATCGCATTATGGTAATATAATTCAAGTTATTTTGTAGTTTTTTTTTTCTTTCATCGTTTCCATCGAAGTTTCTCGGCGAATCGACCAACAAAAATCAGCAAGCATTGCTGCTGGCCATTTTCCATTGTAGTGTCTTTCAATATGTATAATATCCTGATGAAACCTTTCACCATGCTCATCTGATACAGCACCGAGATTTTCCGGAAAGAAATCTAAATGCGAGTTCGAAAAATGAATTTTTCTAACCTAAAATTAAATGGAATTTATAAAAAAAATATATTTATATTTATTATTATATTATTAAAAATGGATAACCTACACATAAAATACTTAATATATATATATATATATATATATATATATATATATATATATATATATATATATATCGCACCAACACTATTTCTACTTCACATCAACACTATTTCTACTTCACATCAACACTATTTCTACTTCACATCAACACTATTTCTACTTCACATCAACGACCTGTTGAAAGCAACTTCATGTCCAGTACACAGCTTTGCCGATGATAGTACCCTCCATACCGCTTTCTCTTCCAGGGCCCCTATATCAGCCCGTGAAACCAGAAATGAACGAGGAAGAAATGTTAATAATATAAATATGGACTTAGCAACAATTCTCGAATGGGGATCTAATAACTTGGTAGAATTCAATGCAAACAAAACACAAGCATGTCGTTTCTCTAGAAAAGCCGATCTCACTGTGCCTAACATAACTTTGTCAGGAGTAACCATACCACTGAAGCCATCCATATCGATGCTTGGTATTACTATCAGCAATAACCTTTCCTGGGAAAATCACGTGAGGTCCATTGCCAAAAGTGCATCCCAAAAACTTGGTTTTTGTTTCGTGCCAAGAGCTATTTCACCCCCAGTCAGCTGCTTATGATCTATAAGGCACAGATTCGACCTGTCCTGGAATACTGTTCCCATATTTGGAGTGCGGCACCTAAACATATCCTGAGGCTATTGGATTCTGTCCAAAAAAGGGCAATTCGTCTCGTCGGTGATGCCTCGCTTACAAACTCGCTCACTTGTCTGGAACACCGTAGAAAAGTTGGCGATTTGTCTCTATTTTATAGATATTTTCATGGGCGATGCTCTTCTGAAATATCAACAATCGTTCCTGCTTTGGCAGTCTCTTGAGATTAACCCGTCAAGTTCAGTCATCACACCCTTAGTGGTCACTTTGGAGACCTGCAGAACATCACTTTCCAAAGACTCGTTCATCCACGAACAGCGAGGCTTTGGAACTCATACCTAGGGAGGTGTTCCCCGAGGCATACAACCTTCAGAAATTTAAGAAGAACACCAACTCCTACCTTCTTTCCCTAGGTTCCCACGATGTTCTCTGAACATTACAGGATATCCCTTTTCGTGGGAACCAGAACATAAAAAAAAAATATATATGTATATATATATATATATATATATATATAATATGAATTTTGTGCAAAACTTACTAAAGTATTTGATATAGGGCATGTTCCGATATTCCCGGACAGTACTGCCCAGTAAATTTAATCGTTCCAATTTTACTAAAACTTACTGGCAATGTTTTCGCGCCACGTTTAAAGAAACCCTGTTAGAGGCTAAACATTTACTGGTGCTACTGTTGCAGAAAAGGTCGTGTAGTCACAGTATCCCCTCCCCAAATTAAAAAAAGGTAGGTTATGTTATGGTTTAAAATCAAAACACTATCAACAGTGGCGAGACATAATCTAAATCAGTTATTATCAGATTATCTCTGCAAAATTAATATTCTCATCAACAAATATAACAGAAAAATGTTTCAAGTTTTATTAGAAGATTTCAGCATGACAACAATAGGTTATGTTCTATATTTGATTTTACCTTACTGGCCCGAATCGTTCCGAAAATAATCAGCAGTTTCAGTTTACTGCCACTGTGGAGCGTTCTGATTAATTAAAAGACAAGTTTTCAACTAACTGTTGTAAAGTCACAGTGTATACTGCGCAGGCGCATATGTACTACCATAGAAATCACTTCCGGCACTTTCCTTCTTCCTCTTACGACTAGCAAAAACCTATTTCGTATGTATATACATTGTTTATAATGTTAACGCATAAAACAAATTTAAAAAAAAACCTAAATTCACGATATTTTGGAAAAAAAATCATATCGAAAAATCTAGACGTGATAGAAAAAATTGGCCGTAGGGAACAGATTCAGAGCATCAAAATCTTCATATTTATGACATAATTTTTTGAAGGAGGATTTTGTTGCAGACCAGTGTTATACATTGACAATAATGGTGGACACATCTTTTATGAGTTATCATGTTATTTTTTCCTAAATAAATCTTTGTTATCTATTTTTGCATAAATATTTGAACTTTTTCTTCCTCACTGTAAACCATTTTGATTATTCCATTAAAGAAATATCACTAAACAAAGATAATATAGTTGTCATTCTCATGTTAACTTGCATGGGATGGGGAATTCAAAATAACGGATACTCCCTCTGGTGTCGATTTTTGAAACTATACATAAGTACATTGTTTAATTTGTTGAAAATCTGAACAGGATGTTCATAAAATCAGATGTGGAATCATCTGCGACTGAAAGATAAACTTTAGTCACTATCTTCCATCGTCAAAATAACCTCTTGTGGGGTATGCATGTTGAAAATTGACAATGTTTCCCTTTTCTACATTGTTTACTTTTCGAAACATTAATGTTTATAATTTTAGCCAATGTATACCTAAAACTTGTCGAATCTCTTGTGATTGTTGAAATTTAATGAAATTCTTGTGTAACTGGTAAATGTTTTTGACTATTGTACGTCCTGAGTGAAAAAATTAGTGATTCAAGTTCAAATCATTATTTTGTGTACCTCAATGTGACTCTTGGCAAAACGATACCGTTGTACTAGAATAAGTTTTCATCATTTTCCGTGAGAAAATGAACGTAATGTTCTGGTGCAGACTAATCTAGGATTGAGCGATGAGTCTATAGACAGATGATGGGCTCTTGAAGAAGAATTCAGTCCCTTCCCAAAATCTTCCTGTATCGTCTGTGGCCAAGAAAAAAGTGAAAAAGAACCTTTACAGAGATTTGAGAGGAAAGATAAGAAGAGAAATAAATAATAGTTTAAAAGAACTAAAAAACACGCTTTTATAGAAAACCAAACTAAAAAAATAGAAAATAAGAAAAACAATTTATTTTATTTCAAAAAAAGCGTGGGGTGCATGGTATCGCCTCGGCCAACAATTAACTGTGATCTGCGACATTTCTTACTTTACTGCCCTAGGTGTGTAATGTACTATATAATTATTGATACCATGCACCCCACGCTTTTTTTTAAATAAAATACATTTTTTTCTTATTTTCTATTTTTTTAGTTTGTTTTTCTATAAAAGCGTGTTTTTTAGTTTTTTTAAACTATTATTTATTTCCTACTTTTTAGTTTGGTCTATTTATAAATGCGTGTTTTTTAAGATTTTTATTAAAGTTATATAAATTAACAAATTAAAGTTATGTAAATTAAAAAATGGAATAATATTTTCAAATTAGTGTATTGTCATCGGTCCTCGATAAATCTACAGAGTTTGAATGAAATCTGACCGTTTAAACTGGGTAAAAATCGCGCCCAAAGGAGTCGGTTACAAACATAATCTCCGACCCCAAAAACCCCCACATACCAATTTTGAATAGAATTGGACCATAATCACAAAACTCGTCTACCATTTTGGAGCCGCCATCTTGAATTTTCAGTTTTGACAAAAGAATCATAATCTCTGACCACGAAAACACTCAGATGTTATGAATGTACTAGTTTGGTTGTTGGCCAAAGTGGCTATGGCTCATGGCCAAGTTCATTGTAAGAAGAAGTTGTTGTAGCTAACCTAAAAAGATAAGTTAAGAACGTGTGTAACCAAAATCAATGTTATGTATGAATAAAAAACGTTCAAAATAATAAAAGTTAGTTGTTATTTGATGAAACTAAAAGACACAAGCTTGTCCCCCCATATATTACCGTAACAGGTTATGGGCCCAGATGAACAGAAAACATAATTAAAAAGTAATAAAGAAAAATGGCGTCTACAGCGGTACACTTACCACAACTAACTTCCTCGAGCAACTTTAATAACTGGAAGTTCAGAGTAAAAATGCTATTGGAAGAAAAACAAATATCCGAGACACTGGAAAAAACAATAGATGACTTTACAGACGATAGATCGAAAAATGAGTTCAGTGTGAAAGATTCAAAAGCAAAGAGTATGATCGTGCAATGTATTACAGACAAACATTTGGATTTGGTTAAAGATTCAAAGTCTTCCAAAGAAATGATGAAAGCTCTACAAGACGTTTTTGAAAGAAAAAGTGTATTCACAAAATTGACACTCAAAAAGAAGTTACTAACCTTAAAACTCAAAAGGAATGAAAAATTGGAAGATCATTTCTTGATTTTTGATACATTAATAAGAGACCTAGAAAGTGCAGGTTCTAAGCTGGAGGAAGAAGATAAAGTGTGTCATCTCTTGCTATCGTTAAATGAAAGTTTGAGTCAGTTATAACTGCATGAAAAATGAAAATTAATTCAAATTGAATCAAATGGTGGCCATTCTGAAATGTCATTCACAGCAAGCCCGTATACATGTTACAAGTGCGGTAAAAGAGGCCATACGATTGCAGATTGTCGCCAGAGTACAACCCGAGGAAATTTTAGAGGACGCAGAGGATATAACAGAGGTTTTCACCGAAGCAATAGAGGTCAAGGCTCAACTCAAAATAACAATCAAGGTCAATCAAGTATACAAGCAAACAAGGCTGATGAGATTGCTTTTATTGCACTATGCAGTTCCACAGGATCAAACAGAGACATTAACAAGTTTATTTTGGATTCAGGATGCACACAGCATATGGTAATGGATGAACTAGAGAAATGTATGTCAGAAATTACAGAATTGAAGTCAGAAGTGAAAATCGGTACAGCAAAGGACAATGAAATTTTGTATGCTAGGAAACAAGGAATAATAAGAGGTATTTGTCAAGGAAAAGAAATAAAAATACAGGCATTGATAGTTAAAGGTATGTCACATAATTTAATTTCAGTCTCAAAATTGTTGAAAAATGATTTCAAAGTTATCTTTAATAATAATAAGTCAGGTAAAAAACAAGCAATGTTATCCAAAAATGAGGTTACTTTCTATTGTGATTCTAATAATGATTTATTCTTTTTAAACATAGATTTTGAAAACGAAAAATCTATTTACACAGAGAAAAATGTTAGTTATACAGATGTAATGATTTTAATTATGTAGCAGGTGGAAGTACAGACAAAAATCTTTGGCATAGAAATTAGGTCATGTAAACAGATATAGCTTAAGACAACTAGGTTTACCCTTCAGTAACGTTATTTGTAATACTTGTGTTGAAGGGAAATGTACACGAAAACCTTTTTATAAATGTGAAAAGAAAACTACCGAAATTGGTGAGTTGATTCATTCTGACATAGCGGGTCCTATAGCGACTCCTACTACAGAAGGGCATAAATACTTTCAAGTGTTGATTGATGATTTTTCTCATTTTTTGGTTGTCAAACTATTAAAACAAAAAAGCGAAGGGGAGCAAAATGTTATTGATTTTATCAGAACAATTAAAACACAACATGGATTAAAAACTAAAAGAATCAGGGTAGATAATGGTGGGGAGTTTGTGTCAAATTATTTTAAAAATTATTGCAGGAATAAAGGTATTGCGCTTGAGTATACGTTGCCATATACTCCACAAGAGAATGGTACAGCCGAACGGATGAATAGAAGCCTTTTGGACAAAGTACGCACAAAATTTGCAGAAACAAATTTACCAAGAGAACTATGGGGAGAAGCAATTTTGTGTTCAGCCTACGAACTGAACAGGTCCCCAACAGAAGCTAATGGTGGTGAAACTCCGGCCCAGAGGTGGTACAAGAAAAATGATTTGTCCAAATTGAGAGTTTTTGGAAGTCAAGCTTGGGCAGTCATTCTACCAAGACAAAGTAAATTGGAAAAACGTGCACAGCCATGCATAATGGTAGGATATACTGGAGCAGGGTATAGATTGTGGAATTATGAGAAAAATGAAATTATAAGTTCAAGAGACGTAAGATTTAATGAGAGAAATACAAATTATAATGAAATATTGAAAAATACGAAAGATGAAGATAGCAGAAAAATAATACAAATTCAAGAAGATTTGACAGATAGAATTAATGAAATTGATATAGAAGAAAATAAGTTGAATGAAAACAGGCAAGATGATTCAGAAAGCACTAGTTCAGACAATTTTGAAGAATGCTTACCAAAGATAAATGAAACGAATAGAGGAAGAAAAATAAATCCACCAAAATATTTGGAGGAATATGAAGTCTATACAGCTTATTGTCTGATATCATCAAGTAAAAGTGATCCTTTAACATACGAGGATGCAGTTAAAGAAAAGAATGGAAGGAAGAAGGAATGCACAAAAACTGAACACATGGACTGAAGCAGAATTACCAGAAGGAAAAACCGCAATTCAAACAAGATGGGTTTTCAGAACAAAGGAAGATGGAACTAAAAAAGCGAGAGTAGTAGCAAAAGGATTTCAGTTAAAGGAGGAGAATTTTTTTGAATCAGTATATTCACCGGTTGCAAGATTATCTACAATAAGATTACTCCTATCAGTAGCACTAGAAAAGGACTATAATATAAGGCAATTAGACATTCCTACAGCTTTTTTAAACGGTACACTAGAAAGTGAAGTATTTATTTATGCGCCATCTGGTGTTAAAACCAAATTACCTATCTTAAAATTAAATAGAGCTTTATATGGTCTAAAAGAGTCACCGAAAGTTTGGAACGATACTTTTAATGATTTTGCAACAAAGAATAAATTTGAAAGATCAAGACATGACTGTTGCTTATACTATAATAAGAATGTATGGATATTACTTTATGTCGATGACATAATAGTTGTTGGAGAAGAAAGTTATATTGAAGAGACAGTTGAACTACTGAAGCAGTATTTTCAAGCGAAAGACTTGGGAGAAGTTGAGAATTTTCTAGGAATGAAAATAACAAGAACAGAAAATACGGTTAAGATTAATCAAACGAAATATATAGAAAAACTATTAACCACCTTCAACATGGAGCACTGTAATCCAAAGAAAACTCCAATGGAAAAGGGATTTCAGTATAACGAAGACAACGAAATAATAAGTAACATACCATATCGTCAGTTGATTGGAGGACTAATGCATTTGTCCACTACAACTACCCCTGATATAACATTCGCAGTTTCGTATCTAAGTAGATTTTTAAATAGACCAACAGTAGAAACATGGAACGCAGGTAAAATAATATTGCGATATTTGCAAGGAACTAAAGATATGGGACTTACTTACAATAAAAACAACTATAATGATTTACAGTTGGAAGGATATTCAGATGCAGACTGGGGAACTGACAAACAAGATCGTAAGAGTGTGAGCGGCTGCATGATATTGTATGGACAAAATCCAATATCATGGTTTTCCAAAAAACAAAGTTGCGTTGCATTATCCACAGCAGAGGCTGAATATGTGGCAGCGGCTGCTTGTGCTCAAGACCTAATTAATTTGAAAGGAATTTTAAATGACCTTAAACTCAATAAAGATACAGTTCTTTATTGTGATAACAAGAGTTCAATATTAATGTCTAAAAGTAATGAAAATTCAAAAAGGGCGAAACACATAGATATAAAAAATCACTACTTGAAAGATTTAGTCTCTAGAAAAGAAATAAATGTAGAATATGTTTCAACTGATCAAAATCTGGCGGATATGCTAACAAAATCTCTTAGTAAAGATGTTTTCACTTACCTTAGAAATAAGATCTGTGTTTCCTGATTTATCTAGAATAATTTAAGTTCTACGATTTTCATGTTTTATTTTTATTTTGTATTATTAAAAAAAAAATATATCTAATCGAGGAGGAGTGTTATGAATGTACTAGTTTGGTTGTTGGCCAAAGTGGCTATGGCTCATGGCCAAGTTCATTGTAAGAAGAAGAAGTTGTTGTAGCTAACCTAAAAAGATGAGTTAAGAACGTGTGTAACCAAAATCAATGTTATGTATGAATAAAAAACGTTCAAAATAATAAAAGTTAGTTGTTATTTGATGAAACTAAAAGACACAAGCTTGTCCCCCCATATATTACCGTAACATCAGATACCAATTTTGAAGCGAATCGAACCATAATAACAAAACTCGTCCGCCATATTGAAGCCGCCATTTTTATTTCTTTTCAAACAAAAATTTCTTAATGGATTGTCACCGGAATTATGTACACCTGCCACATTTCAAATCATTCGTACAAGTGAAGCTAATATAAAGCGTGTAAAAAGAACATACCGAAAATTATTCATACAGTATGGAAAAAGAGTGACTATATATGTATATCAAGGTGATAAGGACACGTTGTTTACTTTTCGAAACATTAATGTTTATATGATTTTAGCCATTGTACAGTCAAAACTTGTCGAATCTCTTGAGATTGTTGACATTCAATGAAATTCTGGTTTATCTGGTGAATATTCTGTTGACTATTGTACGTCCTCGAGTGAAAAAATGAGTGATTCTAGTTCAAATCATCATTGTTGTGTACCTCAATGTGACTGTTGGGCAAAACGATCCCGTTGTACTGAAATAAGTTTCTATAATTTTCCGTGAGAAAATGAATGTAACGTACTGGTGCAGACTAATCTAGGATTGAGTGAATCTATAGACAGACGACTTGAAGAAGAATACAGTTTCTTCCCAAAATGTTCCTGTATGTGTGTGGCCAAGAAAAAAGATATATTATTCAACATACCGAAGAATATTCATACAGTTTGGAAAGAGAGTGACTCACATTTTCACACCATCTTGTTCGTTTTAGATGAAATAAAAAACACTGTTTTTGTTAGTTTTATATTCAATTCGAACATTCACAAATAATGTGTAACATTTCTTCAAAATAATTCATAACAATAATTCCCTAAGCTGTAGCATACTTTGTCTCCTTCAACATGAGTTTTCGCAAATGATATTGTCTTAAGATGCAAATACACCACTTCCCTAGAGTCTTGAAATGAATAACACTACACAAAAAAACTGGAAAATAATACCAAATGGAAATATCTCAAGAAAAACTCCCAAACACAACTGTATAACCTCTGAGAAAACATACAAACATTCTACGTATGTCTGGTTTCAATGTTCGCCACTCTGGCACTGGCATCTAATTTTGAATTCCCAATAGGTATTTACAGTAACAACTAGTATAACTAAGTTATTCGCCGTTTAATAACTCAAAAACGGTATAAGATAGGGGTAACATATGGTATATTATCGAAATCAGGAAAAACAGATAATTGCAAAAATTCAATAATATACAGGGTTTCCCATTAAAAAAAAATATCCCCTGAAATCTGCACGCTACTATATTTTTTTTAGCATTTTATCAAAATACAGTCATAACCACACAATTTTTACATTTAACTTTTTTTTCTATAGGCAATAATAACGATGATAAGGGGTGGGTAATTCTCTGCTCTATAAATAGAGCAGAAAAACTATGTAAAATCAATGAATCATCAGAAACCAGAAGAATAATTTAATTCAATCAACATAAGAATAATTTAAGAAACATTTTTTTTTACAATTTGTGTGTTTTAGTTGCAAATCATTCAACAGGAATTTACTTAGTTTAATCGGGGATTAACTTCACTAGAAGGTTCGATATTAACAAATAAACATTTCCATGTAAAAAAATGGGCTAACAGAAACATTTTCAGTAATGTCTCTCCCAGACGAATTGCCCTTGGACAATGAAGTTCATTTAGGAAATAATATATTATCAAGGTCTACCAATACTGAAGAAATATGCAATTGAAACAATACGCTGATACGACCATATACAGTTATTTCGGTTTTTTACCGATAAACAAACCGTTACTTCCTATAAAATAAATCAGAAGAAAAGACTTACCAGGGATTCCCCGAAATATATCATTTAGATGTTAAACAATAAACAAGCTCTTAGATATTAATTTCATTCAATATACATCCACCTGATTCTTTTTTAAATAACTTGAATGATTGTTGCAGAGACCCACATATTGACAAAATTTAAATTATAAAGGACTTCTAATAGAACAAAAGTATAAAGCAAAGAAGGGTAACTCATAGTCGCATTATAGTTCATTTTTCATTATCGTCAATGCAATAAAAATGAAATTTTAAACTAAAAATCTGTTATATGTTCTAATTGTTGAGTTTACCGCTAGATGAACGAGACAAAAACACAAATCAAATAGTTATGATTCATCGAAAAATACTCTGGGCGGCATTTATGAACTGTAATAAACACTTCTGGCCCTCATAAGCCCGAATATGCTTTCAGATATAATATACACAAAGTTAGTCATTTGTACGAATCGTTTATATACATTTGAAATAGACGGTTCAAACGAATTATGCATTTTATTTAAATACCTAACCTACTAAGTTCAATACTAATACATTAAGAAAAATGATTTTTCCTCAAGACTTGCTCACTGCTATCAACACGTTAAGCCCCGCATGGCATTTAACTGATGCCTCACTTCAACGTACCCTTATGTAGGTACATTTAGTTTCAAGCCTGGTGGGTGCTATGTACTACATGTCTCAATGTTAATGTTATGGTAAATAAAAACGCCCGGTCCCAAGAGTACATCGCTGTTTGCGGGTTGGAAAAATTTCAATATACAAAAAAGTTACATCAATTTTTGTGCTTAATTGCATTATTTTAGCAATTAATCATTTATTATCAGAAATTACAATCATTGATTGAATAATACAATAATCGTGACAACTAAATATTTTTGTAGCATAAACTTACAGTACAACTTGGAAATATACTAAATATGCTCCCCCATACCTGAACACATTATGAGAAAAAAACAGTACAAACTCCACTCACTTTTAATTGGGATTTTAAGATGTTTTTATTTTTAAAGAAAGCAGGACATTGATTGAATTCATAGAATTCTTTAAAAAACAAAGTATTAATTGTTTTTCTATGATTTGTTCTAGGGATGATGTAATTTCTGATAATAAATGATTAATTGCTAAAATAATTCAATTATTATTTTAGCAATTAATCATTTATTATCAGAAATTACAATCATTGATTGAATAATACAATCATCGTGAAAACTAAATATGTTTGTAGCATAAACTTACAGTACAACTAGGAAATATACTAAAATATATATATATATATATATATATATATATATATATATATATATATATATATATATATAGATGCCTGTTAAGTTGTGACTTCCGTTATGTTGAAAGGGCGACCTGACTTCCATGTCTTCCCAAAGATATATATTATTGAATTTTAGATATATATGTTGAGGGGAACTCTAGGAATACGATTCTGAAGAGAGGGGAAGATATATAATTTTTATTCAAAAATAATTTTGTATATATACAAAATACGAACTCACTTCCATATAACTGTATAGATTCGCTTAATAAATATACTGTTGTGTCGTTATCACTTCCATCCATTTCTATTCAACGTTGTTTTCAATAAAAGGATATATAGATAGTAAATGTGCGAGAAAACTTTGGTGAAATTCCTTAGACTTATGGAGTTCATTTTCCATTATCTAGTTTTCAATTTGCTCATGTACCGGATTTTTTTACAAGCTTTTATTTAGTTTTACTTGTTAGTTCGTTAGTTAGGGTCAAATCTTGCAAGTGAATTTTGACAGACTTCTAGTCGACCGATCAATTTGAAATTTGGAAGGTGTTTTAGATTCCGATGACAATGCATTATGGAATGTTTGTTAGAGAAAAAAAAATGGCGGCTCCGAGAAATTTGTGATTATGGTCCGATTCGATTCAAAATTGGTATGTGGGGGTTTTTGGAGTCGGAAATCATGAATTGTTCGTCAAAATTCATAAATTCAGGATGGCGGACGAGTTTTGTGATTATGATCCGATTCGATTCAAAATTGGTATGTGAGGGTTTTCGGGGTCGGAGATGATTATACATTTTCTGTCAAAATTCATGAATTCAAGATGGCGGCTCCAAGATGGCGGAACGAGTTTTGTGATTGTCGTCCGATTCGATTCCAAATTGGTATGTGGGGGTTTTCGGTGTCGGAAATTAAGAATTTTTTGTCAAAATTCCTGAATTCAAGATGGCGGACGAGTTTTGTGATTGTAATCCGATTCGATTCAAAATTGGTATGTGGAGGTTTTCGGGGTCGGAGATTATGAAATGTTTGTGAAAATTCATAAATTCAAGATGGAGGACGAGTTTTGTGATTATGGGCCAATTCAATTCAAAATTGGTGTGCGGGGGTTTTCGGGATCAGAGATTATGAATTTATTGTCGGAATTCATAAATTCAAGATTTTGGTCCCATGATGGAGAACGAGTTTTGTAGTAGATTTTATTCAAAATTGGTGTGTGGGAGCTTTTGGGGAGGAGTTGCTATATTAAAAAAGAAAAAAAATATGGCAAACTAACTAAAAAGCAAAAAATAAAATAATTAATGAAAAACTTTTCAAAGACAAGCTTTTATTTAAGCCGTGTACTGAAACTATAATTATTTTTTGTTGAATTATTTGGTTTCAAAAAGCTTGTCGACAAAATATTACTTACTAACCAATCCCTGCCCAATCAAATTAATTGGTACCTACTTTTATGAACACTTCGGGCGACAAGCTGTTTGAAACCAAATAATTCAACAAAAAATAATTAAATCATTGTCAGCGATGACTTAAACTTATCTAATAGGTGTTAGTACACGGCTTAAATAAAAGCTTGTCTTTAAAAAGTTTTTTTATTAGTTATTTTATTCTCTTTATGTTTGTATGTTTGGATCAGATCCTACTATCACTTCTTCACTCCAAATTTCGCCTAGAAATTCTTTACTGAGAACAGTTAAAGAAAGAAACATACAATATCCACAATACTAATGAATGGCCCAATTGTTGTCATTCTCAAAATTTTCATGTGTTTTGCCACCATGACCACAATTTAATTTGAAAATAAAATTTCAGTCATATAACTTTCTCATATGAATTTTGAAACCCTGAAATTTGGCGAGACATGAATTTGGATTTCTTTCTCAACTTGTATTTCTCAAAAAAAAGGAAGGTGTTATACCCATCATTTCATTCTTTACAGAATTGAATTATTTTTCAGTTTCGGGTAATCCTGACCAAATCACAGCATCTCCTAGGTCGAAAAATAAAATATCATGTCTCATATATTTTGACAAGTAGAAAGCGAGTATGTAAGCACATACAGGGTGTCCCTTGGAATAAAAATTTGTGGTCGTTTCTGGCGAAACTGGAAGTCGGATATATTGAATTTTCAAGTCAAAAAATCTGAATTCATGTTTTATATACACCAAATTCAATCGAAATCCTTCTAGAAATGAGGAAGTTATAAGAGTGATCCATACACCAGTGTTAGTATATTTCAGAGAAAGTGCAGTTTCTGTAATTTCCGGAAAAATATACGGTAATAAAATAAACCAAATACCATTTCGAAAATTAAAACATTGGTTCGTTTGATTTCAATAAATGACCCCATGTAATCGGAAATAATTATCAGAATTGAAAAAACAGAATATCGATACGTAAAGATGATTACCGACCACAGGTTGTTGTTTTCCCACCCTGTATGTTTTTCTGAATTTGGAGAATAACATAATCTTTGTGTGAAATTCAAATAATAACTTTTTTCAATATAAACTTTTAATAAAGGTCAAATAGAACTGAAACACACTTATAGGTTTATGGTAATAATTTTAAAGTAATGGAGTGTATCGGAAAACTAAATTGAACAACTGTTGCAATTTTGCTTCAATTACTGGTACTGTTCTGCTAATTGCAGTCTTTTTAATGAATTCCTTCAAATCCTGAGCTGACGGGTAACTTTTGTTCTCGATGCAAGATCCAAAGTTATCTTTGATCAAAGCAACTTCTTTATCTGTCGAACTTGAAAATGTATATAATGTTTGTAACAACCTAAAAAATATAAACCCAAACCTTTCTTCTTGATTATTTTCTTTTTGCCAAGAATTTCTTCATGCGAATCTGATGAACCTGTAAATTTTAATGCAGGTATTTACAAAATAGAACACACACCGAATCTGTTACTGGAAAAAATAAGTCATTGTTACTGATTGAAATAATCATACCTTTGTTTTTTGAACGTCTTTTTTCAAGAGGGAACACATAATCATCGTCATCTGAATCTGAAATAATTCAAATATGTAAATGTCAACTAACCTTATTTTAGGATTATGAGGACTTTTATCATCATCAGATTCAGTGATGTATGCAAAATACTCAGAACAGAGAAAACAAACTACACCAAAGAAAATCATCTACATGCCCCTACATTTTGTTTGAAATAAAATAACTACCATCTGCATGCAATTGCTCCTCATGACTTAAGGATTTGTAGTTATGTCTTCTTCGCAATAGCGGCATTGAATAATATTTTTCAGGCCGTCTTGTTTTTCCTAAAAAGATTCACTATGAATTTCAAATCATAAATGCAGATTACCATGCTTATTTTTCAGAATAATTTCGTAAATGAAATGAATACCGAAGTTGAGGCGTTTTCATCTTCAATATCAGCACTTCTCATTCGTTGAGAATATTTATGGACATTTTAGATGTAACATTTTTGCACTCTTGCCACTTTCATGATTTTATTTTCAGAAAGTGAAACACATATGTAAATAAAAAACATTCCAATAACAAGCTTTCATTCAAATACACCAAAAAGGAAAAAATAATTTAGACGGGTCACGTAGATTATTCTGTGAGCAATAGAATCAAAAACTTTCATCCAAATGCACTGAAAAGTAAAAAATAATTTCTTAAGATTTGAATACAGTGACGGTTTCCATTATTTTACACAGTAATTTCCAATTATTCTAAGTGATTTCCCATTATTTTCAGTATAGTGCTCACCAGATTCCCAAATGAATTTACCCCTCGCATTCGATAAGTAACGGATTCTTCCCTGAAACAGTTCAATTAATACCAAAGAAATTCCGATCAATTACAGCAAAAAAGACACAAGAACTAATAAAGAAAAATGGGTGAAGTTGGCGTCCTCAACTCTCATTCTCATGATTTGAATTTGCACTCAGGAACTTTAGAACTCAATTGAATATACTCATAACTCTTACAAAAATTTAAAAAACTCAATGCCAACTTGGTTGGTAGATAAATAGAAGCTGGGTATAAGTCGCTCATCCGTCGCTTAGCTTTTGTTTACTTCTGTTTACAAGATATTCTAATCGTGTGAACATGTTGAAGAGTCACAATTGGGGGCCCTCTTATGAAATGGTTCTCAATAAAACGTCTAGCATTTGTTAACTATTAACATTTGTTGAAAAATGGACATTTATAGGTATAAATCTGATATGACAGATTTCCCGCGCATAAATCACATTTAACTCGATAACTAAGCGAATGCTCACAGAATAGAATTGGTCCTTTTATAATTTGTAACTGCACTTACCTTTGGTTTTGGCCATTACCACCATTAATTCACCCCTATTCATTTTTAATATGAATCCTTAACACACACACAAAGGCACAAACGATTATAACCTAGAAGCAACAACGTACCTTGTAGATGACGGAAGTGACTACGTGGTGCCTGACTGCCTGAATCTGCAAATGCGGGTGGATCCCCGATCGCAGCGCAAACGATATACTCGCGAACAAAAACTGTGGTTTTTGAGTACGGGGGGTCAAAATCAAAGAGAGTAAACTGAATAGGAGGCACTAATAAGCTCTAGCCAATCAGAATCTTGTAGCATTAACGCATCATAGTGACGTACTTGGACATGAGTACAGGTGGCCCACGTAACATACAGAGTGGTCCAATATACATTCAAGAGCCTGTAACTCTCAGATACCAGAGTGCAGAATGCGCTAGTCCGCCACTGTCCAGAGCGAATGGTGGCCATGACATTACCATATACGTCACTATGACTCACAAATGATCTTTCATCTCTTTCTATTAGTGTCACCATTGTCTTATGGGGAATAGACTCTCCTATAACGTTTACTCTCTTTGGGTCAAAATGACTTCCAGAACAACTTTTGATATGATGCCCATAACGCCCTCTAGAATCTAAATCTGACCAAAACAAGGCAAAACGTTGTGACTTCCAGAATCGGAAGTGATAAGGTACCTTCCATACATATATATATATATATATATATATATATATATATATATATATATATATATATATATATATATATATAAAATGTAAATATTTTGTGGGGATGCAGCTATGTTTTAATCAAACTCTATTTTTACTTTTGTGAAAGCTTTCGAAATAAGTTTATTTCTTCTTCAGTCACTCTGAAAAATATGGTACAACTGATGATGGGCATATTTAAAAAAAAAAAAAATAGTATATGAGTATAAGATGAAATTAACATTCAGAAAAATGGTATGATCTTCAGACAGTAATATGAAAAGTCAAGATGAAGTTTATAAATGAAAGATGTATACAGGGTGTAATAAAATAGATTATAATTTTTTGTAAAAGGTTGATTGATTATTGATGAATTATTGAATATAAGGTTTTTTTTATTCAATTTTGTTTCAATATCTAATATATTGGAATAAATTATGTTCAAACTTTAAAAATCAGTTTTTTTATTCATTGAATTTTTTTCATTTTTTATGTAAACCATTTCTAAAAAACATCTTTTGAATAAATTACTTTCTTTAGTTAAGATTGAAATATTTGTTAAATCAATTGAATGTCCTGTACTATTTACATGATGTGATATATATATATATATATATATATATATATATATATATATATATATATATATAAAAATATATGTAAAAAACAGTACAAACTCCACTCACTTTTAATTGGGATTTTAAGATGTTTTTATTTTTAAACAAAGCAGGACATTGATTGAATTCATAGAATTTTTTAAAAAACAAAGTATTATTTGTTTTTCTATGATTTGTTCTAGGGATATTTTCTGGAAAAAGATTTATTCCCAAGAAAAGGGGTGACAAATTATCTATATGGAGTAGTGTTCAACCCAAAAATTCAAGAATACCTACTGTGGACAAGTGAGAAATGCTAGTCGTTGATATAGATTTCATATATCAACTTATCATTTGTAATGAATCATATCACTCAGGAGAAGTGAATAATCTATTATTAGCAGCTTTCAGATAACTATTACAGTTGCACTATTTCATGTAGCTTTTGTCTTATCAATTGTGAGAAAATTAAGAGATCTTTATGGGGTGTCATCTGTGCTGGCCAGATACTGCAATGATTTAGGGTGTTGACAAATGTAAAACATGAAAGAGAAAGAAGTTAATCTTAACAGGTACCTACCCAACAAAAACCATCTGTGGTAGAATATATTTTATGAGGTACTAAAATCGAAGGTCACTCTCCAACATTTCAAGTGCAAACTCTTGGTTTGTAATATAAATGATGGCTAACAGGTTTCTCATAAAAAATCCAATAAATAATAACTCTGTACATTCTGAGAGTGCTTGTTGAAATAAAATGGGTCTGTCACTTCAAAAGTCTATTTTTGTTTTATATGACAGTTTATTCAGATTAATGAATGATTCATTTATCAACTATGCAACCTACTTTGTTTTAATTAGCTAATTTCTGCATATGAAGCATACTGAACAAAAGCATTTTGAGAATAGTTTTTCGTGTAACCAAACAAGTCATTACAATTGCAAATGGCTGATACAAAAATTTTTGGATCTGTAACAAATGTAATTATTTATTATACGACTATTTGCAATATCGTCGAGTAATTTGAATTTTTCCCTATTGTAATTCGTTAGACGTCAAACTATCATGATTTGAAATGAGTCATCCATGAATATATTATACCAAAACCATAAAACAGTTTGGTGTCACAAACAACGAATTCAAGCCAATTTTTCCTGGAAATAAAGTTTCATCGCACTTTGGCGTGAAAAATTAAATATCGACTTTGGGTTCGATCAAACTATAAATAACAACATTTGTCCACCATATTGTGTCCGACAGCTTCTGTTTCTAAATTGTTATCAAAAATTTAAAATCCGCATTTCAAAAACCCTTAGATATTGACAGTGAAACATAGAAACACAATACAGAGACCCAATCAGAACGGATATACGGCAACAACGGATCCATCAATGATTTCTTTCTAGGAATGACAGACATGCGCACCCACCACTATAAATTGAGGAGTACGAAACGAAAAGATCACTCAAGTTTGATTCAACAAGAAATCGACTGAAGATGGCAAATGTGATTTTGACGAAACGTCGAAAAATCGGACTTTTTGGGGGTCAAAACCACAAGATATAAACCCGAGATATTTCAAACGGTTTCTGTGTTTTGTGTTATTTAGTATGAAATATATCACAGCAATAATCATCAGTGGTAGTGCATTGTATTTAAGCAAATATTACAGTACAGTTTCTAGTGACAAATATTTTTCATCTACTCTACTTGAGGGGACAGAAAAAAATAAAAGAAGTTTAAGACCAGAGATAGCTATCAAATCAAAAATATTTCATATCCCCAAAAATACCTCCAAATCTATATTTTTCGGTGATTTGAGACCAGTTTTTCATTCTTTTGTTGTGAAGACACTGAAAATGATTTCTTTCGAGAAAGAGTATAAAAGATTGCAAAATTTATGGGAGGAAATAATGTGAGATGAAGATCCTTTTGAAAATTGCACCTTAGGTCAGTAGATATAGACAATCAATTAACATTAATTTCAAAAGTTTTCAAACTTATGTTATGTTAGTGCATCAATAAAAACAAACTATAAAATTTTGAGGAAGTCTGTTTTATTGCAAAAAACGTTTTCATGCTTTATTTTTGCACTGAAAATTGCAAAAGTTCTGTAAACTAGGCATATCGATAGTAATGGTGTTTTACAACATGCATTAAGTTTGCAACCTTGTAAAATTTACGGAAAATTTATTTTTTGTCATTTGTTTAAGTTTTTCATTGTAATTTGTTTAAAAAAATTACAAAAGTTCTGCAAATTGGATAAGTGAACGGAAAAAAAGTTTAAAATATTCATGTAAATTACCAACAATTTCTGAAAAACGCATCATTTATTTATCAAACTTTTTTATCGACGCATCCATTTTCAATACACACAAACATTGAAATAATTACAAAAGTTTTTTATTGTGGTTGCAAATAAAGAAAATATCGGTCTTAGTGGATATGTAACTTTGCAACCTCATACGAAAAACAGAACCTATTTATCCACCAATATATTTTATTTGCATTTTTACAACTTCTGAAAGTGGTCCAGTTAAATACTTGATTATCCATCGCGTATGTCTGTTATATGTTGTACTAGTTGATTGAAATTGCATCCGAAGAATAATACGATTACGTAGTTAAGCATTAAAAAATTTGAAACTAATTATTGATCTCAGAAGCAATCACTGTTTTCGACTAATCAGCGAAATAGATTTAATCTAATATTTTCGAATGCAACAATCGAAAGAATACAAAATTTTGCTGAATTCTGCTAAAAGGCATTATTTTTTTATCGCATTAGAAATGACATGCAATCATTCTTCATCTAAAATTTTCCCTTGTCACAACATGACTTTATAGCAATCGACAAGATTTTAAAATGAATAGAGAGAGAGAGAGAAATATACTTTATTGTCGAAGAAACAAATTCTTATTGACAAAGCTTGTAGAATTAACTAAATACTAACAAATAAATAAAGATTTAAAAACAGTTTCACAAATATGACATAAAGTTAAAAAATATTAGTAAGCACCTATATATGTAATAACAGATAATGTATAAGGTAAAAAATTTAGTAATTTATGGTTCAATTCAGAGAACCCGTTGTCTAACAAACGTTCAAAAGAACGGTACATCTTTATAACATTACAGCTTAAAAATAGAGGTGAGCAATTGTCATAGTCTATAATGAGAAAACTATTAGTCATGAATAATAAGGTTATGTCAGGGTTTCATTAAAAAATTCTTTCGTATCGTAAAGTGCTTTTTTTAACAGAGCCTTTTTTTAAAGTTTTCTAAATATTTTATGATCTTGGATTGTCCTTAGTTCAGTGGGTACGTGATTATATATTTTTTTACTCTCGTAGAACAGAGAGCATTTAGTTAGAGTGGACTTTGGAATGGGTAGAGCTATTCTCCTTTCTGTTATTTGACGGGTCGCATGGTAAGTTTGCGTTGTAGACTCTGTCATATATATTTTTTTTCTTTTTTTCTTTTTTTTTAATATAATCGATGCTCTATGGAAGTAAGGATATCAAAACGTTATCGACTGTATATCTCGCAAGTACATAATTTTCATCAGCAAACAGGAACGTTGCTGAAAAATAAAAATTTGAGAAATCGATATTACATCTCAAATTTAATTTTTACATGCATGTATTTCCTTAATTGAATAAAATTATAATTAACCTCTCCACTCGACTTTCTTACTCCAATCGTAGTTTGACATGTAAGAATCATTTTCTTGATTTATAAAAATTTTGAAAATAAAGAGGGTAGGCAATTCCATTTCAGTTGTAGCTCCAGGACTATTAGATGAATGTGCATTGTTTTTGGTTAGTTATATAGTTGTCTGTCATAAAAATACAATTGTCAGTCTTCTTGTTGTTCTGGTAATAAATCATGTTACTAAACTGCTGTGCATTCATTACTCTGTAAACAGAACACTGTGACGTAACACAGGTAGGTTAATCGTACTAATGTACAATACGAGTGTTTTTTAAATCTCAATTTTTTTATGAATCAAGAAAATTTTCGATCCTCCATCAAACGTACTCAAGAGCATTTTTTCATGCAAATTCGTAATTGTAATATAATGTTTTGAATTTATATCGAAAACGTTAGCTTTTAACATTGAATGATTTTACCTACCGTTGACGAGCTTGGTACCACAATGAATGTCATTCATTAGGTATATCAAATTCTTTATTATTCAGATAACACTGGTGTTGCAAAAATAAATATTTTTTTAATTCCTAATGTTTCGGATTGTAACAGAGTTTCAAATTATTAGACTGACACCAATTGGTAAAATGAGTTTTCTGCCCGATTCGCAAAAATTTTGCTTTTTTTTGTAGAGTACAAATACAAAAATATTTTACCCTCATTTCCGTGTTGCAGACGAGGTTGCAAATTGATTAAAACATTCTACGTCAGGACGCAAAAGGTTGCAAATTAAAACTCTTGTCAAGAACACTATTTCAGTTATTTTTTCGAGTTAGCAGAACTTTTGGAATTTTCATCGAAAAATTAGGACTAACAACAATTTTTTTTCGATAAAACAGACATTTCCGTTTTGTATGAGTGGTCGCAAATTTATCAGAGGATGTAAATTGCTATTTTTCAAAACTTCGAAAGTTTGCAGAACTTTTGCAAATTTTTCCTCGCTAATAATGTGAAAATTCATTAAATCCTGATTTTCAACATTTTCCGTTCAGAAAAAAAGGTTGCAAAATCAGACTACATATCATATGAAAGTCCTCTTCACCTACTGAAGTTTTGAAACTTTTGTAATTATTATAAAATTTTGCGAAAATCATGTCCATCTCTACTGGCCTACCTGTGAAATAAATAAAAATACAACAAAATGAAAATTCAACTTCTACCTCGATCAGTTCACGTGATTTGTCAAAAGCTGGGACTAGTGGTATGCAAAACCGTAGAAAGCGCAGGATTACATACAACTCCGCAAACATTTGTGAGGTTTATTTTATTAAAATGTATTTGCCGGCGCCTCTGAAAACACCAACAATATTATTTTTCTAATTTTGACATTTAAAGTGACACTTTTCAAAACTCGTTAACGTTCAATTTTTCGCAACTGGTGATGAAGAAAAATAAATTTCACCACCAGTTGCAAAAAATACAGGAATAAAATTTCTTATAATTTTGAAGTTATTCAATACATAATATGTATGGTAAAAGCTTATTATAAATATTAATAACATAATTTGAACAATTGGTGATATTGACCCCAGCTGACAACGTAGTTTTCTATGTAGCATTAATTTCCGTTTTTTCCATGGAAGTCTCTCCAAGGGTGAGAACACGCTTTTAACGCACTAAAAAGTAAAAAATAATTTTAATATTCAATGACTATGCCAAAAAGCGAGGGGTGCTTTGTCGAAATCAATTAAAATAGTCCAAGATCCCAGAGCCGGCAAACCTACGTCATTTTAGCAAAGCTGAAATTTTGAGTATGAGTAGTGTGGTATGTAGCTAAGAACGTATGCATACTTGCTAGCTTGGAAGAGGGGCCCTTTTACGGGTAGCAGGTATAAAAGTACATAAAAAACTTTCTCACTTACGTTGAAGTATGGTAATGCGTTTGACACTTGATATTGTCAAGTTGGCCAAGCGGTCTAAGGCGCACGATCTAAGCTCTGATATTCAAAAAACGGCGAGGGTTCAAATCCCCCCGCCTGACAATTTTTTATTTTTCCCATCGAAATTGAGAAATTATTGTTTTTTTAATTTGAATATTCATCCCAAAACTAAATCATTTCTCAATTTCAAGCTAGCAAGTACGCATACGTTCTCAAGTACATATCACACTATTCACACTTAAAATTTCAGCTTTGCTAAAATGAGGTAGGTTTGCCGGCTCTGGGATCTTACTCTAAATGTATTATTTTTCTCAAAGATACATAAGCAAAAGCACCCCATGCTTTTCGGCATAGTCGTTGAATATAAAATTATTTTTTAATTTTAAGTGCGTTAAAAGCGTGTTCTTCAGTTTTTAAAAAATTTAAATATATATTTTTTAAATTTTTTACTTTAATTAAAAAGGATCACATATCAAAATTAGAAAAATGTGAAACATGTTGGAAAACCCTATTTTTCGTAACTCGCTTTCTTTTGCCGAACTCGCTTCGCTCGTTCCGCAGAAATTCGCTCATTACGAAAAATAGTGCTTTTCCCAACTGGTTACACAAATAACTATTGTAAAGTAGCAAACAACCAACATATTTTAGATGAAGACATTACTCGACTTCAGGTATGTCACTGTTGCTTTATTTCCATTCTGTATATTTTTACATAAATATTTTACAATTGAAGATGTTATACAACACTTAGAAATAAATTCCGATCCCGATAATGTCACTGACAAGAAAAATCAAAATCTTGATAAAAATGTTTTAGAACTAGCCGATAAAAATAATTCAACAGTTTCCATTTACAGTGAAAAACCAGGCATAACAGACGAATATCATACGTTGTATGATAAAACACCTTAAGACTTCTTTATTAGAGATGATATTATAAGTAATGTTGTTCACCAAACTAACGTCTATGCAGAGCAACAATTGCAACAAAAAACTGTAACTCCATAATATTGATTTTTTTTGGTATTTTTGAAAGCAATATGAGAAAAGTCATGTCAAGAAATCGCTTTGAACAGATACTATCCATTTCAATAAAAACCAGGGTTGAAAAAGTTAGAATTTTTTTGAAAAAAATCATGATTTTTTCTATTTTTTCGTTTTTTGTTTCTATTTTTTTATCGTGACCCTTGATTTCTGCTTTAAATTTCACGAAAATTAAGGGTAGGTAATTCTACCCGTGGATACCAAGGGAAGTCGATATTTTTTTTACGAAATGATGGTATTGTAATAAGAAACATCTTGGCAAAATCTGTTTATGCTAGAACCAAGTTCTCTAGGAAAAATTAATTTTTGCAAATTGTCACTCATTTTTTTATTATAAAAGTTGAATTCCTCCCATCTTCCAAAGAAATTTTCCAACACAAACCAACATTTTCTAACTCGGCTGGTTAGCTCAAGCTTGCACAGCCGTTCATCAACTTTTTATCCAGAATAGTTAGGAAGATAATTCATAGGCTCATATTTCTAACTTTTTAATAACTCTCAGATATTATATGTCAAATCCGAATTCAAACGAAATTGAAAGAGTTTAAATAGGATTAATTAAATGATTTCATTTATATAACCATAATTTATTACTGTTAGGATTACTTACAATCATATTAATCATATACCAATGACTGTACTATTTATTAACTCCAACATAATTATTCAAAATGAACCAATAATGCTTTAATGTATCACGTTTTTCGGAAATAGTCTCTGAAATAGTAAAGTAGTGTTTGAAAATATATTGAATAAAAATTATAACAGATCGAGAAACTGAATTAATAAAAGAAAAATCGTTTTTGTGACTACTATTTTATAACTCCAGCACAATGACTCAAAATGAACGGAGAGTGCTTTGTTGTTTATGAACGCAGAATGCATCGTTGTTGATCGTTGTCTATAAATAGTACAGTTTTGCTGAAAAATACATGGAGAAGAAATTATAACATAGCCAGAAACTGCAGATTAATACATAAAACTTTGTTTTTCTGACTCCGCTATTTAATAACTCCAGCACAATCACTCAAAATGAACGTAGAATGCATCGTTATTAATCATTGTCCAGAAATACAGTTGTGCTGGAAAATACATGTAGTAGAAATTATAACATAGCCAGAAAATGCAGATTAATACTTAAAACTTTGTTTTCGACTCCCTATTTTAATCCAGCACAATCACTCAAATAACGTAAATGATCGTTTTAATCATTGCCAAATTGGAAAAAAAAACAATATCATCCACTATATCAAATTTCAACAACTATGCATTCTACGTTCATATTGAGTGATTGTGCTGGAGTTATTAAATAGTGGAGTCTGGAAAACACATTTTTATGTATTAATCTGGATATGTTATAATTTCTACTCGATGTATTTTCCAGCTCAACTGTACTATTTCTTGACAATAATTAACAACGATGCATTCTACCTTCATTTTGAGTGATTGTGCTGGAGTTATTAAATAGTAGTCACGAAAACTTTTTTTTAAATTAATTCACAGTTTTTGGGTCTGTTATAATTTTTATTCAATATATTTTCCTGCGCAACTTTACTATTTCCGAAAAACGTGAAACATTATTGGTTCATTTTGAATGATTGTGTTGGAGTTAATGAATAGTAGTCACGAAAACAAATATTCATGTATTGAACTTTTTAAATTTTGTTTGAATTCGTATTTGACATATACCATCTGAGTTATTAAAAAATTAGATATGTGAGTCTTTGGATTATATTCTTAACTATTCTGGATAAAAAGTTGAGCTTGAAAATTTCAGTTGAGTTAGAAAATTTTGGTTTGTGTTAGAAAATAGTTAATAAATAGTTATTAAATACTGGATTATTTTCAGTTGATTGTCAATAAATGTATTCAAGTCAATATATTTTCAGAGTTATTTCTATTAGATTTCATAATAATGGATTATATATGTTAATGACTTAATGGTTGGTTTCTGATCCCACTATAAAAGGTAAGGCCCCGGTGATCTCAACTCATACAAGTTTTCATTAATTTTTTAGGGTTGGCAAAACAACAGCGGTTAAAAACAAAACAATTCTTCACACTTCATCAAAGTAGTAATATATGAAATTATTGATTTGTTGGTTGCAATTCAGTATTTTTCAGAACAATATTATGTTTCTCTCATTCACTATCCATAAGAATAGCATTGTACTGTGCCTGTATGCAAAGTCACGCTGCCCGAAACAATTTCAGGTACCGTCACGCAAATATGATCACACTGTAGTATATTTAAATGTGAGGCAAGTGTGAGTCACCCGGGGCTGAACGTGTAAAAAAGCAGTAATTAGTAGTATCACCTCCAATAAGAAATGACAAAAATATCAAATTCTTAGTCAAGTATTTGCCATGCACCATGGGAAAATATATATTAAGGAACTGTCTAAACGAATACAGTAGCCAACTGGTGAAGAACCTGTACAGAGTGATACAGGGGACTAGAGTTACGGAGTGAGTGCTGTAAAACAAAAACCGGGAGGCACAAAAAGCTCAAGATGCTGAGGTGCAGCTGGCGACGAGACCAGCATCCGAGGAAAGAAAAAAGTATTTGGCCATATCTGTAGGAGTCATTATATGTTCCAATTTGATTCCATCTCTAGGATGAATGAATTCATTTTCCAAATACATTTTGGAATCTGATATGTTCCTTTAATAATATTGCAGCTATCTGAAATTATCTTAGCAAATTAGCAATGCACGCTATATGCAATAAAATTCTATCTCAAACCCGCGAAAAAATATTTTCTGATTTTGGAATAAAATGGATCAACTGAAAAGGATCATTAACCACATCAAGAGAAAGTGGTACTGGCCTGCATTCAAGTGCAATCACCCAGTACACTCGACTCAGAAGGAAATATTTCGTTCAGAAAGTAATTTGCACAATAAACAAAAATAAAAAAAAATTGTTCGCCAAATTTATGGTAGGGCAGTTATCAGCTAAATAAGTATTCATAAATCAAATTCGGTCAGAACCTTGCAAATATTTCTCTCTACACATTAACAATATGTTATAAAATAACGAATTTAAAATATAGTATTGATGGTTTCTAAACACTGGAATCTAAAAGAATAAAGTGAAAAATTGGGCAAAATATACCTAACCTAGTTTACAGAGGAAAAAAAAATTAATTTGACATTTAATGAAATACTCACCAACAGTATATCGGAATGCACTTTCAACTTGAGGTACGGTTACAATCTGTATATATTTCTAATAATCAATGTTTAACGATATTTTCGGCTACAAATTATTCACCATTTACACTTAGCTAAAGAACCATCAAACTTCAAATGTAGAGGGAATACTGGGGATTACGGAATTTGAAAACTGATATCATAGAAAAAGCCATATGGATGGAGCCATAGAACAGGAAAAAGGAGCATATTGCAAAATTATGCCGAGTTCGTACGACAGCTTCTCGCGTTTAAGAAGCTCACAGCTACTGTTCTCTGATCGGCCAATGAAGGACACAGAATGAGAATTTCTTGCAGCCAATCAAAAAACAATACACCAAAAGCGTTATATGTAGTGTGTACCCAGCCTTAACAAACATTTGCAAATAGGGGAGTTCCGCACAAGTTGCCAACTTCGGAAAACCTTCAAAAACATCTGCCTCTCCAATAAGGGAGTTCCATACAAATTAAAAAAAAAAGTAAAAAACTGCTGCCTTTACAATTGTAATAATTTCATCAGGGTTGTGAAGAGAATCACAAATTGAATATGCTGGATCATTTATTTTGAATCCCAAAGTGTTCATATTTTCGTATATAAAATAGTTATATTAGTGGGAAATTTTGTGTATATATCTCGAGTGTTGGTGCCTGTTCCAATCTGATTCGTGCGAGGGTAGTGTCCCTAAAAGTGAATTAAATTAAGCTGGCGCAACTGTACCAGAATACCGTTTTTCAAGAGATAGATACATATTATTTTATTAATTAGAGATACTTTTATCAACTACTCTACTATATACAAGTATTTTAAAATTTTACTACTTCCACTCAGCTAACTTAATTTCATCTAAAATAACGAAATTCAGACCCGAGTGCCATTCTGGCCATTTTGTTCAATGCTTTTTGGTGGCCATATGAGATTGTCCTCCTTACCTCTACTCTCCATAGCCTTGTCATCTGTAACGACGCCATTTGAACCTTACCGCCATTTGAGCCTCACTCTCTTGTTGCTTGATTTCCGTTGTTATTGTTTTGGGTATTCTCTTATTCAATCTTTTCCTCACAAAATATGCCGACTTCACTTCCTAAAGATATTCCCCGAGCACTTCGAGCAGTCCTTCAGGATGGAGTGTTCTTGGAAGATATCTCTGTCTTTCAGTTGAAGAGATGACTTGAGTGTGGGGGTTTCTCTCTCTAGGTTTATGGTCCTTGCTTCCTGTTGGCGCATTTGACCAGAGAGTGTAGGGGTTTCAAAAGTTTTCTTCTTTATCAGTAGACACAGAACAAAAATTTTTGAAAAATGTTATTGTTTTGGGCTACCAACTGTTCACATTTTTAGACACATTACGTCTATGAATAACACATTTGATATAAGAAATATATGAGCGCTTCATGACCAAAAGTAATTGAATTAGTATATCAAATGTGATTTTCCATACAACCAAATTCAAACAATAGGGAACACGCATGATTTCATTTTGATTTTTGTTTGCCTTAGTTTGGTTTTCAGATATTACATTTTGTGTAAATAATTTCTCAAATCCCAATTGTTTTTCTAAATTTTCAAATTTAATAATGCTCTTTAATTCAATCTCGATTTGACCTTCACCTGAACAACTTTCCCCAAACACTAGCGCCAATTGTGGTTGTTTTAAGAATATCCATAGACAATACTATTTTTTACAACCGCTAACATAAATTCAACTCACTTTCAATGTGATGTTTCAGTAACAATTGAAAATACTATGATAATAAGAATATTAGTACAACATATAAACGAAGACACATGAAATTATAGTTCAGGCTACTTTCAGACTAGGCAGAACGCGGAAATGTCAAATTTTAATTTTAGGTCAATGGAAACGTTGGAATTCAATCTCAAGGTCATTCCGGCGTAAATTGTTAAATTTCAGTCAACTTTTTCTGGCGGAAGCATAAACGAGAGACAAGAGTTATATATGGCGGAAGTATTCAGCATACCTAAAAGTAAACGGCAAGGTAATACAAATTATTTGTAAACGAGTTGAAGCTGTTATTGAATCTCTGAAAGTTGTATTCTTTTTATTGATATTCGGCCCTACAATACATAATAGATCTTCGAATATTTGAGGCGACATACGCATATAATTGAAAAATTTATCAGAGACATGGAGCCTCATTTCCTCAAATAAATTATTGCTTTCTCCTTGCTTCATTCTCATGTCATCAGTAAAAATCTCTCGAACCCAAAATCTTCTCTTATTCCTCAATGTTTTTTTAAGCAGGTATAATTTGTAGATCAACAATTTTTTTTTATGTATTTCTCTAGCTCTTTGAGACCTGTTTTTCATTTTGACTAATTTGAGGCACATAGCTCCAATGACTAATTTTAATTCATTAGACTTCATCATGGATGGAGATCGTAATTTAATTAAGCAGAGGTTAACTTTTCAAACGTTTGATTTCGCGGTTCCGCATAGTGAGAAAGCATTTTCATTTATAGCGGAAACATTATAAGGAATTTGACATTTCCGCGATCCGCGTTCCGCCTAGTCTGAAAGTAGCCTGAGTTGAGTAAAAATAAACTGCTGTCAAATATCTGCTCCCTGAAAAAAATGAACGAATAATGAATTCGACAAATGACAAGCCAACATGATAATATCAAATATTAAATAATTTTTAGTTGAATTATGGCCCACTTAATAATTATATTTTTTTTTAACTTAGGACACTTCTATGGCAATCAATGTTTATTCCAGAATCGGCAAAACTCCAAATACCCTAATGGGAAGAGCCCTTCACTCTGAGTTTTTTCTCCGTTTGTTCACCGGTGTTTGTAAAAGATTAGATTCCACGGGTGTTTCTCTCAGTACCTTCGTACCAGATATACTACTTTTTTATGCGATTTAGTACCTTGGCACGTTTATATGGGTAGTACTTTTTGGACAAAAGCAAACACGAAAGATTTTCAACCACATAAAACCAAATAAGTTCTGGTGCCATCCTCAGTGCCATCAGTCAACATTATGAATTCTATTTCTGTCTCTCTTCATTCAAACGTTTGTTTGTTTTGTTGTATCTTGTTCCCTGGGTGAATACTGTGAAGTGGTTACTTCGAATTATGAAATTCTTCATGATGTTTTTATTTTTGTGAGTCGCAGTCCAAATTTTATTGTTACTCATATTGCAAAACTCAGAAATGGAGAGATGCGTATTAGTTTCAGAGTTTTTTGTTGAATATAGTCACGGAACAACCCAACGTTCTGAGGATGATCCGCAGTACCCAAGTCGTTGATACTTAGGCTGAACTTTCGAATTTGGTTGACCACGGGAAATTATGAAAGTAATGAGTGAAATAGGTGATAGTGAAAATGAGCTTTCAGCCAAAGAAAGCCAGACAAAGAAAAAAAAAAGAATCAATAAACAGAAGTGGAAGGAAGAATATGCAGAGAAATTTGGCTATTGGTTGGTTTCTGCAGAAAAAAAAAATCCTGGTAATCATGCAGAACAATTATTAATGGATGGGCAAGATTGCAACCCTATTCATCCGCATGTGCGGAAATATTTTTGCACATTAATTTTTTATTAAAAGTGAAACGAGAAATACACCGAGTACAAGTTCCTGTGATGCTTCGTTGAGAGTCAAAGAATTAATAATTCTGTGAAAATTATTGCTATAATTTCAAGCCTAGTTTATCTTCATGAAAACAAAAACAAAAAATTTATAAAGAAACTGATGCTGAATCTGATGCAGAAAAAGAAGAAAATTTCAAACTTTCAGCTAGATCCAATTTAGATAATGTTGTACAAAAGGTTTTTTTTATAATGTTCCATTCGTTTGCTTTTACAATATTTATTTTTGTTGCATATGAATTTTATTTTTATATTTGACAAGTCTATCTTAATTTCCAAGAATATGCTAGTTGAATTATCATAATGATATAAGAAGATCCTTTTGGAATATACTAGAATCAATAAAAATTATTTTATTTTCATCAAGAATCGCAGTCTCAGTTGTAACCAAATAATTTCAATCAAAGCTGAGGAACATATATATATATATATATATATATACATTCTTTGTAGCTCTATAAACCCTCAGATAAAACCAAAGTTAGGAGTATGGTCAAATTCTTATATCTAATACTTTTTACGGAGACAATCTAGTACAAACATTTCTACCCTAGGAACAACGCTGTTAGATTCAGTATTTATTTTTCAGTTGGCAGTATTTAATACATTGAAAAAATCAGTTTGAAAGTTTCTTAGAGTTAAGTTAAGAGTTTAGTGAGATTTTATTTCCTGTTTATTTAGCAAACCTTAGAAATGTCAAGAGGTCCAAGTAGACGGAATAGAAGACTTGTTGGTGAGGTATATATTTGATTAATGAAACATTTTTACATAAATTATGAAAAAATACTCAAACATGAAATATACATGACCACAATATTAAAATATTCAACTATTATATCGATTATTAATAAAATCTGATGAAAACTAATGATAATAAATTATATTGGACAAATAAATACAAAGTTTCAGTCATCATCTTCAGGTTTCTGGATAACCCCCCATTTTTCAGCCTCCAACAATGCTTTACCAGCCATTTCAACAATTTTTTCCCTGCCATCATAGGGAGGTAGCTTGGATAATGCCATCAGGATTTCCATCACATCTGTTTCCATCAACTTCTCTGTGAGTGCTTTTCCAGCGCATATTATATTGAACACAACACATATTCCTCGATATTGCATACTCTGCAGTGGATTTGCAAGAAGACAATGAAGGCAGTCCAGCCAGTTTTTTGAGCCGAATACTTTTTCGCAACATTTTTCACTACCACCAGTGACAATAGCCAACATTCCAGAGGCTGCCATGGCGTATCCTTGTCTTCATCCAAACAGAGAGACACAGCATATTTTACCCTGTCATTTTCACCTTCGAACATTTTTATGACATCTTCAGACTGTGTCATATTGCACATGCATTGTGTTGCGGCTCTGCAGAGATACTCGTGATCCTCAAACATATAATGTTCAATTTTTGAGAATCCTTCTTCTTTGAGTATGCGCTGTCTAGCTGATTCGTTCATCTGGGCAATGTTGCACAGTGCCATTAAAGCTTCGAAATTTTCCAGTCCAGAGCAGTCGGATGAAGGCTTGATAGCAGAGGACGGATGACTTCTAACGATCTCTGCCCAGGAAAGGCAACTTCAGGATTCATTGTAATACCAATTCTTGCCAAAGCCTGAGTAGCTTGTCGTTTGCCTTTATTAGTCCCATTTAGCGAGAGTGCTATAAGAACTTTAACTCCCCCTTGAGCTACAACAGTACCCCTCATTTCTGGTTCACTACACAAAGCATTGAACACCCTTGAAATCAATTCTTTGGAGTTGGCACTTTTAGTTTTTGATAGAGCAACCAATGCAGTTGTAACTCCATTATGACCCAAGGCAAGGATGCGCTTTGTAATAAAATCTGGATCATCCAGTGCATGTTCTTCTGGAATGTGCTGTTTCGCAAACTTTGCAAGCTCTATCATCTCAGGAATGACTTCCTGTTTCTCATAAGCATTACAAAGATTCACCAAGGTTGTGATCACCCCAAAAAGTACAGATTGATCGCCCGTTTTGGCTAGTTCAATCAAAGCCTGCAGAGCGGCTTTGTCTTCAATTAGCTTCTCTTTGACTTCTGCATCCAGAGTGAGATAAGAAAGGCCCTCTGCTGCCCATTTTCGTATATCGGTGTCCTTTCCAGGGTGTAGCAAAAATCTTCGACAAGCCTCCGCCAGTTTCAGAGTGGATCCCTCAGCGAATGGTTTTAGAGAAGCATCATTACCTCCTGAGCTCCCAAGTTTACACAATCCCACCAGAGCTCTTATACGGATATGCTCATTTTTTGACTTGTATAGGTGTTTCAAAATATTAATCCCCTGGCTGATGATTGTTTTAGCTTTGTCAGCTTTGCTCGCTGCTGCTATGAGACATTCACATGCTACTTTTTGCTGGAGTTCATCTTCTGTATTTGCCATTACCAGAATCATCTGCATGACTCCTTCTTTGCCAATTAGAGAGTTTCCAACGTCCAGAGGACCTCTCAGGAGCGCTGTGAGAGCTACTGTGATACGTACTTTGGATTCAATATCTGGAGTGAGCAGTTTGCATTTCATGAAGTTATTGATTTTCTCCATGAAGTTTCACGCAACTCATCGTGGTACATATTTTCATGGATTCTCGCTAAACATACGGCTGCTATTGTTCCAGTAGAGGGGGTTATATTCATGGCACTTTCATATTTATACTCTTCTAGCTCGCTGGCACACTCCATCAATTTTTCAACTCCACCTTTTTCAACAAACTGCTCTGCCCAGTTCAATTGATTGTAATGTGTGTTCCTCATTATCAATTCTATCAAGGCATCTCTTGCTAAACCTGATATTGCACTGTTGTTGAGTGAATAGACTAAACAGGATAGCAAGGTATCAATGTTTTTCTTGTTCTTCTCAACAAGTTCTTTCTTAGGGGTAGTATCAGGTTTATTCTCCATGCCAGAAAATGAATTCAAGACAGTCTGCATGCAATGTTCGGCGGCATTTACTTGTTTTTCATCGGTACTATCTAGTATTTCTAAAAACCAGGGAATGCCCACATCTTTCAACACTATTTTTGTCCTCCGTTCATTGTGTTTGCATAGTTCGCCAATAACTCTAATGCCAGTTATGAATATTTCTCTATTTTTCTCCACCTTGAGAAGTTTTTTGATTTGCTGTACTACTGTTGTTTTCACCATCAATTCTGCACCGGCATGGTCTCGTGCCAACACCAGCAAATTATTCATAGCAGTCTCCCGTTTATCCGTTGATTCGCCTAATTCAAAAGCAATTTTCATCATGCTCTCCAGTTTGTTGCTTGTCTGAGCATTTTGTCTTGCTCTTTCTTGTACTACTTCATGTAGTCTTGCCAGAATAGGTTGAATCGGTTTATTTGTGGGATCATCTTTGAATATTTGGGTGGCGTCCCTGTAAGCTTCTTCATATCTTTTCAGTGCTTCCAATGCTTGGCATCTCCTGAAAAGAGCCTTCGGATCTGATGGAGCGATTTGAAGGCTCTTGTCACAATCCTCCAAGGCAGCTTCATAGTTTTCTAGCTTGAGATATACTGCTGCTCTGTTCTTGTAGTAGATGGATAAGTTTCTCGTTTCATCATGGGTTAGGTTTATTGCTTTGGTGTATAATTTCAATGCTTCTTCCCAGTTCCCAGTTTTGAATGAGACATTTCCGTCTTCCTTGTATTTTTCAGCTTCGATTTCGTTTGGACACATTTTCAGTTTTGCTTTTTAGGTTATGGTGACACACTTTTCTTGAATACTACAAGTGCCCCTCGATTTATATTTATTCCTGTGGAAGTTTCTAGTAGTATCTCGAAATGGCCAAAAATATATTGGGGAAAAGGGAAAATTAAATTTAGACCATGCAGATATTTTTAACCTTCCTGCAAACGACATCTCCTGGAAATTCATGTAAGATTCGTATCCTGAATTTTATTTTTTTCTTGTTTCTCAATACTTTATGAAAATATTTATTTAAAATATGAAATATCTATGGGCGTACAGATTGGGTATTAAGGATAATTTCATATTTGAATTTTTGTCTTTGGGCCAACAAAAAAGTGTCTAATGTAGTGTTTGTTCGGTTTTCCTAAACATCGTTGCAAACAGATATGTAGTACCAATATTGAAATGAAACAGCAAATGTGAAGCCAAAACAAATGAAGCATGACGATTGCTTAGTGATTCGGTCTCTCTTTTATTGGCAACGCGCATGCTCGAAAATGAAGGCGTGACGTGAATTGGTTGATGTTTGGTTGCTCTAACTACGCGCTGCCAAGGAAAGACATATTTAACCCGACTTCAAATTTCACTTTCATTGCATTGTTCTTATTGTTGCTGTTATCCATATTCGTAGTAATAAATATATGTGCATGACTGTAGGCTGCGTACAAGAATGGTAAAAGACAAGGAGGTCCTCTCTAGCCAATAAGAATATTTCAGCATAGACGCATCATAGTGACATACGTGAACTTGAGTCCAGGTGGATCACCTTAGCATATATGATCTAAGTGGATCACGTAACTTATAGGCCCGATAATTCAATTATGACCAGAATAAGGAACACGCGTATGTCCCTTTTCTAAAACATTTTGATTTGCACATGAAGATCACCACCTAGTTTTTCATAATTCGAAACTGAAAACTAATATTTTTTCATCTCATGCAAAAACGTACTCCTAGCGCCTCTGATGGACGTATGCATCGTTATTTCAAACAGTTCAAACTTTTACCGATAGTTGCCTCGAACTGTCAACTATAATTTCTATGTTGTTTAAAAAACTTAACTAATATTTCAGAGTATTTTTAATTGTTACTGAAATATCACATTGAAAGTTGGATGGAATTTGTTTGGTTGTGAGAAATAGTATTGTCTATCAATATTCCTGAAACAACCACAATTAGCGCTAGTGTTTGAGGGAAGTTATTAAACTGAATTGAATATGATTTGAGGAATTAATAAAAAAAAAATTTTTAGCACCGAACTGATGCAAATAAAAAATAAAATTCCTATTGTGGTACTGGAAATGATTTACTCGCTAGGATTCCGATCACCAACTGAGGCATTAAAGTAGTTCTCCATTGGATAGCGTAAAATAAAATGGAATTTAGACCAATAAAATAGATGGCGAACTCGCCACTGTCAAAAAATTGAAGCGGAAGACGGTCAAGGCGGCCTTCCATACCAGTTTTTAGCGTCAACTTTTTTTGAAAGAAGTGCTGCTATTTCCAAATGACCATTTCCATGGAGCACAACAAACGCTGCGTTTTTACGTCAACTGTCAATTAATGCCCAGTGTTCAGGTTAGAGTTACAGGATACCCATTAACAGAAAATTTCATTTTTCCCATTGTGTTTTACTTGCCAGTTGTCACAAACTCGCCAAACCAAACGGCACTTCTATAATTTATTATTTTTTAGTTTAATTTGTCTATAGAAAAGGAGAGCAACATGTTTATAAACAAAGATGGTCAACAACTTGACGCTGAAAGTAAAACTTAAATCCACAAATAGTGGCAAGACCTTGAAAAAGCGGCGGCTAGTTTTGTAGTACTCTGATTGTGTGGAAGCGAGAAGCCAGCTTCAAAAAGTTGGTATGGAAGGTCGCCTTCATACGTTAATAGAGAGTTATTGCAACATCCGTTTTATAGATCTTTTATTGAAGTTTCTTTTATTTTGGCACATACGCATGCGGATTGTGACCGACTTTGAAGATATCTCAATCTAAAATACAGGCATCCCTTATTATTTATTTAAATAAAGGCAGAGAACCTTTTATCAAAAGTTCCTTTATTTTGACGGATTTGTTTTTTTTTCTGACATACTGTCGCCAGTTGAACGTAAAGTTTGTTAAGCACTGCTCTTCTATATATTTTCAAAATTAAATAAAACAGGTTTATTTGGTGGTGGTATATTTTCTACCCCAACAATATTGTGAAGAATTAATTCGCCAATGTCTTCATGATTGACCCCAGCTGAAATTGCTATCTCTATTTGTTCTTCCATAATGACAGTGAAATGAAAAAAAAAATTATCAACAGCAGCTCACGAATCAAGGCGACATAATATATAAACTTTGTAGGTTAGGTTATAAAGATATGTCACTTTCGTTAACAGCGCCTTGCAATAGTTCACTTTTGAAATCGCGTTAGAGGATACTTTATTAGCGGATCTTTTAATGAAGTCAACGCTTATTTCTAAGTTGCAATAACTCTCTAATATTGTATTTTTCATATTCTTCTATTAGTGTCACTATTGCCTAATGAAGATTAGACACCCTTGTCGGAATGCTTTCAGACTACGGAACGAAGAGTGCTTAACTGTCAAATTACAACTTTTGAGCCAATCACAACACCATCTAATATTCAAAATATTATGATTGGTTCAAATAGTCGATCTTGACATTTCGGGACTCCGCGTTCCGCATTATCAGGAAGCACTCCCAGTTATGAGTTATTGCAGCTTTCGTTTTGTAGTTTATACATTTATTTTATTCTGTTTTATACGCAGTTCACTTCGTGTCGGAGGATACTTTATTAGCGGTTCTTTCAATGAAGGCAGTGCTTTTAGTTCTGAGTTCTAATCATTCTCTTTGCGCTGGGTACAAGTGACAGCTCCGACTTACGGCGTTTTGCTTTATGATTGTCTGTGTCATTCAGCAACCAATCAGAAAGTACGCTCAAACGCAAAAAACATATATACAGACTAGATTGGAATTATGTTCTCCTCAGTTTTTTCACTGTTTAGTACTATACGTATTTCAATAAAATTTCAGTTGAATGAAAAAAAAAAGACTTCCATTTGGGATCTCATAGATTCACCAAGACCCGCTTTACACTTCGCAATTTTTATTGCATGCAATTCAGTGCAGTACTTTTCAAACAATGGAAATTGCGGTAGATGGCAGGAAAGAACCAAAGCGCTTGCGCGCAGTATAAATTGCTGCAGTACTTCAAAAAATTGTGTACTGTAAATCAGATCTAAGAATAACGCAATCGTTAAGCCGGGTACTGAGTACTGACCACCGACATAACCTTAATCTAGACTGCTGATCCCGTATAATGAAAATTCATCCAATTACAAGAAATCAAAGAGCTTTTAGAGCATGCGTATTTTGTGTCTGTGACGAATCAAAATCACATAATCGCTCCTCGTTAGATGTCAATGTCTGAAATGACATTATTCGTGCTTTCTGCATGCGTTGAGTCGGGCATGCACATGGACGTGTAATCCGCAATAACTCGGCGCATGTTTAAAGCTGAGTCGTTGCGAATGACACGTCCGATTTGAATGTTCATACGCCCCGACTCAACGCATGCACATTCAAGTCAGTACTTGGCTTTATAAACACAGGAAGCTTCGCCCATTTTCTTTGATGTATGATTTGCCGCTTCATTGACCTCGGACCATCGAATTGAAATATGTACAGTTACCAGTTCTAATTTATATTTTATTTGGAATTAGGGCAATAATGCCAACAATTGAATATTTAATTGAGAATGTTTCCCTTTTCAACATGAATACTCCCCAAGAGATTGAACGATGGAAGATAGTGACTTGAGGCCCACTTTTATAGCTTCCAGTTTAACCTCTGGTTGAGTTAACTAGTGGTTAGAATGTGCCTTCAGACGATCCTAAAAAGGAGCATCATTTCTATTCTAACTCAACCAGAGGTTAACGGGAACCTATAAAAGTGGTCCTTAGTATATCTGATCTGATTCCACATGATTTTATGAACACCTTGTTCAGATTTTCAAACAAATAATGTCATAAATTTTGATATTTCGATGATAATATAATTACGATTTTTGACCATCATATTTAATTATAACTTGAAAATGTATTTTATTAATGATTCACAATCTGCCCGCGTGCCTCATAAGCTTATTTGCATGCTGCCAATTTATTATGTACAACATCGCGTACTGTTTTCTGATTGATTGCTGAGTAAGGTCTTTCATTTACCAGCCAATCAAAAAGCAATACAGTAGCGAATCTGACAAACGTCATGTTGTTCGTGTATTGGTTGGCTGCTGTGGCTACACTGTAAAACTTACGAAGGTCAAGTTACTATTGTTACTTTTTGTTATCAATATATTCAAATATTGAGGTTATATTTATTATCTGTATTTCATCGGACTATTCATTAATTACTAAACAAAATGGTAAGTCATTTTGATTAATACAAAATTGCAAATGAGCAGTCATCCAATAAAATTGATCCTGGCCCAAACTTCTACTCCCTATTTACTATTTCTATACCAAAAATTTGAAGTGTCATTCTGTTCATTCATTTCATAATTTTTCAGCAATAGTCCGTTCGATTCAATATTACATGAATACATAATGATATAATAATAATTTTTATTTTTCCAGTTCCAGTTCGGGTTCAATATGTTTCCAGAACTTCCAAGACCATTCAATATGACCTATCAGTGCTTCTCTGTAGCAATGTTGCCAGGAAATGAAAGGCAAGATGTCGAGCGAGGAGGAAAAAGTATAGCAATTCTCACCATTTTGAGTTACAAGCACTATTCTAGTTTTTTTTCAGTTATTATGCCACCTTCTGCATTAGAGAAGCTGACAAGATTGAATATCAATTATCCCATGCTATTTAAGCTCGTAAACAAGAAAACCAATCGTGTTACTCATTGTGGTGTATTGGAATTTGTTGCTGACGAAGGAAAGGTGTACTTACCCCTGTGGGTAAGTTTCTTTATAACAACGGTTTAAAAAATAGGTGCGACTACACCCGGGGCAAACCAACTGATAATTCATATAGTTGCTTGCCAATAGGTCGGATTGTGCATTAAGTACACATCATCTGACATTCTTTGTGTTTTGTTTTTGTACTTGTTTTTATTTTAATTTTTAACAGTCTTTAAATGTTTCAAAAATATTTTTAACTTTTTACAATTTTCCACCTTCAAACCCCATAATTTTAGTCTCCGTTTCTGGCTGACGATGAACTTTATAGGTCCGAAACTCGTAGCATCCCTGCCTAAGAGGGTAATAAACATTGTGGGGTATGACTAGAAGTTTTCTTTGAACAAGTGATTATTATTCATAATAATGCAATGCAAATTTGATATTAGGGGTTTTTTTTTCTCGCATAAACATATGGTCTTCATTTACAAGAGCCTTGAAGTTCATGAAATTATTTGGTTTTTATTGCCAATACTAGTTTCAAGATCTGGATTTAATTTAATAAAAACTAAACAAAAAACAAAAAAAACGAAAATCCATTCTAGCATTGTGGTTTCAAATGAAAGTTTTGATGAAATTAAGAGCTAATTTAATACATGGAAAAAAGTAAGAAAAAAATAAGTGTTCAACAAACACAAAAAGTAACACTTAACAACTATAATGAACTCAAAGTCAATATTTCAAAGCAACACTCAAAAATGACCATAGTTACAAAAAACAGGTTGAAAAAAATAAATAATTTCATGTTGTTTCTATGAAATTGTCTTTTTATTATGACTGTTTCCATTCCTGTATTCCTATCGAATAATTGAGATAATATTACCCAGCCGATCTGGTCAGTGCCACACTGATACTTGATCATATAATATGCCTTCTCATTAAAATCATCATTTATGACCCTATTAATTTCAGATGATGCACAATTTGGTACTGGAAGAAGGGGATTTGGTCCAAATGGAAAGCGTTTCTCTCCCCGTGGGAACTTTCTCCAAATTCCAACCACTGAATCCGGATTTCCTGGATATTACCAATCCCAAGGCCGTACTGGAAAACTGTTTGAGATCCTTCGCATGCCTCACTAACGGAGATGTTATTGCCGTTAAATACAATCAAAAAGCTTATGAACTATGCGTGCTGGAAACTAAGCCTGGAGACGCTATTAGTATCATAGAATGTGACATGAATGTAAGAATAATAGTTGTAGCTTCATATCTTGCTCTGCGGCATATACATTTTTTACAAGATATAAGACACTAGTTACTCTTGTACTATTTTTAATGGGTAATTATTCTTAAAACTTGATGGAATGAATTATCTGACTGATTTTCGTCTAGGTTCAAGTCTAAGGGTGTTCTGCATTCAATTGAGTGAGTTAACTCAAAAAGTGTTGAGAATGATGACAATTTTTTTATTTCGAATTCTTGAATCGGCATGGGTTATACATTTGATGACCAGAAACTTGGAAATTCCAAATGCTCTAGAATACTTCATCAATTTTCCAGACTTTGAAATATCCTTGAGATACTTTGCTACTGAAAAAGGTTTAATTTGTTTCAGATATTTATATAAAGCAATAATTAATTAATAACTGTCCAATATAACAATCAATACAAACCTATTTTGAAACGAAATTTCATAGATCTTCCTGTACTTGCTAAAGAATTAAAATTTCCAGGTTTCTCTTCATTGAATGTAATCTTATTATTATACTATATTTTTAAACGAGCAATTCTTGTATATTTATATATATATATATATATATATATATATATATATATATATTATATATATTTCGTGTATCTCGGAAACGGCTCTAACGATTTGGATGAAATTTTGTATTTAGATAAGGTTTTGCTTTTTAAGTTATCTATATAGGCGTCATTCCTGATAAAACGCGATTTTACACAAAAAAAAACAAGCAAACCGCTGGACCTAAAGAGCTGAACAGCGTATTCCTGTTTTTTTGAGATGCCATTTCTAGAGAGGTGCAAAGTGAAAAGGGGGTGAGAAGGTAGGGTGAAAGAGAAAGTACCGATAGTGTTGAAGCTAGAGTCATGGTATTCGGGATATTCTTCTCGAATAAAGAAGCACGTATTTCAGGTTTTTTTAAATGGGGGTTGAAAGTTTGTATAGTAGGAGTACTGTTATTTTTTTAAATTAGGGTCATAAAAATCTATAACCTCAAGAACATGGTATCAATGTATTCTGAATATGCGAGAGAAAATGATAATTAAAAGGATATCTGTAGGCAGGTAACTAAAACATACAGGGAACGACTAAAGCAGCATAATTAATCATGCATTGATTTTAATATTAGTTGTTCATTCAATAAACCTGAAACCATTTGGCAAACAATCAATACCATTCAGAAAAGAGGCAACAAATCTAAAGATATTACCATTTATGAGAGGGAAAATAAGTCAGCACATTTTGAAATGGCAAATAACTTCAATAAACATTTCACTCATTAAAAACCAAAAGGACACAGATCAAAATTTTATGGAAAATATTATTTCAATTTGTCCAAACTCTATTTTCTTCTATCCAGTAACCGAAAATGATCTGCTTGAGTTGGTAAGAAACCTAAAAAGTTCAAATGCGAACACGGATGATAATGATAATCTGCTGAAAAAATGCATTATGTTATCCATTGATTTATCTCATTAATCTTCCTACGGAACAAGGAGTTTTCCCTGAAATACTGAAAGTTGCTTTAGTTACCCCGATTTAAAAAAAAAGGTGACTCCAATAATTATGAAAATTATAGAGGAATCTTTCTAGTATATTCAAACTATTCGAACTGAATATGAAAAATCAGTTATTAGCGTTTCTCACTTCGAATGAACTATCGTCTAATCAACATGGTTTTATGCAAAGTAAAAGCACAGAAACCGCTCTGTAGATTTCACTGAACATCTATTAATAGCCCTAGATAACAAACTACAAATTTGTGGTTTGTTTATAGACTTTTCCAGAGCTTTTGATTGTGTCAATCATAATTTACTTATTCTGAAAATGGAACGTTACGGAGTACGTGGATATGATAAAATCATACCTGCAGGACGTCACATAAAGTATTGATTCAGGGCGTACAGAGTGAGTCCTCATAAATTAAAGAAGGTGTTCCACATGGATCTATACTTGGATCCCTGCTTTTTTTAATCTACGCCAATAACTTGATGAATTACTTTCTCAATACTTCAAAAGTACATGTAATTGCATATGCAGATGATACTAACTTCCTTATCACTGAGCAAAGTGCAGTAAGACTCACGAAACAACTGAGACCATCTTTGGATAAGTCATCACATGTGCTGATAAAATTCACTCATCACTGAATATCAGCAAAACAGCATTAATAAAATTCAATATTGATAACCATACTGAGACATTCAAAATGTATGATAATAACCAATTTGAAGTGGTTTCTAGCTGAATGACAAAAATGCTTGGTCTCACTCATATAAATACACTGTGCGACAAACTGCGGAAAAACTGTTATGTTTTTATATTCCTGTCAAATCACTGTGGAAATGAAGTTGTGGTAAATCGGTATCATGCAGATATTGGCTGTCACCTACGTTACGGAATCTTATGCTGGGGTATCAGCTCTTCTGCTGAAAGGGTGTTTATTCTGCAATAAAAATACTCTTAGAGTAATTGCCCAGCTGAAATGTCGTCAGACATGCAGAAATTCATTCAGGGAATTGAAAATACTTACAGTTGCTTGTCTCTATAAATATGAATTGTGTATTTATGTTTTAAAAAATATGGGTAAATTTACATCAAATCAACCATACCATCCATATCCTACTAGAGCTAGAGGTTTGCTGGCACCCAACTCATACCGGACTTCTCTCTACCATAAGAGTGAATTGTACCTCGGGCCCAAAATATTCAACAAGTTGGATATTTCTATAAATAATTCACCCAATATTTCGATACTTTTTTTTATTTTTTATTTATTTATTTATTCAACGGGAACTAGCCCAATACATCTAATATACAGTTGAAGGTAGAATCAAGTTTTACATATTAAGACGATCTAAGATAAATGAAAGTAAATTAAGATTGAGTGGAATGTACAATAGGATATTAATGATTAATTGATTAAATGTAACAGTTGTTATTGTGGACTCGAGGAGAAAGACTGTGGATGGTTGCGGGTCTTATTTATTCATTGTCCTAAGCTGGGATTTAAAGTCGTTTAAGGACGAATTAAAGAAGTCTAAGTGACCATGAATATTCGCTGTTCGATGGATACGTGGTAAGCAGCTGTTGTATCTATAGTTGGTTCTATAGAGGAAAGTATGAAAAGTGCTGTTATTTCTAGTGGCACGTGGAGGCACTTTTAGATGTAACTTGGATAGCAGCTCAGGGCATCTTAGTTTGCTGTGTATGATATTGTGAAGGAAAATCAAGTCCCTCTGGTCCCTCCTTGTCGATAGTGAGGGTAGGTTCAGGCTTTGCCTGGTTATAATGTGGTCACGGAATAATTGTAGTTTGAAGTTTACGTAATTAAAAAAGCGGTGCTGAACACGCTCAATTCGATCGATGTGGGTTTTGTAGAGGGGTTCCATACCACAGAGCAGTATTCAAGATGTGGTCGGACTAGTGAGCAATATAAAATGCGTATTGATGATATATCCGAGAAGTCTGAGGTAGTTCTCTTAATAAAGCCGAGAAGTTTCAGAGCTTTGTTGATAGTTGTAGAGATATGGAGATTGAAGCTAAGGGCTGTGTCAAGGGTAACTCCTAGGTCTTTTATGCTAGAGACAGCATCTAGGGTAATATCTTCTATGTGATATTGGAAGATGATCCGTGTATCCTGTCTATGGAATCTCATTATGTGGCACTTATTCGCATTCATCAACATACCGTTCAGTTCACACCAGTTCGAGATGCTGTTAAGGTCATCTTGAAGGTTGATTGCGTCATTGAGAGAGGTGATTTTGGAGAATATTTTAAAGTCATCCGCAAATAGGAGAATTGTTCCGTTAGATACCAGGTTGACTATATCATTAACAAAAATGTTAAACAGAAGAGGTCCCAGATGTGATCCCTGTCAGATGTCACTAAAATTTCTGCTGATGTGAAGTTTTTAACTCTGATTAGTTGCTTTCTTGGAATAAGGTAATCTCTTATCCACTCTAATAGGGGCCCAGAGATACCAAGACATTCAAGTTTCTTCACTAGAAGACCGTGGTTTACCCTGTCGAAAGCCTTTGAAAAGTCTGTGTAGACAGAATCGACTTGATGTCCGTCTTCCAAGGCTTCCGAGAGGAAATCTGTGTAAAGAGATAAATTGAGTTCTGTAGATTTACCAGCTATGAAACCATATTGCTGAGGAATTATAATATTACTCAAATTAGCTGTAAGATAATCCGTCACTATGCTTTCAAAGACCTTTGGTATGGCGTTAAGTTTAGAGATGGGACGGTAGTTTTTTATATCGGACAATTTCCCGGCCTTGTGAATAGGTATGACATAACTGAGCTTCCATATACTAGGAAAAGTACCGGTGGATAGCGACATATTGAAGGTAAGATGGAGTGGTCGAGATAATACAAAACTACAGTGTTTTAGAATGGAGGGAGGGATTGCATCGGGTCCGGGGCCTATTTTAGGATCTAGGTTGCAAAGTTTGTCATAAATTTGGGATATATTGATCTTGAATGAAGAGAGATTTAGTTGTTAGGTGTTGGTAAATCCAGATTGGGACAGGTGGTTGTGGAGTAAACCGTCGCAAAATACTCTGCCAACAGGTTAGCAATATCCTGACCGGAATCTACACGTTTGTCGTCTAGAGACATTTCATTGGGTATGTTATTAATCTTTCTCTTCGAGTTTACAAACTTCCAAAAGAATCTAGGATTTGTATGTATAGACCTCTGACAGTCAATAAGATAGGTGTTATAGCACTCTTTTGATAGGATTTTACATCTAGATCTAAGTTCACAAAAAACGCGAAAGTTACGTTCACTTTTCCAAAATTTGTACTTCTTATGGGCAGTTTTTTTTAAAGATGAGGTTCTTCAGTTCTGGTGAAAACCATATAGGAAATTTTCCAGATCAAGATTGAAAAAAAACCTGGTAGAAAAAAATTTCTACACCGTTGAGGATTTTTATGTTTTTGTGATTTATTTATTTTTTGGATAGGAAAGTACAAAAATGTATATGAATCGAATATGACTCTTGTGGCTCTACTGACAAAGATGTACATGAGACACGTATGCTTCATGCGGCGATTAACTTGTAAAGTTAGGGTCATGAAAATTGGCACTTGAAGTCTTTGTTATAAATAAAGAAATACGTGTTTCAGTGTTTTCATAAATTCAGAGTGAATTTTTTTATTGAGCTTCCATTAGTATTTAAGTAAGGGTCATGAAAAATTGGTGTTTTGGCTCTGTGTTACAAATGAATAAATCGATTTTAACCTCATTTGAAAATTCCATCACTAGGAGTGAAGTGGGGTTAGTGAATTTGTAATAGTCGTCAAATCAATTATGCCACCCAAACGAGATAACGGGAAAAGGGATAACGGGAAACAGGATAACTGGAAATGGGATAACGGGAAGGGTGCAAAGGCATAGGCTAGATGGAACAACAAAGAAGAACAGGAAAAAATACAAATTCTACGCGGATGAAGTCGAGGGTACCAGCTAGTAAATTGATAATTTGATGCGGTCTGAGAAAACATGTAGAAATGGTGTTGGCAACAGAAGTAACATTGCATTTGTTTACAAGGTGGAATTTGAAGCCCCGGTAGGCTACAAAGAACCCGAGCATAAGAAAAGAGAAGAAGAGGAAGTTACGATAGACCCAGCCGAATTGATGCCTGAGCCAACAGGCTTTGTTGCATTCCGTGGAGCTGGGAATCGTTTGGATGGAAAGAAAAGGAAGGACTCCACATCTAGTGACGTATCACCTCCCAAACCTGTCTATGTTAAAGGTACGCTAGAAAGTAAAGAAAATGCTGGATGTGAACAAAATAATTCAATGTTTTATTGAATGGAACCCTTCATTTCATACACCGCTTGCAAATATTCACGAAACAAAAAATTATGGCATTACACATCACTCTATATCTATGAAACCTTGCTTGAAATTCATATAAACGAGGAACAATTCAAATTGAACTCACAATTTCACGATCATACCACAAGATCTTGTAATTCTTTCAGACCGGAAAGATTCAAATATGCTATTTGCAAGAAAAATACTTTATATGTAAAACTATATAACCATCTAACGGGAAACTTTAAGCAATTAATAGAGGTTAAATTTGAAAGGGTTCTGAAAAACCATTTCATACAAAACTGCTTTTACTCTGAAAGGAATACCTAAGTAATGTAGACTTTAAACTGGACCTGATATGAACGGCGTTCTGCTGCATGCCTCTCCGCACTACCAACAACTATATCAATAAAAATGTTTTTAAATATAACTTTTAATAGTGTTCAATTCCACATTTAATAGTGTTCATATCTCATACAATAATAATAATCCTTTTGAAGTACATGAATTTCAAGAACTTTCTTTATACTTTTTCAATTGTGTACTCGTGACAAAAGTAGTAGGGGTTCCAAATAATTGAGCAGTATTCTAGCTTGGATTTGACATATGAGAAGCACAATATTTTCAGCCCATTAACGTTCGTAAAATTTTAGCAGTTTCTGATGATAAATCCTAACATCCTATTTGCTTCAGAACCTTTTTTATTTATGTGATTAGCAAAAGTCATCTTGGAGTCAAAGAATATACCTAAATCATTGGTCTCATCGCAACAAGTCAGTAAACTGCCTCGGATATTGTATGGATGTTCAATATATGTATGTTTTCTAGTATATGACATAGCTTTGCATTTACCGATATTCAGGTAGGTTATTAGTTTCGCACCAAGCCTGCACATTATCTATGTTTTCCTAAAGTTTTATGCAATCATCCACATTTTGGATAGAATTAGTATTTTCGGCTCATCAGCAAAAAAAAAGTTTCTTAGAATTTGTTTGTGTGCTTAAATCATTGATAAATATTAGGAACAACAATGGTCCCAAGTTCTATCCTTGGGGTACACCAGACGTAGCGATTATTGTGTTTGACTTGTATCCATTGTAATAAACTAGTTGGTTTCGGCTAAGAAGGTATGATTCAAAAAACCTATATGTATCTGTACTACGACTCTTTGTGATCTTAAATCACTTTATACATATATATATATATATATATATATATATATGTATATATATATATATATATATATATATATTTTTCTAACAATTGACCAGTCACAAACTAAATGTAAATTGATGAAAATAAACTCTACTGTACTTTACTCATTCTTTGAATTTTGATGCTACTTAACAGAGTTCCAGTATTTCACTTGTCCTATTTATGTATTGAATGAACGGAACTTGACTATCCATTGATAGCAACATGAGAAATTTTCCAACACAGTAGATTTAGGGGGGTCGATATGGCTCTTCAGCCTCTCCGTACCCTGACCTATAAGGTCGTTTGTACATTACCCTTCATCTAAGTTCCTAATGTCAATAATCATATTTTGGCGAATTTATTATATATCGAAATAGTACCCATAATAGGCGAGATCACTAATTTCTGGAATAAATACCACGATGTCGATAAAAAAAGTGGTTAGATTTTTTTCAAAGTTGGTTTTTCAAAAAAAAATCTTAAGGATGTGACGTCACAAGTTCAGAACTATCGCCAATCGCTGAGAATTTCAGCGATGACAACTGTTATTCATAATATTTCTTTACAATGTATGCAAGCTGAAAAAATAATGACATAGCACTCGGTATACATACATATTATTCAAGAACTATAGAGTATATCAGAAACATTCTGGGTGATTCTAATTCGATTGAACGTAGAAGATCTCATGGTCCGATGAATGGTCTCATATCGTAAAACAAAATTACCATAAATTCCTCCATTTAGAAATACATTTTCAAATGTTTGCTTTGTTTTTTCTTTGGAGCCTATAACTATCACCGGATATATGGTCATCAAAATCGGAGTTCTCTGTGAAAAGTTATGCGTGGTCATACAGTAAAAGAAAAAAAATATCCTTCTTTTTTCGTCAGTTAAAAAACTAGATAAAATTAATAAATAACAAAGTGTACCTTGATAGTCAGAGATATAAGAAGATGGGCTCCTTATCTTTTCAAGTGTTATCTAAAGCACTATTTGGTGATTGTGGATAGTTTGATGAATTTATACTATTCAGTATTAGGAATATTTGGTTGTTCCATAATCAGATGAACATACATTTTTATTTGGCCAATTGTCTTTGATCTGTCTGTCCAGATAAATAAATGCCTAATTCAAAAAAAGTCCTAATATAATTTTTTAATAAATTATGTATATAACATCTGTATTAGTATTTTATGCGGTGCTTGTTTTTGTGCTAATATCTATAGATATTCAATTTGTCTTCACTTTTTTCAGTTGTTTTAAATGAAAGAGTTGCATATTATTGAATGTTTACAGGTATACCAGATTACGATTATAAAATTGGTACACTGAGGTTCATCAGGAGACCAACAAAACAGAAGAACAATGACAATGAAGAGAATGACGAATTCAAAGCTTTCAGTGGAACAGGATTTAGCTTAAGAGGTAGAAATTAGATTCAAGTCTATAATGTAACTGTGATAATGATATTGTTTTTTCTCAGATAATGAATAGCCGAGGTGAAATGAGATTTCAAAATATCTATTATATTTATCGAAAAATTATAAAAATGGAATATTGTTTTTAACTATTTGGATGCATTACTAATAGATGAAAGATATTGGTCTCATGAGACACATACTATGATTTCCAGTTTAACAAATTAAGAAATAAAAAAGGTGTAAACGAGAAAAAAAAACTGTTTTTCCACACCCAAATTGATGTTCTTTTGACGAATCATTTACAAAGTCAAAAACCAGTATTTATTAAATATTAATGTACAAAGTGACAAACTTTTTGAATAATTATTCATTGAATTAACCTAACAAGCTGTACATGGATTGAATAAAAAATTTACATTTGTTTTATCTTATTTTATTTTTTATTCAATTAATAAGTTTGACTCATGACCGCTTTAGCGGCATGTATAATGAAATTACAATTATTTTATTCGTAGAAATTTGTTGCTTTTGACGAGTTGAATAAATGTTGAAAATTTTAGAACCTATTTTTGTGATTTCTGTATTATATTGCACTTGAGTCAATGTGATTTTTAAAACTTCTAATAAATGAATGTTTGACTCACTCAATAGCAGAGCTGTCCCAAAGCACTGTGCTAAGTGCTAGTGAAAACACTCAAAGCACTTTTTTGAACCAGTGCTTCGAGCAATTCACCAAAAGGCTTAGTGCTTAGTAATCCCGAAAAGTGCTTTGGATCACTTTCCGGGATTACTAAGCACTAAGCCTTCTCCTACCAATGAATCTATGAATGTTTTTGAAACATGGAAATGCGGCCAGCTGCACCCCCAAGAACTACTAATTACAATGTTTTACTATGATTTTGATCTCTGCCGGCGCATACTGGGGCACTTTTGGGGCCCGAGAAACTGTTCTCCGAAAGGGCCAAGACGATTTTTTATGAACATGGATTTTTTTTTGTTTATGTCCTGTATAAAATAGGAGGTATTGGTATTAAAATGAAAGAATGCAAAATGAAATAAATAGTTGAAAGTGAAGGGTCGAAAAATATAAATACTCCAAGATTTAATTAACATGAAATTTTTAACTTTTTGTTTTGTGAAATGATCAAGTTATTTAAAAAAATTGTCCAGAACCATTATGAAACTGGACAATAAAGGTATATTCAATATCTGGGCACTTTGTATTCATAAAACGAGCAAAACAAGACGTTATGGATTGGTGTGGGAATTTCTTATGCAAAAAGGTATTTGGTTTCGTCCTGTAGAGATTTCTTAGATTCTAAATCTAATTTGTTCCATAGAAACATCTCCGTTCAGAAATAAAACTGCAAATGTCCCATTCGAAAAACAATCCAATTTATAAAAGAATAATCTAACATATAAGTCGTGGAAACTCTTGTAATATACCGGTTATATTCCAAGCTATCGGTGCTGTGCATGGCTATGATATCTGGAACCAAGGCCGTACCCAAGGGGGCGGGGTTAGGGGGTTAGCCCCCCCCGAAATCTGTAAAATATATCTGGAATAAGGTGAAAATCAGGTTGTTTTATGTACATCCCATACACTAATTCACATTTTTCAATTTTGTTTAAATACCCCTAGTTTTTCTAAATATAAACTATTCGTAACATTCCAACTAATAGGCCAGTCAAAATAGACCATCAATTCACATTAATTACAAACATTTCTTTAGCACTGCCGTATGTTGAGGCATCCAGTAAAGACTAAATATAAAAATTTGCACTCATCCGGTGAACGGAAATTACTCAAATTCGCATTAAAACGTTAATTAGCAATATCTCCTTGCACAAAATTGCAAACATTGTTCAAATTGCAGGTATATTCCCTAACTTCTTTTCCACATCCCTTGTAAAATTTGCACACACAATTTTCAACTGGAAATACGAATAATCCTTGATTACGTTGTAATTAGCGCTAATTCTGGTTTCAAAATTGCAAACATTCTGCAAATTTGTGGTAAAATCATGGTTCTGTCACCCCTAAATTGCTTTAAATTTGCAAACTTGTCATGTGTACGGAACATCAAAAAATTATGGATAACGCTAAAAACAGTCTCAGGGGCAAAGTTTTAGGGGTCACGAAATTGCAAACAATGTTTTCGTGCTTTGGAAACTTTGGTGGCATAATTTTAAGTCGCCAATTGAGTTTGAATTTTTTTCAGTATCCCGGAAGATGGCGAAAATGAACATTATTGTTAGAAACAATTTTTGCAAATTTCACAAAATTCCAAACTTTGTGCATTTTTTTCTCAAAGTTCTGCTATGGCAAAAAAAATTGCAACCCTACAAAATACCGGGAAAGCCAGGCAATAGAATATTCCTCTAGGAAAAACTGTGCATACATAAATTTCATCACTATATTTCAACTTCAAGCACAAATGAAGCAAATTTGTGAGTCTGTTTTTCAGAGCATTATGGAATAAATCTCGTAAAATGAAAAAGAATATTGAAAAAAAAGGACAAGATTTGCCAAAAATGTTATAAAGACTTTATTTAAGTGTTTCAGACTATAGGTAAGTGCTGATTACTCAATTTGAGAACTTCAACAAAATTCAGTGTTCTAGACTTGACTTCATGGGCATAAACTTAACAAAAGTATACAAAACATGCCAAAAGAGTGTCACTAAAAAAAAAAATCAAAATTTTACATTACCATATGGTAAATCATATAGTAATTCAGACGTTCTGATCAAATGTACAGTGAATTTATAACTTAGATGGCTATGTTACATGATTTTACCAAATGGTAATATCAAATAATTGTACTAATTACGTAATATCTACTGAATGATTATATGTATGTACAAATATTAAATAGTAGTAGACAATTATGTCTTATTAAGTGGTATTTTCAATTAGAAAACCAAGTAAAACTATGTGTTGGACCTATACAATGTTATCATCTGATATAACCATTCGGTGGAATCGTCTAATTTCACTATCGGGTATCATGAAAATGACGATATAACTTGACAATCCGCTTGAAATATCGAAAAAATTACTGGCTTCGGTAATTTGGTCCTTGAATAATTATCCTCTGATAATAAAAGCCGATTCCACCAGATCGGATTCAATTATTGAGCGAAAATTTCAAAAAGATTAACATTTCGCGAAAATCGACTTAATTGATAATATTCCATTGCCCTGCTTTGCCGAAGTTTTATGGGTTTGCAAATTCATACGTCTACTTGTTCGCCTCTCCAGAACTTTGAGAAAAAAATACACAAAGTTTGGAATTTTGTGTCATCCGCGGAAATCGACTCAATTGACAATATTCCATTGCAAATTTATAGGTAGACTTATTTGCCATTCCAGAACTTGGAGAAAAAATTGGCACAAAGTTTGGAATTTTGTGTCATCCGCGAAAATCGACTTAATTGATAATATTCTATTGCCCGGTTTTCCCGACATTTTATAGGGTTGCAAATTTATACTTAGACTTGTTTGCCATAAGAAAAAAATACACGAAGTTTGGAATTTTGTGGCATTTGCGAAAATTGCTTCTAACAATAATGTTCATTTCCGCCATCTTCCGCAAAACTAAAAAAGGTGCAAATTCGATTGGCGATTTGAAATTATGCACCAAAGTTTGCGAAGCACGAAAACATTGTGACCCCTAAAACTTTGCCCCTGCCTGTTTTAAGCGTTATCCATAATTTTTTGATGTTCCGTACACATGAAAAGTTTGCAAATTTAAAGCATTTTAGGGGTGACGGAACCATAATTTTACCACAAATTTGCATAATGTTTGTAATTTTGTAACCAGAATTAGCGCTAAATACAAGGTAATCAAGGATTATTCGTCTTTCCGGTTGAAAATTGCGTGTGCAAATTTTACAAGGGATGTAGAAAAGAAGTTAGGGAATTAACCTGCAATTTGCACAATGTTTGCAATTTTATCCAAGGAAATATTGCTAATTACCGGATGAGTGTGCAAATTTTTATATTTAGTCTTTTCTGGATGCCTCAACATCCGGCAGTGCTAAAGAAACGTTTGTAATTATTGTGAATTGGCAGTCTATTTTGACTGGCGTATAATGATCCTGAGAAGTATTTCCGAATAAAAGTTGCTGTTCTGACCTCAGATGACTTAATACATTGCATTATTTACTTTAGAACCCAATCCCCCCCCGAAATTTTTCTCTGGGTACGTCATGCCTGGCACCTCATTTGGTACATACAAGATTTCAAATTCCAAAAAATAAATTACTACTTAGGAGATCTGGCTAATAATCCAACAAATCAGTGACCATTGTGTCTATGATTATTGGCATCCCATTTAGAAATCTCAAGTCATTTGGAAAAGCTATAACGCTTCAAAGTTTCAAATTTTTTCGATGTCTGTTATATGTTCTGACAGCGACGTCCCAACTATGACCGCAAGTGCGTATGGTATATCCATTCTTAGTTGAATGAGGAAGGGGTTTATCATCCACCCATGATAAAACATAATGGGATTTGCGCTTTGATAGAAAATGCCGTCATAGGCGGAGATTTATTCTTTTACTTCAAATGTAACTTTGCCTATTTTTATTTAAAAACTAACTTCGGTAAACTATCTGGAAAAGGACATTATTAAAGGATTTAGAAGGGATTTTCACTAATAACATTTTTCCTTAATCAAACAATTTGCCTTTGGCCAGTAAATAACTTGGTTTTTGTCGAAAAGTTAAACTGACATTGGGTTTTGATAAATTTATTTTTACAATTTCAAAAAACTAAACGTAAAAAATGAAAATTATAATTATACAGGATTATAATGAAAATGGTTCCAATCATAAAACCCAAACAATCTACATTCAAGATCCTTAAAAAATAAAATGAACGAGCTAGAAATTATAATTTTAAATGTACAGGCAAATATTATTATTATTACTGAAACATGACTATGTGAAGAAGAATAAAAATACTATAATTTTGACGGATACAAATCTGTTTTCTCGAGTAGAAGAATTCGTGACTTACTTAGCAGTAGAACTAAAAAGCCCAGCTATTTTGTTATGCGGAATATATAGACCTCCACCCAGAACAAAATTACAGTATTTCTTCAATTTCATAGATCAAAAGTTGGAAAAATTTAATTCCTCTAAAACAGAATGTTTGTTTTTTGGAGATGTGAATATATATTTACTGAAAGATGACAGAGATAAAAAACAAATATTGAATATTTATAACTCAAATAATTTTATGATTTGTAATGAAAAAATACCGACTAGAGAAGTGAAGAATAGTTCAAGCCTCATTGACCACATTATAACGACTTCCAAAAAACAAATTAAAACATTTATAACTGACAGTTCTTAAAATTTCAAAATAAAAAAAAAAAATATATAACCAAGAAAAAAAATTTGATATTAAAAAAATAAAAAATGAATTAGATTCTTTCAATTATAAAATTTCAAAATCTAACAATTCTAAAGATATCTATAATGAACTAATACATACTTTTTAATTTTCCTATACCTACAATTAGATATATTAAAATCAGAGTTAAATCAAAACTATGGTTTAATGAAACTTTAAGTTATTTAATAACAACTAGAGATACATTTTTATAAAAAAAAACGTAATCTACAAAATCACTATTATTTGGAACAATATAAACAATTTAGTGAAAAAGTCTACTAAAAAAGAAAAAAAAAATATAAAAATCAATTTTCAAATGCCAGCACCTCATAACAAATTTGGAATGGAATCAACTCATTGTTATATAATACGCCAAATTATACAAATAAATATAAAATTAATGAAATTGAAAAAATGGATTAAAAATAACCAATCCTACTGAAATATGTGAGGAAATTAATAATAACTTCGTTTCTATAGTTTCGAAAATTTCGTCAAATTCGATACAAATTATCCAAATCAGGAACCTTCAAATTGAATGTCAATATTTTTAAAACCAACAAACATCCTGGAAATAAAGGAAATCACAAACAGTTTAGACAGAAAAAGAAAGCTTGTGGATTTGATGAAATCACCGTAAAAGTTGTAAAAATGGTTAAATCTGAAATTTCTCCAATTTTATCAAATCTTTTCTCGAAATCTTTTGATAGAAAAAATGAAAACGGCCAAAGTTATTCCTGTGTTCAAGAATGGGAAAATGTGATTTAAATGATTATGTCCAAATATTCTGCCTATATTATCAAAAAAATCACAAAAAAATCATTAATATTCGACTTTTTGGAAAAATGTTTAATAACATGATGGTCAGTATGGTTTTCAAATGAAGGGTAAAGAGCATTATAGATATAGTTACAAATATAACAAAATTGATGAAAACAAAAAATTTGTCTATTCTGGATTTGGAAGGCTTTGATAGTGTAGACCAAAATAATCTTGACAAATTATATAATATTGGAATAAGATGAAAATCCACATTTGGTTTAAAAAATTATTTATGTTCAAAAAACAATTGGTATGCCTCAATGATAAAAAGAGTTCAGTGAAGGAAATAACTAGTGGAGTTCCCCAAGGTTCAATCCTCGGTCCAGTTTTATTCCTTATTTATATAAATTCTATGCCTAAATTGAATCTCGCTGGTAAAATCAAATTATCTGCAGTCGATACAAGAAATTATTAATTAAAACCTGTCACAAAACTTCTGGGATTATATGTATATAGATGAAAAATTATCATTGGATAAACATATTGAAAAGATAAGACATAAATTCTCTCCACTGATAGAATAATTATTCAAATTAAGGGATTATATCCCTCGTAAATATCTTCTAAACATTTACTATTGTTTAATTAATACAAATTTACAATATTTAGTGCCGATTGGGTACAGCAAATGATTCAGTAATTAGACCATTAAAAAAATTACAAAACAAGACAATCAGATTGAATCTGGAACCTACCAAAAATTTAAATAAACCCAATAATCTGTTAGATATTAATGATTTATATAAATTCAAAATGTGTAAATTTATTCATTTCGTAAAAAACATAAAATTTTCCAATTTAAATTCAATGTCAATGACGTACATCAACATGATACTCGACAACTCCATTCCCTGCGATCTTTGAACATGAGAACAAGATTTGGCCGAAAATCAATTCTACATAATGGTGTTGATGTTTATAACTCCCTTTCCCAAAATCTCAAAGGATATAATGTATTTAAATAACATTTAAAAAAATATTTTCTCAAATTAATAAATATTGTTTCAATTAAATGAATATTATTGCAAATAAATGAATATTTTATCATATTATATTCAGTTTTTTTTTCAAAGTCAAAGTCAATCATTTTATTAGTTGATAAATTTAATGTTCATTTGTATTTGAGACTATCCCAAGCGCGTATTTAAGAGGGGGTAATGGGGGTAATTGCATCTAGGAGCATATTTTACATGTGTACTAAATAATAATCACGCCATAAAATTGTTTGAAAGTTGATTATTTTGTTAATTAGGTATTTCTAAAGTTAACAAAATATGAGAAATCGAGTAGATATTGTAATTTTTTTTAATTGATATTTCATATTATCAGTTTTATGTCTAACAAAGGCATTTTACAACGTTTTGAAAAAAATACGCTAGTTGTTTATGAAATATTTATTACAAATGGATAAGTTGAATGTTTTTCAAAAATTGTTTTTTTTGCATTAGGTTGTTAAGTGTTATAATTGAAAAATAAATAAAAATAAACTTATTTTTTTATTGTTTATAATAGTTTCTTTAATTTTTTTATTATTTAAATAATATATAAATATATTTTTTTTTAATTAACTATTGGTTCTTCTTTACCTATTAAGAATTTTTGCCATGAATAATTTAATTGTGTATCTATGGTACAAAAAATAACAAAAACAACCATATACGGCAAAATGTTCAAAAAAATTTGTTTGTAATTTTTATAGAATTTACTTGAAATAATGAAATAAAAATTTTGAAAAGTTTGTCGTATATGGTTGTTTTTGTTATTTTTTGTTCCATTAAAAAAATATAATAATGCCAATCAAAGTTTGTTTATAACATAATGTTAAGCGAATAAACAATTATATAATTAATAAAAATATTTTTTCTCATTAGGTGGAGAATAACCAATTATTAATTTTAAATAAAAGCATTCTTAATATATTATTTGAATAATAAAAACAAAAAAACTATCATAAATAATTTAAAAAAATTGGGAATATTTTTTTTCAATCATAATAAACTCTCAGCAACCTAATGCAAGAAAACAACTATTGAAAAATATTCAACTTATACATCTGTTATGAATACTTTATAAACAAATTGCGTTTTTTTTTAAATCGTTGTAAAATGCCTTTGTCAGACATAAAACTGATAATGATGTGAAATATCAATGAAAAAGGACAATATTTACTTAATTTCTCATAATTCGTTAACTTCAGAAATTTATAATTGAAAAAATAATCAACTTTTATACAATTTTATAGCTGATATTATCAAATACCATGTAAAATGTGCTCCAGGAAGCAAAACAGAATATGGAGTCATTCTGTGAATAATTATTACGTTTTTAATAAAATCGGTGGTTCCAAAAAATTGCTTAATTAACAATAGCCTCACATTATCAAAATTCAATGAAAAAATTATTTCCCATTGAAATTACATTCTTTTAAGTGTTCAGCTGATAGTATTATTTTTTTGAATTTTCTTTTTAAATCTTGTGACGCTAACATATTTCCCTTGATAAAAAAGTGTCTTCATATTTTAAATACAATGTCAGTTAGTGTGGTTGGTTGGATTAGCTCTACTTCATGTTCATAGAGATGTGCAAATAAATGTTTCAAATGTTATTGAAAGGTTTGCAAATAAGAAATACAGGTGACTGGATTTCATTTTGTGATTTTTAATTTAACGAAAGAAATCTTTGTTTTTGTTCCTACTTATGCATATATATCATTTATTTTATTACATTTTGTATTTATGTTTGAATTTGTATGAAAAACTTATGTTTTTTGTACCTATTTAAATTTTTTGTGTCATTACACCCCAAGCATAATTCCTAGATACGCCACTGGACTATCCCTATCATAAACTGTAATAGTTTCTTGGGGCGACAATAAATGATGATGATGAAGGTCAAATCTAGTTTGAATTTAAAATCACCTTCAAATTAAAAAATTTCCAAAAATAAATTCACCTTGAGAAAATATTTTCACAAGATGTAATATCTGAGGATTGAACTGAGGAAAATAAAAATTAAAATAAAATCACTCGTGTTGCCTATTCGGGTAAACATATGACGCCATATCAGCTCTATCCAAACATTTTATGTGTGCCCAATTTTTGCAGAGAGTGCATTGTATCCACTGCTCCCGGGACTTTTGGTAAAAAAAAATATAGACCTTTCTTGTTCTAAATGGCGTGTTCTACATACCCTTTCAAGGGGCGCATTATTTTCGGGGACTCTGTATACTACCGCTACAATACACTCTTTAGATAACTTGGTGTTATAAAAAAAAAAAGTTTTCCCAATATCAATTGCAGAAGCATAAAAAAGTCTTGCGGCGAAATCGTGTGAGCAGCAGTGGCGGAGATAACTAATTTTATTTAGACATTTTAAGATTTTAAAAATACTTCATAAATAATGAAAATGAAAAAAAATTAAACAGCTTTTATTTATACAAATACATTGAGAAAGAAAAATAATTTTTTTTCATTGTTTGATGTAGGATATTATTATATCCTAAAACGTATTTCGATCGGCACACACCAAGACCATAGACGCTACTGGTTTTTAATCTTTCAGAGCTATTAAAATACAAATATAACGCGTGATTTATGACCTCCCATCATAGAGATACAGCTGCCAGCATTATGTCCAACTTGATTGGTCCAGACGAATCGGTTGTACAACTGACAGCCCTCACTCGAGTCCACGTTGACTATAGGCTCTTTTGATGTACCGTTTGCCGACGGAAAATGTTTACGAGTCAGTAGATTATTTTTTCGTTCGTTTCTTCTATATCCGTGTTAGCGAAGTGAGTTTTCATTTGCTCCCTATAGAAACAGCTTCTGCAATTGATATTGGATGGACTATACAACAGGTTACGAAAAATGTTGATTAGGCAGTGTGCTGTGAATGAAGAAGAAATTCAGAAATATTTTTTCCTCGACAACCTTACAACGTGTAGTAAAGAACATACATATATTATCAATCAATCAATCAATCAAATATGCTTTATTGTCCGAAAAAACAATTCTTATCGACAAAGTCAATGTAGAGGTGCTAAAAGTTAAAACCTAAAACCTAAAATTAAGTAATAAAAATAGAAAAAACACTATAAATGCTAAAAACGGTAGTGATACAGGCGTTTTAAAATTTGTATAATGAAAATGTACAAGCACAAATGTTAACTAGTATGACATTTAAGTAAAATGATAAGCAGATACAACCACATGATGCAAACATATTAAAATTGATACTCAAAATAAGGAGAAAAGCACATTTTAGTGCTGACGAAAAGGTTCACTATTAAACAATTCTTCCGTATTGTAGAATGGATGGATAAGGAGCAATTCTTTTACAATTTTTTAAAATAATCCAAGAGATTCAATTTCCCTTAAATGTATTGGTAACTGGTTACACATTTTTAGACCGTTATGAATAAGAGATTCCTCAACAAGATTGTTTTTAGGGAGGTAAGGATAATCTCAATTTTTGCGAGGATCGTGTGTTATGGTATGAGGGCAGTGCATTATATTTGTGGCGATTCTTGTGTATAAGGCAGGTGGTTTCTAGAATGAAGATAGAAGTAACTGTGAGGATTCTATCTCTGCAAGAATCACGCTTTTTCACTTTACAGAGGGCCCTAATGGCTCTTTTTTATACAACCTGCACCATTTGTAGTAGTTGTTTGCTGCACACTCCCCAGAAGGCTATGCCATAGACCAGGTGGGACTCGATAAGGGCAAAGTAAGCTGATTTAGCAGCTGTAATGTGATATTATTCTGATGGCGTACAACCTGATGACAATTTTTTGCACAACTTCGTGACATGGTCATTGAATTGTAATTTATTATCAATATTAAGTCCGAGAAATTTAGTGAGAGAAACATTTTCAATGTTATGAGGGATGAGGGGCTAGGCTCAGGGCAGAAAGCTCGCAGCGGAATGTTAATAGGTTTGTTTTAGTAGGGTTGAAGACCAGTAAGTTGTCGTCACACTAGGTTTTAATTTGTTCGATGACTTCTTGAATCTTGTGATGTAATGTTTGTTCATCTATATCATACCAAAATGTGGTGGTAACGTCGGCAAATAATGTATACTTACCAGATATATTAATTTTTGTGAGATCGTTTATATACAGTAGGAACAGTGTGGGACCGAGTACTGAACCCTGTGGTACGCCACAATGAGTTGGCTCAGTTCGGGAGAGATGGTTAGTTTTTACCAATTGCGAGCGATTTTCAAGGTATGATTTGAACCATAGCTGGCTGATTCCTCTAAACCCACATAGTATTCGAGTTTGCTCAGCAGGATTTTGTGACTCACAATGTCAAGTGCCTTGGATAAGTCACAAAACACTGCTGCAGCTGCCTCACCTTCATTAATTTCCTTATAAACTTTATTATGAAGTGATCGTAACATTTTATGAGTTTAAAAAGCAGTAATAGGCCAGTAGATAAAGACAATCAATTCACATTGAATCCAAAAGTTTCCAAACTCAATGGTATGTAAGTGCATTAATGAAAACAAACTATAAAATTGTGCAGAAGTCTGCGATGAACGGAATATAAATTGAAAAAAAAACATTTTCATGCTTTATTTTTGCACTGAAGATTGCAAAAGCTCTGCAAACTAGGCATACCTATAGTAATGGTGTTTTACAACATGCATTAAGTTTGCAACCTTGTAAAAGTTACGGATCCTTGTTTTTTTTGTCATTTGTTTGAGTATTTCATTGTAATTTTCATCTGCAATTTGGATAAGTGAACGAAAAAAAAGTTTAAAAAATTCTCGTATCTACCATTTGCAACCATTTCTGAAAAACGCATTATTTATTTATCAAACTTTTTTATCGACGCTGCCATTTTCAATACACACAAGCATTGAACTAATTACGAAAGTTTTTTATTGTGGTTGCAAATGAAGAGAATATGTAACTTTGCAACCTCATACCAAAAACGGAACCTATTTATTCACTAATATAATTTTTTTGCATTTTTACAACTGCTGAATTAATTGCAAAAGTTCGGCAAATTGCAGTTCTAATTACGACTAATATTTTACGTGACGCAAGAGATTTGCAACCGTCATTAATCAACGGAACATTTTTTTTATATAATTGATTTGTTTTTCTACCCGACTGCGCGACGCAAAGGAGAGTATTATCAGCCTATGTATGTTTGTTCCTTTATGGCGTTCTAGATGGTGGGCCGATTTTGATGATAATCTTGCGAGTGCCACTAAACACATGACAGTAATCGAAATTCAATATGGTGACAAGCAGACGCCATATTGTGAATAATCCTAACTAAAAAGTGTGAAATAAAAAAAGTTAATTTAAAAACAAAAAACCCGACTGCGTAAAAAGTGAACTGTAAAAAAGATGGAAACAAGATGACCAGAAAATATTGTCAGAAAATTATGTTTTAAGAGGTTAACTATTAAACTTACTACTACTACTGTAAACAATCTCACGCAGTCGGAGGCAATAATCTATCTTCATTAAATTAAAGAAGATGCTTCCGACTGCGTGAGATTGTTTACCTACGACCACTGTAGAAAATAGGCAAAAAATACACGACACACAGCCTCAGTAAATAGCTCATTACGCACGGTAAACAAATCGCAAGTTTTCGTATATATTAAAATTTATACGTAAAAGTCCTGAAAGTAAGCGGAACATTCAATAATTCCGCAAGTAGGTCATGATAGCAACTGTCAAAAGCAAAATAATACAAACTTTTTTGAAAGAAAAATAGGTTCTAATTAATAATTATAAGATACATACTGTTTAGAAAAGAATACCTACATTTTCAATATGTCAAGTGATAGAGAGAAAAATGGCAACTAATGATTTACTGCCAAATAAATCCCGCGAACGCTACGAAAATTGTTACATTAGATTCATGGACTGGAGACTAAAAAATAAGGTGAATTCTTTCTCTGAAAATGTTTTGGTAGCATATTTTCAACACCTATTAAAAAGGAAATCGGATGGCTTTAGAAGCACAAAATTTTAAATTTTGTCGGCCAAAAATATTCAAGATTTCCTTGAAACGGCTCCTTACAATCAGTACTTGTTTATGGAGGTAAAATATGTCCACTAATACTATTTTCCACACTTACAGTAATTTTTATTTTTATACTGTTCTCATAATTGGCGTAAGTTGTGCATGCCGAAAACAGGAACTGAGAGATATGAAAATTGAAGATGTTGAGGACATCATTATTAAAATTCCAAATACGAAAACCAAAATTCAACGTTCTTTTGTGATCTCTGACCATTTTTATTCTAGAATGAAAAAATATTACATTAAACGCAAATGAAAATTTACCTTTTTTTAAAATATATAAATGGAAAATGCACCAACAACCCGTTGGGATAAACAAATTAGGCAGTATACCAAAAGATATTGCAAAATCTCTTAAACTAGAAAATCCTACACAGGACACTGTTTTCGCAGATCTTCGGCAACTATTGTAGTCGATGCTGGCGGGGATCTATTGGATTTGAAGAGACATGGTGGCTGGCAATCGTCTTCAGTAGCAGAAGGTTATGTTGACAATTCCTTAAAAAACAAAGAACTCACCTCATCGAGAATATCCTCCGCTATTTTACATAATAGTAATACAACCTCAACAAATGAAAATATTACAATGTCATATGATTCGACACATCGAAATACTTCTAATATATTTAATAATTGTACAGTAACCATAAATAATTATAATGTTCCTAATGTTAATTAAACCAACGTAGTAGTAAATAGAACGAATTATATCCTATATGATCATCAAAGTTGTGAAACATATATCCTCTATAATTTTGTAAAATCGTTCGAAATAAAATTGATCAAAAAAATCTAAAGATGCAATAATATAGAGGGTATCCCATTTGAAGAAATGAAGTACCCTGACAACTAGTTTTTAGATATCTCTGTATACATGAAACCAACAACAAAAAACGACAACTAAAATAAAAAATCGACGTGTTTAAGCATCATTTACAATACCTAATAATAAGGAAAATATTAAAGGTAGTCCAGACTTTTTTGGCACACTGTATATGGCCGTAGGTAAAGTATAGTACGTAATGCGTGTTGTAAAGCAATTACGCCTTCATGGAATTACGCACTCGCCGCTACGCGGCTTTGTGCGTAATTTTGCCATTCGTGCGTAATATGCTTTTTACAACACTTGATACGTAATATACTATTACAGTATTAAGTTTAATAGTTAACCTCTTAAAACATAACTTTCTGACAATATTTTCTGGTCATCTTGTTTCCATCTTTTTTACAGTTCACTTTTACGCAGTCGGGTTTTTTATTTTTAAATTTCCTTTTTTTAAATAATTTGGTCATAAATTGTAAACATTGTGCAAATAGTTTTAAGATATATATTAGACCGTCTACAGTGGTCCAATTATATACTTCTACTAATACTTCTACTAATTATTCATCGCGTATATCTGTTATATTCTGTACTGGTTGATTGAAGAATGATACGGTTGCGTAATTAACCACTACAAAATTTGAAACTTATTATTAATCTTAGAAGCAATCACTATTTTCGACTAATCGGCGAAATAAATTTAATCTAACATTTTCGAATGCAACTATCGAAAGAGTACAACATTATGCTAAATTCTGCTAAAAGACTATTGGAAGACATTCTTTTTTTATTGCATTAGAAACGACATGCAATCATTTTTCATTGAAAATTCTCACTTGTCACAACATGACTTTATAGCAATCGAAGAGATTTTGAAATGAATAATCGAGGCTCTATGGAAGTAAGGATATCAAAACGTTATCGATTCAATCAATCAATCAATATATACTTTATTGTATTCATGAAGAAATCATGGTTACAAAGCAATACAATGTAAAGATAAAATTACAATAAGAATCAGTATAAACATATAATGTAAAAAATTTTTATTTTAAACAAGTAAAGACAATTAATTACAAAAACATTTAAGTAAAATATTGCGCCAATAAATCATGGTTGTGAATCATCAAATAGAAACGTTGCTTACAAATGAAAAATTGTGAGATCGATATTACATCTGAAATTTAATTTTTTCAGTATGTATTTCTTGAATTAAATACAATTGTAATTGACTTTCTTACTCCAATTGTGGTTTCGCGTGAAATTGAATCCGAATGGAGGACTGAAATGTAATCAACACGTAACAATCATTTTCTTGGTTTATAAAAAAAATTAAAATAAAGAGGGGAAAAACACTGACGTTACACAGTTGTAGGTTAATCGTACTAATGAACAATTGTACGAGGGTTTTCAAATCTCAATATTTCTTCCATTTTATAATTAATCAAGAAAACTATGAAAACGTGTCGAGAGATTCTCGATCCTCCATCAAACGTACTCAAAGGATTTTTTATGCAAAGTCCGTAATATGATGTTATGAATTCATATCGAAAACGTTAGCTTTCATCAAGGATTGATTTTACCTAGCGTTGACGAGCTTCTTGTTGGTCGATAGTTAACTTGGAAACACAATGAATGTCATTTATTAGATATATTAAAATCTTTATTATTAAGATAACACAGGTGTTGCAAAAATAAATATTTTTTAATTACTAATGTTCCGCATTGTAACATGGTTTTCGAAGTATTATACTACCACCAATTGGTAAAATGAGTTGGCTGCCCGATTTGCAGAACTTTTGCTTTTTTTGGTAGAGTACAAATACGAAAATATTGTTCTTTTGATTTTACCCTCATTTCCGTGTTGCAGACTAGTGTCACGGCCTGTAATTACAGAAAAACTTTCTTCCCTACAAAACAATGTAATATTCTTAAATGAGAACTTGATAACCAGAAAAGTTCAATAGGTTTCACATGCTTGACTGAAAGAGCTGATAAGCATACGCTCGTTAAACCATACGTTGTTATTGGAAGACAATTAAAATGCACTTAAAAATAATTATCAAGAAGTAACCCTTGTACACCGGATTCATAAATAACTCATCTAGGAAAAATTAACGATGGTAAGCAAGATTATTGATTGCCACTTGTTTACATCACAGCGCAATATGAAGAATCATAAAAACGAATTCAATGTAATTGTACCACAGAAAACGCCATAAATTCACCGATATGACAGCCATTAAATATAACTCTTCCTCGAAAAGGCATAAAATTATGTTTTATATATTTTTTTTGATGACAGAAACAAAACATAGCCATTACTTTTACGACCATGATTTATTTTGACAAGAAAAAAACAATTAAACGCAAACAACCGAATACCGCGGTCGGCAGATACTATAAAAGGCGGCCGGCACAAACAGAATCATCTCAGTGTTAAAACAGTAGCAAAGCCAGTCATATCGTAGTTGTTACACGGTAATATGTACCTCTCAAAAGTGAGGTTCAGAAGTCCACCGAATCACAGTATCGTACAATAATGATGAAAGTTTCAAATCAAGTATTGAAGCTCCAAGTGAACGTACTAGTAAACAGTAGTTTTTTTCCAAAAATTGCCTATTTTTGTCAACGTTTCCAGAACAGAGAAAATACAACGGGAGTCTGCAATTCGATAGTTCACGATCTCTTAGAAAAACCATAGACATATCGCGCTATACTAATATACCGGGCGAATAAATTAAAATAACCAATTGACGCGGAATTAATCGACATAATAATAAAATCAAGACTAATTGTCGTTAAAAACCTACTCCAGTGAATACGTGTGAAACAGGGTGAGATATGTAAGTTTTTCTATATTTATGTTTATGGCAAGCCCAACCTTTTTTTCTTATGTGCATGTGTATGTAAAAGTATCTCCATAGTTTCGAGTTAACACAGATCAAAAGCCATTCTAGCCATTTTGTGGCAATTGATTTCAAGATTGCTTTTAGTAAAATCTATTTCGATTTTGTAGCCAACTGTAAAATTAACTGCCAATAAGCTACACTCGTTTTCGTTGTATGAATATTGTTTCATTTCATTCGTCCATAGAACGATTGAAAAAATTGTGTCAATTTTTATTAAATATATATGTACATTCTTAACATTTTATGAGTGCATTTATTTTCTTTTATGAATAAATAAACAATCCAACGCTCCAGTATTTGAGAGAAATGAGATTTGTTCTGAGCCGCTCCAGAACATAGTTTCAGTTCAACCATCTTCAGATAGTCGATGCTCTCAATACTGTTCTTTCCAATCTAACGAATAATGTCTGGTATTACAGGAGTGGTGTGTTGAGTCATAACACCCCGTAGTCCAGGCATATAAATTGGTGGTCAGGTGTGTGGTTTTCACAACACCCTGTATAGGCCAGGCTTTTAACACTAGATTGCAAATAAATGAAAACATTGTACGTCAGGATATCTCCATTTGCAACCATTATTTGAAACTTTTGTTCCGATACTTATTTTAATAAAAAAAAAACAATTCCATGAAAAAATATATTTTTCGTTTGACGCAAGAGGTTGCAAATTGATACTCTTTTCAATAAAATTATTTCAGTTATTTTTTCGAGTTTGCAGAAATTTTGGAATTTTTATCAAAAAATTAGGATTAACAACAATTTTTTTTCGATAAAACAAATTGTTTCATTTGGTTTGGATGATTGCAAATTCATCAGAGGATGTACATTGCTATTTTTCAAAACTTCGGAAGTTTGCAGAACTTTTGCAAATTTTTCCGCGCTAATAATGTGAGAACTCATTAAATCCTGATTTTCAACATCTTCCGTTCAGAAAAAAGGGTTGCAAAATCAGACTGAATATCATTTGAACGTATTCTTCACTCGACTGAAGATTGAAAACTTTTGTAATTATTTTCAAATTTTCGAAAAATCATGTCTATCTCTACTGGCCTATAAGTACTAGTAAGAATAAGGAAGTTCACAAATTCTGGTACAACCGGTCGTGATACTTCGTCGTTAATATTTCATATAATGAAATCCGCAAATCGTAAAAAAAACAATATGAATTTCCATTACAGACAGGGACGAGTACTAATGAAGATCATTGAGAAATGCCTTGTATTATGGATACACTTCCTATAAAATAATTTATATCACTTATTTCACATCTCTTTCAATTCAGAGCATGAAACAATTAGAAAAATGAGGCTGGACAACGGCTTCTATAATTATTGTCACAATCTATGATTATTACACTATGATATCCTCATAGAGATTATAACGTCGCACATATTTTCCCAGGAAAAGCATTTGCTAGAATAGATCTAATAAAAACACTAATATCACTGCCTACCAAACCTGTCAGCATTTTCTCGAACCAGATGCTTAAAGAACACATGTAGTACCATAGTGAGCGCCATACTATGCTGCATACCTCGATATAATTTGATTTGAAATATGATAACATCTATCCGTTATACACATTACGAACGGATCGTCAGATCCGGACTGAAATCCTCAGAGCCCTTCATGCCACCGAACCTACTTCCTTATTGGTGTTTGGTACCTTCCCGAGAAATTGTCAATTGGGGTTGGATACATTTATTCTGTCGAGAAATAGTCTCGTCTTAGGCCCACCCTCTGTTTACCTAATTTAGGCCAGTAGTTATAGACAATTAATTAACATTAATTCCAAACGTTTTCAAACTTCAATAGTATGTTAGTGCATCAATAAAAACGAACTATAAAATTTTGCAGAATTCTGCGATGAACGGAACATTGTTTTAATTGCAAAAAATATTTTCATGCTTTATTAGTGCACTGAAAATTGCAAAAGTTCTGCAAACTAGGAATACCTATAGTAATGGTGTTTTACAACATGCATTAAGTTTGCAACCTTGTAAAAGTAACAGAACCTTATTTTTTGTCATTTGTTTAAGTTTTTCATTGTAATTTGTTTGAAAAAATTACAAAAGTTCTGCAAATTGGATAAGTGAACGGAAAAAAAATTCAAAATATTCACGTACATTTCTGAAAAACGCATCATTTATTTATTAAACTTTTTTATCGACGCTCTCATTTTTAATACACACAAGCGTTGAAATAATGACAAAAGTTTTTTATTGTGGTTGCAAATAAAGAGAATATCGGTCTTAGTGGATATGTAGATAACTTTGCAACCTCATACGAAAAACGGAATCTATTTATCCACCCATATATTTTTTTGCATTTTTACAACTTCTGAAATAATTGCAAAAGTTATGCAAATTGCAATTAAAATTACGTCTAATATTTTACGTGACGCAAGAGATTTGCAACCGTCATTGTTCAACGCAACATTTTTTTTGTACAATTGATTTGTTGTTTGTGATAATTTGGCCATACATTGCAAACATTGTGCAAATAGGTTTAAGATATATATTATACTGACATATCTACAGTGGTACAGTTGAATACTTGATTATCCATCGCGTATATATGTTATATTTTATACTGGTTGATTGAAATTGCATAAGAAGAATAATCCCGAATACATTTAATCAGATATTTTCGAATGCAACAATCGAAAGAATACATTTATTTTTTATCGCACTAGAAATGACATGCAATCAATCATTCTTCATTTAAAATTTTCACTTGTCACAAGATGACTTTATAGCAATCGACGAGATTTTGAAATGAATAATCGATGCTCCATGGACGTAAGGATATCAAAACGCTATCGATTGTATATCTCGCAAGTACATAATTTTCATCATCAAACAGAAACGTTGCTGAAGAATAAAAATTTATTAAATCGATATTACATCTCAAATTTAATTTTTAGAGGTATGTATTTCTTGAATTGAATAAAATTATAATTTATCTTTCCACTCGACTTTCTTACTGCGAACGTAAGAATCATATTCTTGATTTATAAAAAAAATTGAAATAACATGTTGGTAGGGAATTCTATTTCAGTTGTAGCTCCAGGACTATTAGCATTGGTTAGTTAAATAGTTGTCTGTCATAAAAATACAATTGTTAGTCCTGTTATTCTGGTAATAAATCATGTTACTTAACTGCTGTGCATTTATTACCTACTCTGTAAACAGAACATTGTGACGCAACACAGTTGTAGGTTATTCGTACTAATGTACAACTGTACGAGTGTTTTTTAAATCTCAATATTTCCTGCATTTTTTAATGAATCAAGAAAATTATGAAAACGTGTCGAGAGATTCTCGATCCTCCATCAAACGTACTCGTACGTATTTTTTTATGCAAATTCCTAATTGTAATATATGTTTTGAATTCATATCGAAAACGTTAGCTTTCAACATTGAATGATTTCACCTACCGTTGACGAGCTTGTTCTTGGTCGATAGTTAACTTGGTAACACAATGAATGTCATTTATTAGGTATATAAAAATCTTTATTAATCAGATAACGCAGGTGTTTCAAAAATAAAAATTGAATTAATTCCCAATGTTCCGCATTGTAACATAGTTTGCAAATTATTATACTGCCACCAAATGGTGAAATGAGTTGTCTGCCCGATTCGCAAAACTTTAGCTTTTTTTGAAGTACAAATACGAAAATATTTTTCTTTTGATTTTACCCTCATTTCCGTGTTACAGAAGAGGTTGCAAATTAATGAACACATTCTACGTCAGGACATCTCCACTTGCAACCATTATTTGAAACTTTTGTAATAATTTCGATACTTATTTCAATGAAAAAAATCTGTTTAATGAAAAAAAATCCGTTTAACGCAAGAGGTTGCAAATTGAAACTGTTGACAAAATAAATTATTTTAGTTATTTTTTCGAGTTTGCAGAACTTTTGGAATTTTAATCGACTAACAACAATTTTTTTTCGATAAAACAGACATTTCCCTTTTGTATGAGTGGTTGCAAATTTATCAGAGGATGTAAATTGCTATTTATCAAAACTTCGAAAGTTTGCAGAACTTTTGCAAATTTTTCCGCGCTAATAATGTGAAAATTCATTAAATCTTGATTTTCAACATCTTCCGTTCAGAAAAAAGGGTTGCAAAATCAGACTACGTATGGTATGAAAGTCCTCTTCACTCTACTGAAGTTTCGACACTTTTGTAATTATTATTAAATTTTGGGAAAATCATGTGCCTATTGCTGGTCTATGAATGACCGCTCCCTGACTTGGCGGTACGGTATCTGTATGCGGTATTTACTGCTTTACCAATCAATCAATCAATCTTTACCGAAAGCTTGCCGATGTCGCCTTTATTAACCGACGAAACCAAAAAGGAGGAGGTTCTCTAGTCGACGCGTATATATATTTTTTTTATGTATGATCACGCATAACTTTTTACTGAGACGTCCGACTCCGATAATTATTTTCTAAGTGGATAGGGTGTACTTCGAAGTTGGTCCCATTTGAATTTAAAGGATGAAATCCACCCCTAAGGATAGCAAAATGAAGGATATTGATCACTCACCCTCTGAATTCTGGTCCTTTAACCGATTCTATCAGGCATAACTTTGTACTGGCTTCTTAGATTTGGATTTTTTTTTAATAGATAGGGTATACCTCATATTTGGATTTCGAATTATCCACCTTTACGGGTAGCAAAATAGGGATAATTAATTTTCACTTTGAACATTGGCACACACATATGTATTTGACAATGACAGATCGCTACTGTCATTATTTCTGTTCCACATCCGTCACAATCATTATATTCTATGAGAGGATGGAATGATATACAAAGTAATGAAATAAACTAACCAGAACAACAAAAATAATTCATATTACAACAAATAGTAAAAGTAGATAATCATATTATTTAACTGGTAATAGTTGAAGTGAGGTGGGTAAGTAAGTATTTTGGAAGTAATCAAAAAACAAGTAGGTAGTAATTAGTAGATTTCAGCCACAAAAAATTGAAAAATAAAAACTTTTTAACAAAAAATTAAACCGACGAAATACGGAACTGAAAAGTAAAAAATAAAATAAACCTTCTTAGTCTCAATAACTAAGCTCCTAAACTAATGTGAGTAACTAATTTTGAGTCGGCGCCAAACGAACAATAAACTAATGTGGCATTCATCTTCTTCAATATAACTGGAAATTGGGGTAGCGAAAGACAATAAAAAGTGAAAGTTGTGCTATCCAACCTTCAAATTTCAAAAAATTATATTTATAATTGGACGGTTTTTAATTCTCTCTCTCTCTCTCTCTCTCTCTCTATATATATATATATATATATATATAAATTAATATTGACTTCATAACGTTTCTTCGTTGTCGGAATTTTTTGAACCAATCTTATGAACTAATCGCAAAATACTTGAATTTCCAATGTTTGACATCTCTTATATCATGAACCACTGAATGAGAAATATTGTGGCGATAGTGACTTTTGATTAGAATGATATGAATTACAAAATAACTGAATTTTTACCGAAAGCCATTTCTTCTTTCCGAACGTGTATTGACTTTTATAATTAACTCCAAGTAGAATTGCAAAACATATAATAAATAATATTTTTACGGAAATCATGAAAATACCCTGGGTGCGCCCCTGTGTTGTTTGCCGATGACATCACATCCACATGTTCGATAACCGCCATTCAAAGACTCAGAAGAAATCCGACCGTTAGCGATGACGTTATGGAACATCCCCGATCACCACTGTTCTGGAAATTTCGGCCGTCCTATATATAGCGGGTCAGATGCGAAAGATTGTGAACAAGTGTGTATTGTTAGAGTATTATTGTATTGTATTTCAAAGTGGAATAAACGGACAAATTCATGTGATTATTCTTTGAACCCCAGTTTCGTAACAGTTGGCGTCAGAAGTGAGGATTTTTAGTGACTATTCGAGGACAATTAATGGTGAATTCAAGAAATACACCCTACGACGAGATGGAGGTTGTAATGGAAATGATCAGACAACAGTATGCAGAGCAAGAGAGAGGACTGATGGAAGGAAAACAAGAGGAAGAGAAACGCCGTCAGAAGGAAGAGGAACGACGGCAAAAAGAAAAGCAAGGGGATGAGAAACGACGGCGGATAGAAAAACAAGAGGAAGAGGAACGTCGACAGAAGGAAGAGGCACGTCGACAGAAAGAGGAAGAACACCGATAGAAAGAAAAACAAGAGGAACATAAACAGATGCAGGAAAATTTCAAGAAAATTATGGAATAACAGAAAGAATTTTTCGAGCAAATGTTCCAGAAAACCGAGGGACAAATCGCAGGACTGAAGGAAGAAGTTGATGCGGTACGAGAAGAGGCGAAGAAAGAAGTTTTGGAGGCACAAGAAGAAGCAAAAAAAGAAGTGTGGGTGGTACGAGAAGAACCAGAAAAGGACATTGCTTCACTGAAAATCCAAGATCACCGCGCCAGGGTTGCCACATCGCACAATTCAGTAAAACCACCGACTTTTGATGGACAGTCGCCATGGTCCCTATATCGGAAACAGTTTAAAGCAGCGGCATCGGCTAATGGATGGGACGACAAAGAAAAGGCAACAGTGCTTGTAGGTTCACCAGAAGAGATAAGAGGAAGCTGTTTCAGATGTGGAAGGAGCGGACATTTCCAGAGATACTGTAAGATGAGATTGCCACCACGTTCGACACCACTTCGGAGGACACCCGCATGTTCCTGCTCACTGACGGGGACCGGATCATCTAGTGAGTCTACGAGTAGATATTAAGAAACTGGATTGGTCAATATATCTGGAAGCATGCAGGCTAGTGAAAGCGAAGGTCCTAAGGTCATCCAAGTCAACAGAGTTAGAAGAATTATTGATATTCCACCCATCAGGGAAAAGACTAACCAACATCATGCTAATACGGAACATCACCAGGAACGACCAAATACTAATGCAGATGTCTTGTCTAGAATATCCTAGAACATTCGAGGAAAGACAGAAAACAAGGTCCCACGAAGGAGTTGCCAGCATCAGTCGAAAGAGGCTCTTACCTGAGGACAACTGGGTTACCGAACACATGAGACAGGACCTGCAGACCGATCCAAATATTAAGGACTTTCTACATTGGAAGGAGGACGGAACCGGCAGACCCTCATGGGGAGATATTTCGGACAGAGATCCCATCTTCAAGGCAATGTAGGCACAATGAGATTCCCTGGTTCTGGAAAATAGATTACTCAAACGGGTATGCAAATCAGCTGATGGAAGGTCGTCAATTTTCCAATTGGTTTTGCCCATGAAGAGGATAGATGAAGCCTTGAAGGAAATTCACGAAGGAAAATCAGGAGGACATCTGGAAGTCAATAAAACCTTGGAAAAGATCAGGCAGAGGTTTTACTGGGTTCAATGTCGAGACGATGTAGAAAGCTGGTGCAGGAAATTTCCAGAGTGCGGCCCCACTAAAGGTCCCAAAACAAGGTCCAGGGGTGAGATGAAGAAATACAACGTGGGCGCACCATTCGAACGGATTGGCATTGATGTAGCTGGACCCTTTCCTGTGACGGACGATGGCAACAAGTACATCCTCGTTGCCATTTACTATTTCAGTAAATGGGTGGTAGCCTATTGCATTCCAGACCAGAAAGCATCCACAGTGGCCAGGTCATTGGTGGACAACATGTTCTCATGATTTGGAGTACTGATGGAGCTACTTCCCGACCAAGGAAGGAATTTCGAGTCGAAGTTATTCAAGAAAGTTTGCGAGCTGATGGGTACCAACAAAACCAGAACCACGGCGCTTCACCCCCAGTCAGATGGCATGGTTGAAAGATTCAACCGAACTATGGAAGAGCATCTTTCCAAGGTATTGGAAAAACATCAAAAGGACTGAGTCAGACATCCTACCGCGGCGAGCCTTGTCTTCGGAAGGGAACTTCGATTGCCCTGTGACGCGGTATTCGGATCACCAGGCACCCAAGAGGTAGAAGAACAGGACTACGCAGATGAACTGAAGGACAACCTGCTGACAATCCACGAAACAGCTCGGAAGAGGTTGATACTGGCCAGCGACAGGATGAAAGCTCATTCTGATTTGAAAGCTGATCCAAGAAAATTCAAGGAAGGTAACCAGGTTGGCTGTACAACCCACGGCGAAAGAAAGGTGTATCCCCCAAACTAACACCGTTTTGGGAAGGACCGTACGAGGCAAAGAAGAGGATCAACCACGTGGTTTACAGAATCAGCGCAGCCCTAGGACTAAGATGACGGTTGTTCACCTCGACAGACTGAAGCCCTATCATGGTGGACCAATTATTTTTGATCGAGGCGATCAAAATTAGAAGGAGGGGGGCAGTGTTACGGAAATCACAAAAATACCCTGGGTACGCCCCTGTGTTGGTTGCCGATGACATCATGCTCCACATGTTCGATAACCGCCATTCGAAGACTCGAGAAGAAATCCGACGGTTAGCGATGACGTTATGCAACATTCCCGATCGCCACGTTCTGGAAATTTCGGCCGTCCTATATATAGCGGGTCAGATGCGACGGCGAGTCGCATTGTAATTGTGAACAAGTATTGTATTGTTGTATTTCAAAGTGGAATAAACGGGCGAATTGGATTATTCTTTGAACCCCAGTTTCTCAACAATATGATTTCCTGTAGAATTCAACTCATTAGAAATCTGAAGGGTTTTCAGGGAATCTGATCACTATCGAATAGCAATATAGAAATTGGACATAATACATCTGCCAATTTCTTCATAAACTCTCTATATTCAACCATTTTCACTCTTTTATTTTCACTGACAAACTTATAAACAATGATTCGAATAATGGTGAGTTCATATAGCACATAGAATAAATTAAAACATAAAGTAATTTGAAAAGTGGAACCTACCCAACATCCATAACAAGTTTATACAAAACTAAAATGAAATTGAAAGCAATATAAAATAAAAGTAGTAGAATTTTGAGGAATTGACAAGACATATGCCATTTTAACAAATTTCCTTTATGACAATTTATATATATTTTACTTTTTTCCATGTTTGTGGACGTTTTGTTAAACTCATGTTTGTTATGTTTTGGACAATCGTCCATACTTTTTTGGATTAATTTTATAAGACCTGTTGATTTATTTTTATAAGTTTTATATAGTTCTTCTAATCTAAGACCAATGTAGTTTTTTGGATCTTTCTCTTTTTAGCGTTTGTCATCCCTGGTGCCTCTTTATGATGTTATAATATTCATAATTACTATGTAGTACTTACTACAATTGCCATAATTGATATTCAACAGCTCGTTCGTATCGAGATTGTATCTGGGGGTCCTCAAGAGGGCTCGGCATTTGCACATTGGCTAGTCCGGTACTGCGGACTATTATACAAATAGTCTTACTTCTCTTGTGTGGAAAATTATAATCAAATTACGATGAATTTATTTATATATCGATTATATGAGAACCGTAAAACAACAGAACGAGAGTATTTCCTTAAAGGAAAATTGTGCCTTTACCGGCACCATTAATTGTATAAATTATGGAATTGCATGTTCGTTGAATAATCTGCTTTGTTCAAATTTGTACAGGAGATACCTTTTTTTAAGCTATGTTCGGATGAATGCACTATCTATAAATAAAATACCAACATTAATTTATATGATTGGTCCATTAGTCGTATACCAATGTGAACAGATTCATAACAATTATTTTTTTGACTCTTTTTTCGAGACAGGAAAACTTTATTCGGTTTCTACCGTTTTATGTAGTAAGTTAGAGAATGAAGTAACAGAACTTCCTTTCCCAGCTTTCTGGATTCGAAAGATATAAAAGACAATTAGAGCTAGATGTATAAACACCCTGTGCTTGCACTGGTTCCATATATATCAGGATCTTCTATCACTGTTAGTCAAACCAAGCGTAACCCTAAGGCTCTTGCTCTTTGGACTTCGAATAAGTCGTTCACGAATTAAGAATTTTGGTTGGTAAAGGACTATAGACCGGTCCATAGCCCTTGTCATGATGGTCTTTCTCGAACCATGACCGAGAGGAAATTTTGATAAAAAATTTGGAAAACAAAAATAATAATTTCTATTGAGGATGCAGCTTTGCTACCCTGTATGGATTAGTAGGTGACCCATCACTCCAGAGAGTGCCTGGGATGCTTAAAACGCGAGGGGACACTGGTTCCATATCGTTTAGATTTTCGAGACGGCAACACCTGTTGCTTATACCAGAGCTTCAATCTCTGTGGTGATGGCGCCGTTCAAAAATGTTTGTATTCTCGCTTGATGTCAATTTTTGACATCCTCATTTTATATGAAATTATTTTCTTTGTTGTATCTAATTGTTTTTTCTTCATTTCGATTTGAAATTTTGATTAGTTTATCTTTCAGTTTGGTCTTTTAAAAATCACGTCGTTCATCAGTTCATTAGTGCACAAGGAAATGTTTCAAGTAGTGTAGTATGTACATATACTTTTTGTAAAATGGGCCCCATTTGTATTTTGTTCGATAGTCTTAAGCCGCAGATTTGAATATTCATCTGTATTCAGTACCGAAGGCAAGTCCGCCTCTCAAAATCTTCGAAAATAAAATTCAGTTAATCTCAAAGTCAAATACGAAAAACACGGGGCTTTCTTTGTGCAATATTTGGGGGCTTCCAATTCTAGCTTTGCGATATTCATGAAATTTGCCAGATGTCACCATTCAACCATAGCAAAGCTGAAATTGTTCTCCTTAAAAAGAAATCTGAGGAAATAAGTATATCCTGTATGGTCTATTGTTACAGTTTACTGAATTAACCCTCTATTGCATAAAGTTCCCAGTTGGGAACACACCTTTTAAAAATACCATAAGAAAAGCCTGGAAGCATTATTAAACCGATATGCATAAAGTTTTGCACCTTGTCAATAGGCGACACTGGAATGTAGTAAAGCTAACAAATTTGTTCAGATCATAAATGGTTCTGACATTCATAAGTTATGTGTGTAAGCCATTTTGGAATTGTAATATTTGTATTGAAAAAACAAGTATGTGTCAACAATAAAAATGTTTTCTTACTTGAAAATTATAGATAATCAGTAAACAGGAGTACTGAGAAATTGTTAGATTTCCTTGATTTGATCCTACATTTTTCTATTCTCACTTGGGAACATTATGCATATATAGTTGTCCCATCCTAATTGATATATTTTTTCTTAGAAAAATTATGATGACATTTTAGAACCTGTACAGCTGCAAAATGTGGATCATTTTGAGTCGGATCACTCTGTGAAGGGGATCCTGAAGATAATATTCCTATACCAAGACTTCAGGAGAATAGGAAAAAAAAACTGAAATGGAAAAAACTACAACAAAAAAACGAATAAAAGATGTTGAATTTCTAGGTTCTGAATTGTTTCCAGTTCATATTTTGAAGTTGAATCGTCCATATAACTTTTTTGTCACTGCTTTTCGCATGAATTTGTAACTGAAATTGTACGTCAAACGTGTATTTATAGTGTTCAGTCGCAGCCAGCTCGACCAATCACCACATCCATTGAAGAAATTGAAAAATTTATGGATGTCACTCATTCGACAACCTACTACAAGAAGATATTGGTCATCATAACCAAGAATTTCACAAATAGCTGAAGTAATGACTATAAATCGCTTTAAGAAGATAAAAAAAGCATTTTAGTGACAATAGTACAAACACAAAAACACAAAATATTACCTATTATTGACCAAATTTGCAATGCCTGTATGGAAAGATTCAAGTTTCAAGAGGAGTTTATTCGTTTTTGTTCATTTACAATTCAAACTTATTCTACTATTTACAACTTAAAACTAATATACAGGGTGTTTCATAATTGAATGCTGATCCTATAGGGCGTTAATCCTCGGATGATTTTAAGAAAAATTCTTCATATGACCATAGGTCCCCAACCGCTTTATTTCTGAGATACAGGATGTTGAAATTTAACAAAAAAAATCAGTTCTTCCCCAATATCTCTGAAACCGCTTTGGCTTTTTTCAATTTTGGTAAATGCAAAGTACGCATAAAAATACATTTTTTCCATGATGAAGGATTTTATATTTTCATCAGTGGCGTCCCTGTTAACATGCCCTGTCATATTTTTTATCAAAATAATGATACGCCACTGCTTTTTTTCCAAATAAATATTATTTTTGTAATTATGCTCTATCTTCTCATAAAAATGGTCACATACTTTTTTTTGTCCGGCGGACGGTTTTCGATTTAGAAAATAAAATACATCCATTTGCTTGTCCCTATTTGATTTTTCTCTTAGTCTCAATTTCACAATTGTGGTAACTAAAGGATCTAGGCAAGATTTTTATAATTTTATGTTAACTATTATTTAATTTTTGTAATGAGTACGCATAAAAATACATTTTTTATTTTTAAAAACAACTATATGAACAAAAAATACCAAAATCAAATTAACTGTTCAAAATGTCCGCCTCCTGCTAGTATGCACGCTTTAGCCCTCCTTGTCATTGACTCGCGTACTCTTTGGAAAATTCCTGGAGTATTACTTATTGCTTCACAGGAAACTATTACGTGGTTTCGCAAATCTTCCTCAGTTAGAATTGGTTGACTGTACACCAAAGTCTTAAGATGTCCCCAAATGGAATAATCAAGACTGTTTAAGTCTGGGGATCAAGCTGGCCATGACTCTGTTTCCCCACGACCTATCCAGCGAATATGAAAGTTTTGGTTTAAATATTCGCGTGCCAGAGCACTAGAATGAGCAGGTGCACCATCATGCATAAACCACATGTGATTTCGCATTAAAATAGGAACATCTTCCAACAGAATTGGCAAATTATTTTCAAGAAATCGGCGATAAATATGTCCATTTATTCTGCGTGGTAAAAAAAGGTCCAATTAGGTAATCTCCAATAATTCCAGCCGAGACATCTAAAGAGAACTGCTCCTGGTGATGAGATTCCACGATTGTGTGCGGATTTTCCTCGGCCCAAAAATGATTATTATGAAAATTTATGATCCTATTTTTAGTAAAACTAGCTTCGTCCGTGAATAAAATTTCCCTGTCAAATGAATGATTTTCGGTAACTTTTTGGAGAAACCATTGTAGAAATTCACTCGTAATGGAAAGTCTCGAGGAAGTAGATTCTGAACCCGTTGAATGAGATATGGATATAATAAATAATCATGAAGAATCCTCCTTACTAGAATATGGGCGATATTCAAATTATTGGCAACTTGCCTCGTACTTATTTCAGGATTCTCGTCAACTGAATTTAAAACAGCTACCTCAATTACTGAAGTTCTGGCAGTCCGATGTGCTCCTTTCAAGTGATGATTTGGCTCAAAACTGCCTGCTTCACATAACCTTCTGGGGGTGCTTGAAATCGTTTGAGCATCAGGAACCATTCTATTTGGGAAGCGCTCTTGATACAGTCGCCTGGCTTCATATGCGTTCCCGTCATCAAGCCCATACAAGTAATGCATGTCTGCTAATTCGGTATCTGTGAAATTTACCATGTTTTTTTTTAATAAACAAGTTTTTATAACATAAATAATATCACGTATCTAGCTAAAGAAGAGTCAAAATTGTTTATGTTGAAAATAACGAAATGTGTTCTTAGCATACTAGATGTTTCTAGCCCACGATAATCCTTCTACTCTTCAACGGCTGATTTCGCATAGGGACAAGCAAAAGAAATCCTTCATCATGGAAAAAATTAATTTTTATGCGTACTTTGCATGTACCAAAATTGAAAAATAAAGCCAAATCGGTGGCAGATATATTGGGGAAGAACTGATTTTTTGTTAACATCCAAGGATTATAGGATCAGCATTCAATTATGAAACACCCTGTATACAGTATCTTCTTCTTCTCAAGATAGAGTGATGTAGGCAACCAGCTTGCCCAGCCGTTAATGTTGGGCGAAGGGGATACCTCTGCCTGGTGTTGGGCAGGATGTTTGGTAAATACTAGGACTGTTTTTGGATGTGGGAGGGGGTTTTCTTGTCTCCTACAACGTTTATACAAGAATTATGTTAGGTTTAGTATTTATTTTCGGTCTTGAAGTTATTTTGGACATTATGGTAATACTTATTTTCGAATGATTTGCCGAAAATATTTATTACCATAATGTCCAAAATAACCACTAGAAGAGTCTTTGTCCTGCGATGGGCAAGTTATCCGTTTCAAAGGTCGTACCACTGTGAAAACGTACAACCTAAAAAGCCTCATAAGTGGGGATACAAGATGTGGGTTCTTTCAGGAGTTTCAGGATTCTCCTACAATTTTGAATTATTTGGTGGTAAGCAATGGTACAAGCTCTAATATGACAATTATTTTTCTAGTCCTCCTTTGGTTGCATATTCAGAGCAAAAACAATAAACTCAGTAGCTACTGTACGTACAAATAGATTGCTGAATTATAAAGGCCTTTCTGAGAGAGATTGCAACGAAGAGTAAGGTGTAGTATATTAGAACAAACAACTTCACTCCAGCAAACTGAAATCCGTGCAGTCCAATGGAATGACAATACAATTGTGTCACTGATCTCAGATTATTGTGGTACAGAACCAGTAGCCCAAGTAAAACGGTTCTTTCACTCTGAAAATGAGAAAATATATACCTTGCCCTGATATTGCCAAAGAATATAACAAACATGTGGGCGGAGTTGACCTGCAAGATTCACTTCTAGGTCTTCACCCCATAAAGTTAAAAAGCAGGATGATACCATATAATTTTTTGTCATATGTTGGATGCCGCTGTGGTCAAAGCTTGGTTACTTGATAGGATAATAAATAAGAAGCAGCTTGGAAAACATGGAGAAGTAGTGCCTCTACTTTATTTCAAAACAGTTCTGGCCAAGCAACTGTGCAAGCGTGATGTTTCATTGGAAAACAGAAAAATAGGCCGCCCAAGAAGTTCTACAAAATGCATTGAACCTAGACCAAATCAATATATTCAATCAGGTGTCACATTGGCTAGGGTGGACAGAAAACAGAAAAAGATGCAAGAAATTAGAGTGTCGTGGAAAGTCAAGAGTAAAATGCGTAGTGTAACGTGTAACGAAAATAATTCAAGCTCGCGGGAGATTCGGTACGAAAATATTATACCAAAAATTATTTTAAAAAGAAAATACAATTTTTGACATGTTTGGTGCCTTAATTGAGGTGGCTATGACATGACGTTTTTTTTTTAAGCTTTGATTGACACGTTTCAAAGGCGTACTTGGTAATATTTTATTTGTGAATAAATACAAAAAGAAAATGTTGCTGCGTTTTGAAAAAGACAATCAAGAAGTAATAAAAGCTGAGGTAGATAACTTGATTTCGTCCAATACGAAGAAATGAAACTCAATGATATGGAAACAATTTTTGGCCTTTTGTGAAGAAAGAAAATACAAAATTGGAGAACAAACATCTGTAGTAGAGCTCGCTAGAATTTTAGAAGATTGGGGATTTAACATGAAGAGGAAAAACTCAGAGGACTATAAGGAATCGGTTGTGAAGGTTCTTTATTTTTTAATTTTTTTGTATATAGGTTAGGGCATCGGCAGGTTAGGTAACCTAAATGAATTACGACAGAGTTTTTTGTTTCAGATTATGTGGAATTCAACTGCTAAACAGTTACAAGAAATGTGTTTTGCCAAATTCCAGCTTAAGTTTAATCCATTTTCAGATGTGGAATTTCCAGCAGCAAGAGCTGCGCAGAAGCAAAGCGGCAAAGTCTACAAAAAGACCCAACAAAAAGGAAAGCAAGTGCACTTGCTCTTACAAACGAAGAGTACAAAAATATTATACAAATGTGGGATGATAACGAGCCTGTAAGTTTGCAGCGAAAATTCTTTCGCGTTATTTGACGAGAACTGGCTTGGAGAGGTGGGGAAGGGATTATGGCCAAAGTTGAGTATTTTGCAAAAGAAAGAAGACCATCAAGGTAATTTTACAGGAATAATTGAATATAATCAGGTTTTTACAAAAACTGCTCAAGGTGGGTCCAAAAAACTCGCGAACAGTAAGTGGCTCATAAGAAATAAGAGCAATCCGAAAGAGTGTCCAGTAAGATTGTTTGAAAAGTACATGGAAAAACGAGGGAATCTCCAAGTAGATCGATTTGTTACTCCAAATCTGAACTGGAATGAGCAGTTTTCGAAAGGATGGTATACAAATTGTCCTATCGGCAAAAATACACTAACTTCTTCGTTAAAAAAATCTGCCTCTTAAATTGGAATTGACATTAAAAAACTATAGTAACAAATGATTCTGCAAGAGCCACGGCAGTATCAAGTTTGGCTAAAAATGGAGTGCAAGAAGAGCAGCTCATTGAGATTACTGGTCACAGCAATACAAATTCCATAAAACCTTATCTTCAAACGGATGCTGAGCATCACCAAAATATAATTGAACCTATGAGAAGTGATAATTCTATTGTAAACAACCAAAATACCCCCCAAATAATAAATTATTCTCTACAAAAAACAACTGCAATACAGCCTGGTAGTGATATTGTAAACAACCAAAATACCCCCCAAATAATAAATTATTCTCTACAAAAAACAACTGCAATACAGCCTGGTAGTGATATTGTTTACAATAACTGCGTTTTTAATATTATCAATTATTAGATTGTTAGCTACTCAGTAAATTTCTTTCATTTGAATAAAATATTTAATAACAAATTGTTTTTATTTTATTTTTTCTTTCAACGAAAGACTTAAAAAGTTGACAAAGGAGCGATACCGATATTTTTTTATTTCCTTTTATTCTAGTAAAAAAAGGTTTAAATTTTCTGATCAAGTTGATTATATTCTATTAAAATCACACAATATTATAGTACTAGAGGATAGGAAAAAATTTAGTCAGTGTTATATTGTGGCTGTACGCTTATTTATCTTTTTTTTTTCATTTTCTTGTACTCTAGTAGAATAAGGTTTGAATCATGTTGATTATATTCTAATAAAATCGCACAATATTATAGTACTAGAGGATAGGGAAAAAATTTAAGTCTGTGATATATTGTGGCTATACGATTACTTATAATTTTTTTCCATTTCCTTGTACTCTAGTAGAATAAGGTTTCAAACCTTGAATCAAGTTGATTAAATTCTATTAAAATCCACTATATTATAGTACTAGAGGATAGGGAAAAAATGTAGGTCTGTGTTATATTGGACGATAGGTACCTCCTTTATTGATAAACCTATATTGTATTTTAAACAGTTTTGATTTTTTTTTTTACTTTCCCTTGGCCCTATAAAAAAAAAGTAGGAATCGTCTTAAATAAATACATTTCTTCATATTATAAATATTGTTATACTACTAGAGAGGAGGGAACATTAATAATGACCCATGCAAAATCAATGGCAATTTTATGCGGTAACATACAATCTGTGAAGTTGGCTGTGACTGCAGCGCTTTGGTGGAATGATCACATTATTCGCCATTTTAGAATTAGAGTCGCAAAAAAAAATCATAAAATGAATGGAAAATCGTACAATTTTTTTTCCTTTTGTACGGAACTGAGCATATTCAAATTTATCATAAAAATATAAAATATTTAACGTATTTGGTGAAAAATTCTGGCTTAAATCTCGAACAAGAGGATCTATTCAAAGGTATGAGCAATATTCTTCATGAAATTATACCATATTTCACCCATAAATTCAGTGTTGGGAAGAAGTATTACTTTTATTTCATGAAACATAGACATTTAGTGAAGAAAACCGACAGCTCTTTACTTTTTTCGCCATTGACGAAAAAAGAAGTGGAAAATGTATTTAAGAAACACGTGCAATTAATAATTGATGTTGTCAATGATAAATAATATACTTATTTTTAAATTGAAAATAAATATTTGTCAAAAATAATCTATGCTTCTGTTATTCTGGCATCTGCTCATGAAAGCTGTCAAGCTAGGGAAATTATCACTTATTAATTTTGCAGCTAGATCACGCGACCGAAAATATTTTCGGAAAATTCAGGTTGTCGTCATAGCAACCTGTCAAAATCAAGGCATCTGATTGGCTTGAAACAACAGGTATACAATTTTCCATATTATTCCAAAGTCTACATTTTTTGTAATCTTGCTCTGGTGCAAGATGTTTCCATGATTAATATTATCTGAACAAAATACACTTCAAGTAAAAAAAACTTTTTGTGGTCAGTTATGATGTATATTCACACAAATCAACAAAATATAATTTTTTGAACGATTTTTTTTTGAAAAAAATTATGCATTAGAGGGTTAAAACTGAATTGGCGCCATCTGAAACAGTAGTAATCTCTATTACTACTCCTGTGTGTTGTGCTTTTATAGTTCATATTTTTAGGTAGATTTCAATAGAAATAATACCTACTCCTCCCGTCATCAAACCAAGATTTTTCAAAAATTTTATATAATTTGTCCGATTATGGTCCCCAGAAACCAAAAATACCATCAATTTAAAACGCAATCAAGAAAGTAGTATGCGACTTCATAATCGCCTAGCCATATTCAAAAGAACCGCTTTCACAATTAAAAGAATCCCAAATCAGCAAGAATTTGTTGTGCTTTCGCTTTCAGCAATGCTATAGATGAATGCATTGAGTCCAATTCAATGGAATCTTGGGAAACATATTTCTTTTAGTTACAAGAATCTTCAAATTCCTCAATATAGTAAAGACAAAGTATCCTTCACTTTAATTAAAAAAACATCAATGATTCAGACTCGATTGTTGGAAGCTTGGCATATGCGTGAAAATAATACATTTATGTTATAGTTACATGCTTCGGTAATTTCGTTTCGCTTTCAGTTTAGACCCATGACTCATTAAATTATTTTGTAATCATACACATTTTTTCTCGTTTATTGGTTGTAAATCGGAATACATATCATTGAACTTTCTGCATGTTCTTGCTATAATTTGATCACATCAAAACTTCCTTTAAATAATAATAATAATAAAATAATAAATAAATTTTATTTAGGGAATTACAATATATATAACAGACAATATGAGGCAACATTAACTAAAACAATCGTCACATACATTTAAGATTACTGAGATAAATTGGCAGAAAGAATAGCTATCGCCTTCCATTTGAACTCTTTTCAGATCAAATTATTGATGCACTGATTGTCGCATTTTCATAATGATTTAACCAATACAAAAATGACGACAAATACGATTTTTATAGAAAATTGCTTTTATTTCGGAAATCTGACTATTTAGGTACCTAATTTGTAAGGAACTTCAATTGTCTTTCAGGATATTCGATAATATGGAGAGGGTTCCGTGGAAAAAATGCACTTTCCACCATTTTTGGATCTATCGATGAAATCACAAAATTTGAAGCGAGCCTGTATAATTCCCTTAGATATAACTAATACACATGACATTGGTAAACTACACCCAAAATTTTTGCATTTTATGAAACTGAATACCGCAGTAATAAACATTTACTTGAAGCTATTCCAAGCAGCATCATAGTAACAAAACTGATACTGCAACTTCGACTCGGTGGTTATACGTAATCACCACCATACAGTAAGAATAACTTTAACTTAAAATTTGCATGGTTGTAGTCACGTAATTCCCATCTATGGTAGCCACTCCGCAGTTCTATAACTTGTTAGTGTTAATTGAGGTGTCTGAAACATTATGGCCACTGAGCAGAATCACCTTAAGGGGTTTCAAAATTGAAAGTGGAAAATAACCGTTGCGGTAACCATCCTGTACCACTCAAATATCACTGAGAAGTCACAATCACTTTCAATAGAGTATGATAGTTTCGGTGACGTTTTAGTAACTTCCATCAAACCTTCAATGTGGCAGGCACTTGATTGTGATAGATGGTGATGGTTGCCACGTACTTGCTATATCCATAAGTGATTACCACAGTTCGCATTCAATAAAAGTGACTACAAAGTTACAATTACCTTTAAAATTCACCATCAAGTGACGGTGGATTGGTCCGCGCCTTAAGGGTTTTCAAACTTGAAAGTGGAAAATAACCGCTGCGGTAACCATCCTGTACCACTTAAATATCACTGAGAAGTCACAATCACTTCCAATAGAGTATGATAGTTTCGGTGACGTTTTAGTAACTTCCATCAAACCTTCAATGTGGCAGGCACTTGATTGTGATAGATGGTGATGGTTGCCACGTACTTGCTATATCCATAAGTGATTACCACAGTTCGCATTCAATAAAAGTGACTACAAAGTTACAATTACCTTTAAAATTCACCATCAAGTGACGGTGGATTGGTCCGCGCCTTAAGGGTTTTCAAACTTGAAAGTGGAAAATAACCGCTGCGGTAACCATCCTGTACCACTTAAATATCACTGAGAAGTCACAATCACTTCCAATAGAGTATGATAGTTTCGGTGACGTTTTAGTAACTTCCATCAAACCTTCAATGTGGCAGGCACTTGATTGTGGTATGTGGTGATGGTTGCCAAGTACTTGCTATATCCATATAAGTGATTACCACAGTTCGCATTTGATAAAAGTGACTACAAGATACAATTACCTTTAAAATTCACCATCAAGTGACGGTGGATTGGTCCGCGCGATGACGAAATCTAACTAACTTTCTAAATTATTTATTGTGGCTTACAAAAGTTTGTTTTACCTGTTACGTGAAACGTGAATGATATATATAAAAATGAAATGGGTTATGCGTTTTCAATAGGCAATTTTTGTTGATTTTGAAGTGACCATGGATTGCTCTGCGCGATGACGAAAACCTACCTTTCCTCAAATTGTTTTATTGTGGCTAAATGAAAGTTCGTTTTACCTGATTTTGTATAAAAAGGTTGATTTAAATAGATAGATATAGATAGATAGATAGATAGATAGATAGATAGATTTATTCAGGTCGATATCATTATTACAAAGTTATGTTTGAATAAATTATGTAAAACAATGTAGAATATTCCTATTCCTGGCAGTCTGAGGTCACCTAAGCTGAGCTTGTATTGTATCCTTCAGGCTGCTAGGTTTATCTGGAATGTGATATGATACAAGTCTGACTAGAAAGGTAATATAGTTGTTTTGGTTCAGAGGACAGGTTAAGTAGAATATAATATATAGAATATAGAATTCATATAAATAGAAATATATTGACGTAGAGGAGAGTATACACAGATGGTGGTTTCAGATTCAGTCGTTCTCAAAAATATTTTTCAATTGATTATATTGATTTTTAATGAATATTTTTTTTTTCAAGTTTATTGTGGCTGTTAATATTTTTTATATATATCGGTAGCTGATTATATAGTTTAGGGCCAAAGTATGTAACGAATTTTTGGTTGTGAGTCAGTCTGCAGCGAGGTATATTCATAACTTGGCTTGCAATCATTCGTGTATTATGTGTATGGTGGATTATATTTATGGGTTTACTCAAGGTAAAGAGTAAACATTCATAGGCGTATATTTTCCTTACGTTGAATAGGCCAGTTTCTTCATATAAGGACTCGGTTGAATGTCTTCGATTTTTTTTAAACATTATTTTAATTAATGTGTTTTGGATTATATCCAAATTATGTAAGGATGTCTTGAATAATACATCCCAGACAATGATACAATAACGTATAACTGACTCAGCCAGGGCGTTATAAACCAGCAACATAACGTCTCTTCTGAGAATATTTCGGAGTTGATAAAATTTATAGATCAACTTTCGAAGTCTTTTCACCGTATATTTTACATGATCGTTCCATCGTAGTGATTGATCAACCATGATACCTAAGTACTTAGTTGATTCTATTTTATGTATTTCAGGGCAAGAGCAATTTGCACTTTCTGGGCATCTTTTTTTGTAGAAGAGAAAGTAATGAATTTTGTTTTGTCTAGATTGAGGCTCAGTAGGTTAGTACTTAGCCAGGAGTAAATTTGTTTCATGCCAATTCTTGCTTTTTCATATACTTCGTTCCATGTTTCACCTACGAATGCTACAGCCGTGTCATCAGCGTAAGACGTTAAATTTCCTTCAAAATTGTCAATGTTGAAAATATTATTGACATACAGTAAAAATAGTATGGGGCCCATGACAGTTCCCTGTGGCACACCCATGGCAACAGGTAATGGATCACTAAAAAAATCATTTATTTTCACTCTCTGTATTCTGTTTGCTAAGTAATCTTTAAATAAATTTAATGCTACGCCTCTTACTCCTACATCCTCCAATCGCTGAAAGAGTATGTCATGATTGACGGTATCAAACGCCTTGGCCAGGTCTAAAAATACAGTTAAACATTTTTTCTGATCCTGAAAGCAGTTGAATACCTTGTTTCTTAATTCAAAAACAGCTTGTTCTGTTGATAAGTTTTCTCTAAATCCATACTGGGAGTTGGAAATAATATTGTTGTTCTCAAGAAAGTTTACTAATTTGTTTTTTAAATATTTTTGCGAAATTGTTTATTATTGTTATGGGTCTGTAGTTGTTTGTTTTTTGTTTGTCTCCAGATTTATGAATTGGGGTTGTTATAGATTCTTTAAAGATAGACGGAATATTTCCAGACAGAAAAATTGAGTTCAGGATAAAGCATAATGGTTTTATGAGATAGATGTGATATTTTTTAATGAAAGATACCGTAATTTTGTCGGACCAGAAAGTCTTGTTTTTCAATTCAGATATTATATTTATAATTTCATTTTCTGTAACCGGGTGAAGGAACAGCGAATTTCTCATGTTACTCTTCTTTTCTGTAGCGGGAGATGTTGGTTTATCTATTCTATTTGACATAGTTTGGCCTATATTTATGAAATAGTAATTGAATTCGTTCGCTACTTCTTCATCCGTTTGTTTTCTGCCTTCATCATTAATAAACTGGAAATTTTGCATATTTTTGTGATACGAGGTGTCATTTGTTATTTCTTTTATTTCGTTCCAAATTTTTTTAAAATTTTTGCCCGATTCATTTATTTTACTTTTGTAATAGTCATTTTTCGCAGTTCTTATTAAATTACATAGGAAGTTTCTATAGTGTTTATATTCGTTATTATGTTCTTCGCTGTTTGTCCTTATGGATTTTTGTTTCAAATAGTCCCTATGATTAATTGATTTGATTAAACCAAGCGTTATCCAGGGTTTCAGTTTGGTCTGTTTTTTCAACATGGTATTTGACTTTATTTGCGTGCTTTCATCAATATATAGCAAAATTTTCTTGGTAAAATTCTCGTAGAGTATTTCCGGTTCTCCGGTTTTCATTACCGTTTCCCAGTTTTCTTTTTTCAGCAGTTTTTTTAATTGATAGGTAAGGTATCGTGATCTGTTATCCAGTTTTGAAAATGTAAGTTCGAGATCAGTTTATGTATATATATTTATTTTTGAACTTTACAAATATATGGTCTATCGAACTTGGTGATGTGTCTCCTGTGGTCCTAGTTGGTTTATTTACAAATGAGAAGAATCCTGTTTCTGCTAACATGCATATATATTTATTAACTCTGTGTTTGTCAGGTTCAAAATATTTATATTTATGTCCCCCATGAATATTTTCATATCACTATTTGGCTAGTCATTAGGTAGTTTTCAAGATCGATTAGGTATAGATCTAGATTTGTCGCTGGTGGTTGTAAGAGCAGGTCAATGTAAATGTGATGTTATTCAGTGTAAATAGAATTTCTAATAAATTTATTTCAGACAGATGTTTAATAGAAGATGTGTAGCTGATATTATTTTTAATGTAAACGATTATTCCATCATTTTGATTAAAGCGCGATTCGTTGTAATAATATCAAAATTAGGGATAGAAAAATTCCCAAAATTTTCTAATACCAGTTTCAGATAAGATTAGTATTCTATTTTTGAAATCGTATTCTTCTATATAAATAGTGTTCTGGAAGTTTTTATTCAAGCTCCAATATTTAGGTGAAATACGTTTAGAAACCCTCCCACTCCATTGATGCATACTCTCCCTAAAGTTTTGACATAGTATTGTTTCATTTTCTTCATTGTTTTCTATCAAATCCAGAAATTCTAACATAATAATTTACTAAGCTATAAACCTATAAGAAAAACAGTTGTGATTAATTTAGGATAGAATGTAAAAAAAAATTGATAATGATAAAAAGTAAATTGGGTACAGTAAAATTATTAATTAAAGGAAAAATTGATAATCACATCATTACTCCTATTTTTAAAGTTTTCACAATGAATGTGTTATATCAATTTTATTATCGGACAATTTTAATTATATTTGCACCAAAGAGAAAAAGTGTTCATAAATACTTTTATGATCAGGTAGAACTATATTTGGTAATATCTCCTTCACAGTTAATTCTGGCATTACGTCCATCGTGTATGGTGTAGATGAATCCTTTGAAGCTCCATACGTTCTTTAGGCCAAGCTTAGTTTGGGCCTCCTTCAGTAGGGCCCTTCTGTGTTTTGTTAGGTCGTCTGCGAAGAATATCTTCTTTCCTTTGAACTTATGGGCATTTTTGAATAGTTTGAATTTTAATTCCGGGTACATTAGTTTGAGTATAGTTGGTCTGTTTTTATTTGTATTTTCAGATTTATTGCCCACCCTGTAGCATCCCATGATATCAGCTTCTCTGAGGTTCAAGCTGGTATTTGTGTTGATAATATCCATGATTTTTTCTTGTAAATTTTCTCCAGTTTCTTCATTTACACCGTATATACAGATATGACTCATTTTCGTGATTTGTCTACTTTTTGTTCCAGGATATTTTTTGCTTAATGTGAAGGTTTTTTTTTTTTTTTTTTTTTTCTTGTGCTATTATCTCGTTCTGGATTGTATTAAGTTTTTGTTCGATTTTGTCTGTTACCTTTTTTGTTATTTGGCTGATAAATTCTCGGTCTTGGAATATCTCCTGAATTGAATCCTTCACTATGGAATTCATTTCTAATTTACTTCTGGTAGACATAATCTAACACTTGTATTCTCACTTAATGGACTAATTCACTTATAGTGGCTAAGATTTCTGTGTTTTTGGTTACTATTGACCGATGAAATCGGATTATTTTGCGGAGCAATTTAATGCGCGTCTACTCTGTTTGGAACATCGAACATGAATAGATCTGATCTCTGACTTGTGCGCCTGCCTAATATACATACCTTAATTTTTAATTCAGTTTGCATGAGTGCCATCATTTTCAATACTTGTTGATTGATAATTGTTATTTGATACTTGTTAATTGGAGCTGCATAAATCCACCATACTTGCTACATGCCCTTTTTTAACAATTGATGGACATGTACCCGCAATTTCGAGGTTATAACTTTGAAGTGACACGTTATAATAGCCGCGACGTATTCGCCACTTTCGAGGGTATATACAATTGTAATTTTTAAGTTATAACTTTGCTGGGCCTTCGACGTGGGCGCCACTTTCTAGTGGTGGAAAAGTTAATAAGTTAGTTCCACTGGCCACTTTATGATAAGAGGAACTTTAGAGTGGTATATTTTCGGTTTCTGCCACTTCAAAGTTATATTATCAAAAAGTCGCCATATTTATAGGAATATGCTGGGGCGCCATTATTAGAGAAATGAACGAAACATTCCATAAAGATTTGTTTATCGTCAGCACTGCATCAAATGTAGTAATTCATTACGTAAGTATTGGTTTCAAGTGATCAATATTAATTTAAAAAAAATGTTTGAGCGATTTAAGTAGGTACATAATTTCAGAGGCGAGTTATTTCCAAAATTATAATGTTTTCCTTAAATAAAGAGAATTCAGATGGCGCGTGCTCACAATCGAGCTACAACACCCACATTTCACAGTAAACTTTCAATCATTTTAATTATATCCTGATCAGCAGTATCCAAATTCAATATACTTACTTATGTGTTTGTATGTTATATATTCTTATACTTACAGTCGGTCGAGTGTTAGAAATGAATCTGGCAAAATGGAAGAATGAGGAACATTTATTATAAAAATATGTTGCAGGACAGAGATCGAGCTACATATCAATTACACAAGCGCAGTCAGTTGTTTAACGTGTCTTGTGTCGGCCACTGAATATCCACGTTTTTGCCAAGTGACCACAACGTGGTTGGCATGTGGCTAGCTGAGATCCAGGAACGTAGATCGGAACGTAGCGGCCACCAAAAAAGTGTTTCTCATTTTGGTAGCCGCCGCGTGATAGAACCGTAAACATTACGTGGCAGTGGTTGCGGTCAAACACCTCAAAGTTTTCCAGAATCGTGGCCGCTACGTTCCGCCCACTAAAAATGCTCCTTGGGATGTTTTGCCAAAAAATAAAGAAATCAATTAATTTTTCGAAAATCGCGAAGATAGGTATAGAAAAAAAAATACAAAAATAATCGAAAAGCAAAGTGAAAAATGCAATAATATACAGGGCATCTCATTTAAAATGTCAAAGTTATTGCTACTTTTCAACAACGCCGAAAATTTCAAAATAATGTCCCATTATCCGTAAACCTACCATCGACCGTGACTGACCCTGTATATATTTGGATAATGTTGTTACTAAACGCTGAATATTGTCTCAAAGGCCAAGAATTAAAACTCTATTATCTCGCTAGTAGATCAACCTCAAATATGCACGATTTCTCAAGGAGAATGATAACTTTTATGTATAAGAAATGTTGAATTTCAATTCTGAGTTTTCCAACGATCTACTTTTACTAGTCACCGCAAATTTTACCCATTCCGCAATCTATTAAATCCCTGCACTTGTATTCAAATCGAGCAGCGTAATTGTACAGGCCAATGAGTCACTGATTGTGCAGATCTGCCTGCAGAACACATGCAAACTTGTCTGAAATAGTATGTAAAGGATTCCGCTGTTTGCTGGCACACTTTGGAGACATCTCATTTGAATAACATAGCAAATTAAGATATACGACCAGTTGCTCGTAACAGGTTCTACACCACAATCCTTATCTTCTCTGTCTCTTCTGCCATCTACTGAATCGATTTATTCTGCAAATAGAGCACTAATGTTTTGAATTTTAAGCGGCGGCTTCGAATGGTATAATGGAGAGTGAGGGGCTCTAATAGATTCTTCGGTTCCGAATTCATTAATGAAGGAATTTATTCTTTACGAGGATTTGTGAGCTCACGAAAATCAGAGAACAAATAATTCATCACTTCTATCAGATGTATTGAAAAGCGTCCCCTGTTAAGTTTGGAATAATAATTTTGCAGTCCAGTATTGAGGAATGGAGATTTTTTCAATAGAAAGTGTTTGTTGGTTTTCACTAAAAACTGTATTTAACTGTATTATTTTCTTCATAATTTAAAGAACTATTTGATCTGTTGAATATGAACACCCACACTCGACAGATCATTTCTGGAAGATTCCTATAGATTTTCGAAACATGTAAGAAGTTTTGTTAATCTGACAGCAATCTGGTCTAAGGAATGACAATACTTGAAATCATTTTATTTTATTGATGAGATCTCGCAGATGATGGTACCGCACATGAATATGTTTGGTTATCGATGTTGATCTCTCGTCTTTCCTCAATTTAATGCAACCCAGATTATCTTCGAACAGATCAGCAGCTATGTATCAACCAAAGTCTTGACTAGCCAAAGCTGCTGATATATATATATATATATATATATATATATATATATATATATATATATATATATATATATATTTATATATATATATATATATTAAATATATATATTTATATATATATATACTATATATATATATACTATATATATTAATATATATATATATATATGTATATAGAAGGGTAGTCGTTGCTGACTAGTTAGTTATAAAACTCGAGAATATTGGGGTTTGCAGCAAAGGAAAAAGAAAACTCTTTTTAGATTATTCCAAGCTGTTAAGTTTGGAATAATAATTTTGCAGTCCAGTATTGAGGATTGGATATTTTTTCAATAGAAAGTGTTTGTTGGTTTTCACTAAAAACTGTATTTAACTATATTATTTTCTTCATAATTTAAAGAACTATTTGATCTGTTGAATATGAACACACATACTCGACAGATCATCTCTGGAAGATTCCTATATATTTTCGAAACATGTAAGAAGTTTTGTTAATCTGACAGCAATCTGGTCTAAGGAATGACAATACTTGAAATCATTTTTTTTTATTGATGAGATCTCGCAGATGATGGTACCGCACATAAATATGTTTGGTTATCGATGTTGATCGTCTTTCCTCAATTTAATGCAACCCAGATTATCTTCGAACAGATCAGCAGCTATGTATCAACCAAAGTCTTGACTAGCCAAAGCTGCTGATATATATATATATATATATATATATATATATATATATATATATATATATATATATATATATATATATATAGAAGGGTAGTCATTGCTGACTAGTTAGTTATAAAACTCGAGAATATTGGGGTTTGCAGCAAAGGAAAAAGAAAACTCTTTTTAGATTATTCCAAGCTTTCGGGAGTATTTATTCCTAACATCAGGGAGATAAATCGAAAAAATAAAGTAGTTATTTTATTTTGTAATTACAGTTCATATTGAGAAAAAAAAAAAAAAGTTAAAAAAAAAAGGAGACTACAATCGAAGAACAATACAAGTGAGTTACTTGTATTGTTCTTCGATTGTAGTCTCCCTGATGATGGGAATAAATACTCCCGAAAGCTTGGAATAATGAAAAAAGAGTTTTCTTTTTTCTTTGCCGCAAACCCCAATATATATATATATATATATATATATATGCAACATATGGAAGTTTTTTTTATTGATAGATATAATGAAAATTTCACTTCGAGCTTAGTTTGTGCTTGGAAAATGAGTGAAAAACAGCCTCTTTCCTTTTGTCATGTGCTACTCTAAACCTGTCAAATTAGTAATTTTTTTCGAAAATCTTCAAAAAATAAGTTTTTTTTGGAAATTTCAAAAAATGCCAAGGAAAATAGTTGCTCGGTTTCCAATATTATACCTTCGCTCCAAATTTGGACTCTACTGTCACTTCCACTTTGTTCCAATTTTTTTAATTTTTCGAATCTTTCGCTCTACCGATTTGAACGAAACATGATTCAAATTTCATAATTTTGAGGAATACGAGACTTCAATGTCATATCTTGCCCAGACAATAGCCACATTGGCCTGTTACCAGAAAAAATAAATGCACCTCCAGAAATGAGTCTTTGTTGTTGATTCGGATTTTCAATGTATGGACGTTAATACGTCAGTAATCGAATAAACGAATTTCTCTTCATTCTTATTACACTCGTATTTCTTTTTTTAACAGATTTGTATCCCGTTAGCTGCAGATGAGTTCGAAATATTTTGATGCAGTTTACACCCAACAGTGTGACTGTTAGATGCAATTTTCGAGCAAATAATAATTTTTCGCAACGTTTTTGAATTAATTTCATAAATCTCATATTCTTTATCCTCACCATTAGATGTGTAAAGAACATTAAACCAAAATAACTATAACCAAATTCACAACAAAACATCGTAACATTCATTGATTTATCTCAATAATCTTATAAAGAACCCGAATTCATCATTCAGTATGCCGTCCTTTCCGTTCTATACAAATTATATTCCTTTCATTCACAGACTTTGTGACATTTTTAATAAATAGGGGATTTATGTTAGAACAACACCCCCGAAAGGTATTCTCTAAATGTTCTTTGTTTGCAAATGGTCTGTGCTTATACACTTTCTGTTTCAGATAACCCCATAGAAAAAAGTTCATTGGAGATAAGTCCGGTGATCTTGGTGGCCAATAATCTTCCCAATCTCGTCCTATCACTTTGCCCCTAAACATCTGACTGAGACACTGTTTCACTTCTACCGTTTGGTGGATCGGTGCCCCGTCAAGCTGATACCACAAATTTCGTCTAACACTTAGAGGCAGATTATCCAAAACTTCAGACAAATGATTCATAATGAAATTTCTGATTATGTCTGCTTTCAAGTCTTGTCTAAAAAATATGGCCCAATTATTTGGTTATGTAATAAACCACACCACACATTTATCTTGAATGAATATTGGTCACGGCATTCTATTACAAAATTTGGATTATTGTTGGACTACCATCGACAATTTTGGGAACTAACTTTTCCGTTCGACGAGAAAGTTGCCTCGTCTGTCCATAAAATCATGCAGGGAAATGTGATATCATTTTCTCTCTCACCTTGGAACCAAAATGAAAATCCTACTCGAATATCGAAATCTCTTTCTTTAAGAGTGTGTATGAACTTTGGCTTATAGGAATGGAAATTATTTTTGTGCAAAATTCTTCTCACAGTTTCTCTGCCAACCCCTGAATTTTCACTAATACTCCTAATATTAGTTTTTCCGTTTTCAACAACGCTCAAACAAACATTGAGTTGTTCTTCTTCATTAACCTTATTGGATTATGTGGTTTCTAGAAACGATTGTCCACAGAGCCAGTTTCTTTGAATGTTTTCAATATCCTTCCCACGGAACTAAAGTGAATATTTCTTCCTGGATGCCGGTGATTGAAAATACAAGCAACATCTCGATATGGCACATTCTCACCACATAAAAGAACGATTTCCACTTTGTCTTGTGTGAATAACATTGTACATAAAACTTATTTGTGAATTATGAATGTACGAAAATCTGTACACAAAACAACTCGATTTATTAAACGCAATAATTTGACATCAACCAAAACTAAAAATTTGTTTCAAAAGGAAAAAAATTATTTCAATTCAATCAATTGTACTATTTTCTTCCCGAGATGTTTTAGTCTTGTATTGTTCAAAATCACGATATTTTATGTCATGTTCAGTACAAATCGCTAGAACGAAAGTCTTTTGAATAGTTATGAAACTGTAGGTCATTGTCATTTTTACAGAAAAGTAACTGAATCTATCTAAATCTATTAAAAAAAGAAATACGAGTGTAATAAGAATGAAGAGAAATCAGATTATTCGATTACTGACATATTAACGTCCATACATTGAAAATCCGAATCAGTTTCACAATGAAATGAAAAAACTAGATGAACTTTGCAACAACAAAGACGAATTTCTGGAGGTTACATTTTTTTTTCTGGTAACAGGCCAATTTGGGTATTTTTCTGGGCAAGATATGACATTGAAGTCTCGTATTCATCAAAATTATGAAATTTGAATCATGTTTAGTTCGAATCGGTAGAGCAAAAGATACGAAAAATTAAAAAAAAAAATCGAAATTTCCAAAAAAACCTGTTTTTTTGAGGATTTTCGAAAAAAATTTCAAATTTGACAGGTTTAGAGTAGCACATGACAAAAGGAAAGAGGCTGTTTTTCACTCATTTTTCAAGCACAAACTAACTGCCAAGTCAAATTTTCATTATATCTATTAATAAAAAAAAAATCCATATGTTGCGAACTTTATGTGTGACACTGTATATATATATATATATATATATATATATATACATTTATATATATATATATATATATACAGTGTATATATATATATATATATATATATATATGTACGCATCATATGGGCAATTATTTTATCAATAAATTTTGACAGATATCGATACGTGCAATCGCTTCTGCATAAAAAAAACCCAAAGGACGTTGTACAGTGCCGTTCGTCTTTTCGTGTTTGACGGGGAATTGAAAAAAAAGTATATCTCAAAAATATCGAAAGATATTATTAGAAAAGTTGTTCAAAACGACATTTTATACCTAGGTGAAAGTTAAAAAAAATCTGAAATAAAAAAATTAAAATACATTTCTGACAAAAAACTCATTAGTTGAGCCAACAGTAATATTCAAAATAATATTTTGTGAAGATTTGCAAGCTATTTCTATTTTATTCAGAGAACATTTGAAATCTGTGAATTTGCCATGTGTTCATCTGCTTCATAAGATGTCACTGGAATATCTTCAGGACATTATAATTCCGATACTGTTTATTATTAAGACCATGTATCTACACAATTTCTGACATAACAAGAACTTACAAATTTTTAACTTTTTATTTTCAAACACTTTATAATAAAATTAGATGCTGAAATAAATATGAACCAAACAATTCAATACATACTCGAAACATTCTAATTTTCCATTACTCGACATGTCAACCCTGACGTTCAATATGTGTTGTTCGGGATTTCAATTCTCTGGACACATTTCGCAGCATTTTTTTTTTTTTTTTATGTTCTGTTTCCCACGAAAAGGGATATTCTGTAATGTTCAGAGAACATCGTGGGAACCAAGGGAAAGAAGGTAGGAGTTGGTGTTCTTCTTAAATTTCTGGAGGTTGTGTGCCTCGGGGACACCTCCCTAGGCAATGAGTTCCAAAGCCTCGCTGTTCGTTGGATGAACGAGTCTTTGGAAAGTGATGTTCTGCAGGTTCAAAGTGACCACGAAGGGGTGTGATGACTGAACTTGACGGGTTGATCTCGAAGAGACTGCCAAAGCAGGAACGATTGTTGATATTTCAGAAGAGCATCGCCCATGAAAATATCTATAAAATAGAGACAAATCGCCAACTTTTCTACGGTGTTCCAGACAAGTGAGCGAGTTTGTAAGCGAGGCATCACCGACGAGACGAATTGCCCTTTTTTGGACAGAATCCAATAGCCTCAGGATATGTTTAGGTGCCGCACTCCAAATATGGGAACAGTATTCAGGACATTGGTCGGATCTGTCCCTTATAGATCATAAGCAGCTGACTGGGGTGAAATAGCTCTTGGCACGAAACAAAAACCAAGTTTTGGGATCACTTTGGCAATGGACCTCACGTGATTTTCCCAGGAAGGTTATTGCTGATAGTAATACCAACATCGATATGGATGACTTCAGTTACTCCTGACAAAGTTATGTTAGGCACAGGTGAGATCGGCTTTCTAGAGAAAAGACATAGCTTGTGTTTTGTTTGCATTGAATTCTACCAAGTTATTAGATCCCCATTCGAGATTGTTTGCTAAGTCTATATTTATATTATTAACATTTCTTCCTCGTTCATTTCTGGTTTCACGGGTTGATATAGGGGCCCTGGAAGCGGTATGGAGGGTACTATCATCGGCAAAGCTGTGTACTGGACAGCAAGTTGCTTTCAACAGGTCGTTGATGTAAGTAGAAATAGTGTTGGTGCGAGATAGATAGTTGCGGAACACCAGCATTTATGGTAGAGTGTCAGATGAAACTCCATCGACCACTACATGGAAGTCCTGTTTGAGAGAAACAGCAGCAGGAACACAGCTGAGGGGCAAAACCATAAGACGGAAGCTTGGCGAGAGTCCCTGGTGCCAAACTCGATCGAACGCCTTGGAGATATCTAATGCCACAGCTAAAGTTTCTCCCATACTTTTCAATAGATAGGCCTGCCATATAGTGAGACGTAAGCGAGCAGGTCACCAGTTGATCTCGATGGCGGAAGCCATATTGCCTATCGTTGACATTCCTGGTCTTCCCGATATTTCATACCAGTTGATGGCTTTTTCCATGACCTTTGGGAAAAAATAGATAGCAGTGCGATGGTCTGTAGTTCCTAGGTAGGGCCTTTTGCCTTTTTAGGGACTGGCTGTACTTTGTTTTCAATTGGACGAAATACCCCAAATTGTAAGGTGGTTGAACAACTTGCAAAGAACAGGTGTTGGGTTTAGGGGCACATTTCTTGAGGGAAAAATCGGCGGGATTCCGTCAGATCCCAGGCTTTGTTGTGTTGAGACCCAGCAAAATCTTCGATAGTACGTTGGCAAGGTGATCTCGGGCATGTGACTGTCAATAGGTGTAATGTTCGGGGGTTTTTTTCCCGAGGGAACCCAGAGGGAATTTCCAGCAAATAGGTAGCAAGATTTGGTTTTTCCGGTCTTTTGCTAGTGTTCCATCTTCTTTGGTTGGGGGGAAAATGGGGCTGGGTAAAAGTTTCTTCCCACAGCTTTGGGCAAAAGCCCAAAATGAATGGGATCCGTTAGGACATTCAGCAAGTTTTGATCTTTTTTGGCATTGTGGGGCATTGTGGAAATCTTTTGAGATCAAAACTTTTGAAAGCCCCCGGGGTTCCCGTTCTTTTTGGTCTTTCGCAAAACTGGGAAAATTTCCCATTTTTCCCCAAAAAGAAGATAGAACACTGAAACGACTCCCCAGGAAAAGCCAAATCTTGCGCCAGGCTGGAAATTCCACTCACTTCCGGGAAAACAACTCGGCGTTACACCAGCAGTCACATGCCCGAAATAAGCCCTTCGAAAGATTTTGCTGGGTCCCCAACACCAAAAAAACCTGGGGGTCTGACAACCCCCGGGAAAAAATTGCCCCAAACAACCCCCTGTTTGGCAAAGTTGTTCAACCCCTCTTGGGGTATTTCCGCCCAAATTGAAATTCAAAGTCCCCAGCCCCTAAAAGAAAAAGGCCTCCCCGAACACCATGCACTGCTATTTTTTCCCAAAGGCTAAAACCCCTAAAGGCTTTTAAATTCTGGAAAACTCAAAAATTTTCCCCAATGAAAAATTATGGTTTCCCGCCATCGAAAACCCAGCCTTCAATCTCCCCTTAGGCAGTTTATAAATGAAAAGGGAAACTTTTAGCGGGCTTGTTCTCCGGCGCCAAATCAAATTTTTCACCGGGGGACCCCCCCAAAGTTTAAAAATCCTTTGGGCTATATGCTTGCTTTTTTCTCCGGGTCTCCATGTAGGGGTCGGGGAGTTTCATCTGACCTTTACCATAAATGCTTTTCCCCGAAGGGATCCACAGCCCAAACACTAACCCCCAAAGCCGGGAAAAACTTTTCCATCCACCCCAAAACCCCCCGCTTCCGGGGTATATCACCCCGTAAAACCAAAAAGGAAAAAATGTTAACAAAAAAGGGATTTTAGAAACAATTCCGAAGGGGGAACCCAAAACGGGTCAATGAAAACAACGAAAAATGTTTTTCCCCAGAAAACCGGCTATTCCCTTCTAACGTAAAGTAACCATCCACTGGTCATCCCCAGCGGGAAATTAAACCTTCGGCAATAATCTTCCGGAAAATACGGGGCCCCATTGCCAAAATTCATCCCAAAAACGGGCGGCCGGCCCCTTTTAAAATTCCGGCACTGCAATCTAAAAAGGCACAGGCCCGTGCCGGAATACTGTTCCATTTTGAAGTGCGGCACCCTATCCTAAAAGCTTTGGATTCTGCCCAAAAGGGGGCAATTCGTCTTTCATGATCCCCGCCAAAATTTGCTTTTCCCTTTTGGAACACCGGGAAAAGTTGGCGATTTTTAATTTTTTAAAATTTTTTTTCATGGGCGATTCTTCTGAAAATCAACAACGTTCCCCTTTGGCACCCCAAAACCCGAAAACCAACTTGTTCCCTTTGACCGCTTCGGGCCACTTTCCAAAAATCATTCTAACCCAACTGCGAGGGTTTGGAAAATCTTCCCAAATTTCGAAGGGTCAACCCCCGAAATTTAAGAAAACACCAACTACCTTCTTTCCCTTTTTCCCACGATGTTCTCTTGGTTTTGTGGGAAAAAAATTCTATTTTTCTCTGCATTGCCCGCCCGCAGGCTTGGGGCTCCGATTTTTTTGACGTGGGTTGGTTTCTTAAACCGGGGCTCTGGGGCGGTTTTTTGTTTAAAAAAGGTCTTTGGTTGTTTCTTTGGTAATTTTATGTAGTTTGCATCCCCAACTGTGATTTGAAAAAGTCTCAGCCTGTGTTTTGGGTACTGAAGGAAACAAACTCCTCTTCCATGGAAAAACCTTTTGGAAACAAGAAAACCCCCTCGGGGTTGTTTCCCGGGACGGGGTGTTTTTTGCGGCCCCGATGTGGAAAGGGTGTTGTGGATGGGGGGTGATCAGGTTTCCCAAATGGTGTATTTAATTTTATTGTCCATTCTTCTTCTGGAAAGGTCGATTTAGGTGGCCGGTTTTTTTTGGGTCCCCCTATGAAAACCCGCCCGACTCCAAGGGTTCTTTTTTGTTTTGACCCTTTGCTTTTTTTGGAAAATCAAAAAATTTTTCGAAAAGGAAAAAAAATCGTTATTTGAAAACCCCTAAATAATTTCGTGGTTGGTTGCCCTAAAAAGTAGACCCAACGATCTGGGTATATGGGAAAAACATTTTTGAAAAAGGAATATTAACTTTTTGCCTCTATCGTTCAATATGGGTTCTCATCAGCCCACCATCCACAGTTCTGGGAACTGACAGTACCGTTTGATGTAAAAGTGTAAAAGTCGCCTAATCAGTAAATACAATTTTTGTAGGAAAATTTTGGCATTCTTTAATCATGCTTTGGAACCAAAATGAAAAATTTGAGTGGGTATCGAAATTTCTACCGAGTAAGGTGTGGGTGAATTTTGCTTTGTGTGCACCAAATTTATTATTCCTCAAAATTCTTCTTATAGATTTTTCAGATATACCAATTTGTTCCTGCCTCTCCGATAGTGCCATCTGTGGATTTTCTGTGACCGATAAAAAAACATTAAAGATACCTTCTTCAGTAGTGATGGGCTTACTATGAGGAATTTTGTTACGATTTTCTACACTGCCCGAAGCTTTACATTTGTTTAAAATACGTAAGACAGTAGTTCCATGGATATTCTCATTTGGATATCTAGAATTGAATACCTATATCTGCTGCTTCTCTGGAACTACGGAAACGCTCGCCACATATTAAGACGAGCTCAATTTTTTCTTGCAAACTTGGGGCATCTCTAATTATTGTTAACGCATAACGAAATGTAAAATAACTTTTACAATTAAAAAACTATACCAGAAAGACGATAAAAATACCTGGATAGATAAAAACGCTACTGAATTGTTTGACAACTCTTAATAACATATTAGTATTATTAGTCAATTGTTTCATGGCCTCTTCGATCATGAGGAAATCTGTCGATGCATGCATCAACAATGATAATATTGTAGGCATGCATGATTCCAACAATTTACCAAAAATCTATTTATTTTTTGTTCGACAAAAAATTAAAATTAAAATTGTGTAGATATAAGGACCTTTATTAATAATAAACAGTATCGGGATATAATGTCCTGGAGATATTTCAGTGACCCCTTATGAAGCAGCTGAACACATGGCAAATTAACAGATTTCAAATTTTCTCCGACTAAAATAGAAATAGCTTGTGAATCTTCACAAAATATTATTGCTTTACTAATGAGTTTCTTTGTCAACAATGTATTTTTCAAAATTGCTTTTTTTATGGCAAAAAATGTATTTTTATTCTTTTATCTCAGATTTTTTTCAAAATTCGTACATAAATATAAAATGTCGTTCTGAACAACTTTTCTGATTATCATTTTTCGATATTTTTTCAAATGTGTTTTACGACATATTTTTTTTTATTTCCCGCCAAACACGAGAAGATGAACGGCACTGTAAAACGTACTTTTGGGTTTCTTTTGATGCAGAAGCGATTACACGTATCGAAATTTGTCAAAATGTATTAATAAAAGAGTTTTCCATATGATGCGTACTTTCTGCCGGTCACTCTATATATTCAGCTTCTGTTAAAAATAATGCCACTGATGTTTGCTGTTTAATTGTCCACATTACTGAATTATCTCAAAAAAAATATGAAGCCACTTCTTGATTTTTTATTATAGTATCTCCTGCCCAATCCGAATCAATGAATCCAAATCAAATCTGTATGTGATCTCATTTTTAGTTTGAAATTACTCGACCCTTTCGGATATTTTATTACCCTTTTTGCAGCATTGCAATATATTTGACAAGGTTGAACTACTCTTCATGATGAATAGCTCACGCTAAGGCCCGGTTGTTCAATGCGAGTTTAAACCGTTGATTATCTAAACTTGGATTATTAATTAACTATGGATTAGAACGTTATGCATTTTTCAATGAAAAACTAACCTGGATTCCTTAACTCATTGTTTTCATATGTTGGCAACACATTTTTCCGCTTGTACCATCATTCGGACCGTTCCGAAACATCAACAATGAATCAAACTTAACCTAAGAATTCATAGTTTTGTCAAAAGTATACAGAAAAATTGATCGAAAACAGCCAAGTGTATATATAAATTGTAAGGCGTCTCTTAAGAAAAAAATTACTCATAATTTCACTAGTAAAAAAATTCCAAGATATTGTAGAATGTAAAAAACGGACGCAGTTACTAATTCGCAAAAATTGAAGTTTGGGCTATAATAAGTAATGAATACAATACCATCTGTGGAGGTCCCAAAAAAAAGGAATAGCATCTTAACAATAAAGGACAACATTTCTACTTGGGCTCTGTCCAAAGCAGATTTTGTAGATTTACAAAAACGATCATTCGAAGAACACCAGTTGAAATTAATACACATGAAAGAAAAACACCAACTTTCCTTGGAACTACAAAGGGAGGAGTAGAATCTAGAGAAAACCCATATGATTGAGATATATAAACAAACATTATCTTTGAAACATAACTCATCAACCATCAATAAATCAACATTCGCTTGAGATTCCTGAGAACAGATCATGTAGTTTTTCATTTTGCATTTGTGATGATTTAAGTTTAGGTTTTTATGTCAAACGTTTCTGGTATGAAAAATCAAGATTTGATTTTTATTTGGAAGTTTATTTTTTGTTACGATTTTGCCTTTGTAGTGAGGGGTGATTTTTGTATTTCTGTTAGTTGCCGGCGATTTCTTTAGGCAAGCGAAATCTATTCAAAAATTATTCTTCTGTCCATTTTTCCAAATGGTTTCTAGGTACCGTAATTTCAGGTGACTTTGGCTTACTTGAATTCAAATAATGTCTACGATTAATTTGTAAAAATAAATTGGTATTATATACCAAAATATTGATCTTTGACCACTCTTCCAAATTGAGACCGGAATAGAAAATCAATAAAAATAATAACTATCTAAATGAAAATGCAAATTTTCAATTTCAGATTTTTTTCTTTCAAGTTAGGGCCCTTTCAGAATATCTATCAGATGTAGTCAATGCCCAGCGTGGCTTTAGCCGGGGAAGTAGTTGTTTTCTGTTAGACATTCACAAAAAATAACTTTATTTTGATCGTGGATTTTTATGCCAGTCTTCAACATTTGATCGGATATGCACCCATATCGGAATGAATTCTATTGAATAGTGGACGTTTCATGTATTATAGAAAAAAAAATTAATCCGCTTATGTTGAAAGAAAATATCGCAAATTTTTCCCATTGCATTCTTGTGAATAATCAATGGAAGTATATTAAATTGAATGTATTTCTTTCTGATATGATATACAATTTTAGCCAACTTCATAATTAACAATATTAATTGAAATGATGATCACTATACAGGGTGTCCCTGGACTTCCTCTTTTTCTCTCGGGAATGTATAGATGGGGTCAAAATATCACCAGTACTCCATATAACTTTTGTTCCTAAAAGCCTTCGTTACCAAGTTACGGGCCCTCAAAGTTAGAATGAAAAATGTTTTTCTTTGATAACTTTCAAAGTGAATATTCTAAATTTTGGTGATTGACTAAACAAATGAATTCCTTCGATGAGCTTTCATGCAGGAGTCAGTTGTTTTGCTACAAAGTCAGGAACGGACTACCCCCGATGGTCCACACCCCAAAACTTTGAAATGACTGGGATTTGTCAATATGTTTTAACAAAACAAGGTTACCTGAACAATTTCCTGAATGCAAGTAATCGTGTGGAAAATCGATCGGAGCAACGATTTTTGATAAAAATGCATTTTTGTTCGACGACATCCAACCTGAGATGTCTACCATTATTCGAAAAGATTAATTTGTAATGAAAATAGAAATGATAGGTACAATGTTCATAACGAATTTTTATCATGCAAACACGTTTACCTTACAAAACTCATGGTGTAAATAATCAATCGCAAGCCTCAAGAGCAAACAGAAATGCAAAATCCGCTACAAAAACTGCTCGATATGACCCCCGTCTCTCTCAATACATTTTCTTAGTCGGCGCAAACACCCTCTCTGCACTTAAAATAGCATTCCAGGGTCGTTTCGTATGGCTTCGCAATGTAATGTAATTCTATTCAACAATGCATCTCTGGTGTGAATAGGTGTAGCGTTAACGAGGCTTTTTAGATGCCCTCATAGAAAGAAATCCAATGGATTTAAATCTGGAGACCGCGGTGGCCATGAATATAGCCCACCTCTACCAATCCATCTATTGGGGAAAATCTGGTTCAGATGGTCCCACACAATCAAACTAAAATGAGAAGAAGCGCCATTATGCATAAACCACATATCTCTTCGGGTTTGCAATGGAACATGTTCCAAAAGTCCATTCAAATCGTTCTGAATGAACTCCACATAACGTTCACCATTCAATCGGTCATGTAGAACGAATGGTCCTATAAGATGGTTTCCTATGATAGCAGCCCAAACATTCACGTTGAATTTCCGTTGGTGTTTGGTTTGCAATATCCCATGGGGATTTTCTTCGGCCCATATGTGGAGATTATGAGAGTTGATTACTCCATCTCTACTGAAACCTGCTTCATCAGTGAATAAAACTCGAGTTATAAAAGTCATATCCTCTCTTTGCTTATCCAGGAACCAATTGGCATATTCCAGTCGTGCTGGAAAATCTTCAGGTGTCATGGCATGTACCTTCTGGAAGTGATATGGGTGGAGCAGTTATTCCCTTATTATTCTATGAATAGTGGACTTGGATGTATGGAACTGTTCTGATAGGTTTCTGATGCACATTGAAGGATCATCAGCCACAGCTTCCAAAATATTTTCCTCAAATACAACGGTACGCACAGCCCTAGGATCGCCCTCACCACCTCGTTTTGGCAAAACTGAACCCAAAATAATATCGAAATAAAACAACAGGCTCCAATTAATTATCCATTAGACATACCTGTCTCCCTCAAGCTGCGATCGACACGCTCGAACGTTTCTCTTGCCGGTAACATTCGATTGGGAAAATGCTCGGCATACAGACGACGGGCTTCTGCAGCATTACCAAATGTAAACTGTTCGGCCATATCAAAACACTTCAAACTGTCCTATTAGAATATTGACAATACAATGACAACGCACCACTCAACAAAACAAAATCGCATTCCAGTTGTCATTTTTTATCCACATTAATTTTATTTCTTTCTACAAGGTGTTTTTGTCAACATCTGTGGAAGAAATGGAACATAAATTTATTCACCGGATATTTTTCACCTATTCATGTGCAGCCGTTTTTGTAGTTTATTCGTTTGCTGTTTATTAGTTATGTCTTCCGATGTGCGTTTTCCCAGCTAAATTTATCTTCGGGTTAAATATTTTCTCCCATGAAATTATACTTATCAGTGGAACTCCTCAACATTTAAGCTGTGAATACGAATTTGCAACATCCAAATGTTGAGTTTCATGAGATTCAGATAACACAATACAAAACGTGGTTATTCCACGCGTACATACAAAATATGGACCGAATTCGATATTTCATAGTGGAGTAGCTTGTTAGTTCAAAAACACCACGAAACTACATAACTTGATATTTTATTTGAAAAAATATCTACATTGTGAATGAAACTTTCAACTAGGTACTGTACTTTTTGTTTACTACTCTATTTCAGCATATTTTGTATTATCCCTGTTATAAATGTTGTTGAATTAACGTTAACATTAGTATTTCTACTGTGAACATTTTTCATTTCAAATAATGGTGGACGATCGGGTTTGATGTCGTCGAGTAAAATTGCATTTTTATTAAGAATCGTTGCTCCGATCGACTTTCCACACGAGTACTTTTATTCAGGTAACCTTGTTTTGTTAAAACATATTGACAAATCCCACTCATTTCAAAGTTTTGGGGTGTGGACCATCGGGGGTAGTCCGTTCCTGACTTTGTAGCAAGCATGAAAGCATGAAAGCTCATCGCAGGAATTCATTTGTCCAGTCAATCACCAAAATTTAGATGATTTTGAATATTCACTTTGACAGTTATCAAAGAAAAACATTTTTCATTTTGTAACTTTGAGGGCCCGTAACTTGGTAACGAAGGCTTTTAGGAACAAAAGTTATATGAAATACTGGTGATATTTTGACCCCATCTATACATTCCCGAAAGAAAAAGAGGAAGTCCAGGGACACCCTGTATACATCTTGGATTTTGAAGGGTAAAATTATTATAATTTTTCAATCTACTCATCTTACTAATATTCACACTCATATAGTCACAATTCATTGCACATCGTAACTATCTATTTCACCTTTTATCAAATAATTAAATGATTGAATCTGAAGGGTACTGGAAAATTATCTTACCTGCAGAAACATGAATTCTAAATTCTAAATTCAGGTAATTCCCATGTTATTTTTTATTATAATATTCAGTGAGCTGTGAGGTTATACCTTCGTCAGTGAAATATATTGCTAGTTGATTTCTGAATAATACTAGTGGTCAATATGATTCATATGTTCTTGCGAAAGCATATTTCATAACATATATTAATGAAAAAAATCGATACACACACACATTATAAAAAAAGGGCCACCTTATTCATATATAATATTGAAATCTACTCACATATAATAAATATGTCGAACTCACTAAAACAATTATTTTGCACGGAAATTTGTGGGATATATCGCTAGAAACTATCTACGCGAATCACGACGATTCAACACTGAACTAATATCGATGCTAAACTGAGACTGAAAGGACTTTTTCATTTATTTATCAAAACTCAACGTATAATAGTTAGTTACGATGAAGGGAAGGCTCTCCTTTGTTCGAAGAAGGGTATGTTGACCACCATATCTAATTGACGAGTCTATTGTGCAATTTTTACCATTGATGTGAATGCAATTATCAATATTTTGCCTAAACGGTGCAACGAGTGTTTGTCAGATGCATATTGAATAGCTTGTTTTTTTTCAACTACGTGATGGAAGGGTTTGGGTGAATAATTAGAATGTATACTTTATTGATTTTATTTTAAGATATGGAATATATGTTTTTTGATATGGTAAATGCATCGGTAGAACCATCTTCAAATCATATTTGCCTATATCTTCACAGAACTGCTATACTTTGATGATTCCAGTTGATAATTGATAATTATAAGAGTTTTTCATGTTTTCAAATAGTATTGTTTTTTTTTAAAACCAATATTTATTATTTTTTTATCTTTCGTTAGTTTTAACTGTGTTGTTGTTATTCTAATGATCATGTTACAATTGACACTAGTGAGGTGTCAGTTGTAACAAAGATAGGATATACAGAAAGAGCTTAATTTTTGGATTTTTATAGTAATTAACCAAGTTAAACATGTAAAATCTTATTGTCCAAGAACCATAGTTTAGCATGAACTGACACAGAAAGATGTAGACAAATGCCCTTAGTATATGAAAATGTAAATTTATTTTTTGTTACAACTGACACCAGTCTCCCTTACTTACTAAAAAGCACAAAATAAAATGAACCTTTTCAAATACAAGATTTTATACAAATGCGCTAAAACGTAAAAAATAATTACTTTGGATGTGTGACGTAGGTTATAGATTCAAGAGCTTGTCGCCTTTGTATTCAAACTGAAAACTGCGCGACAAGCTGTAGAATCTATAACTCACGGAACACAACAAAAACAATTATTTTTTTACTTTTTTGTGCATTTGAATAAAAGCTTGTCTTCAAAAAGGTTTTTTTTATTATTTTATTTTTGTTCAATTCATCTTCAGGCATTTTAACCAGTTCAATCTTTCTCAATCCCAAGTAAACTATAGACAAGACTGTTTTTCTAATTAAATAGCGAAGTTCTCCCGATAACTTCGGGTCGATCGTTTTATTATTGGTATTTCTGCGTTCTTACACGGAATGAAATTACGAACGTCCGCCGTTGGAACCCGCAGCAATGTGTTCCTACATCTTATTGTAATAATAATACACGATGTAACGTTCACCTTGAGACTTCAAATGAAAAATACAAGCGGCATTCAGCAAGAGGTTTGCATATTTGTTATTTATATGCTGGATGGATTTATTTTTCGCTATTTGTTTGTTGTATCGGCCGGCCACGGGGGGTCACAGTTATTTTTCGAATTTTGATACCGATTTTTTAGGAATGTTAATGTTGATCAAGAGACAGGCCATTGATTTAGAGTTAACCTTTCGAATGAAATATGCATTTTGAGATATTCAAGTTGTTGGATCTTTATCATGGAACCACAGCTAGGTAAAATGAATGAAGTTTCTAAGACTGGATTTCTCAACGTTTGGTGTTTTTTTTTGCCAATCAACCAAATACTTTTCATAGGAACATTAGTTATGTTAATCAAGAAACCATTAGTTAGTGTTGATTTCCTATGGGTTAGGTTAGGTTCTCAAACGAACTCCATAAAGAGCTCGATAACCTTAAACAACTAAATTGGTTAAGGAAAAATGACGACAATCCAAACTCAAATCAATGGTATAAACAAAAGAAAAAACAACTAGATACAAAAATATCCTTCCAATTTAAAAAAAAAAAAAGGAATTTGGAAAAAAAAAATGAAAAAAAACAAAAAAATAACAGAAACTAAAGGTAATAATCACGATAGTAAAGTCGCACACATCTTCGGGAAACACTTTACATCCTCTGTTATTGAAAAAATAGAATCACTCGACCTACCACAAGACATGTGTACAAAAAATGCGATCATAGGTCCAAACTCCATGTTTTTTTAACCTGTCACTGAACAGGACATCATATATAATATTGAGCCTAAAGAAGAAATATTCAGCAGGCATAGACGAGATTCCAGCTGTAATCCTAAAAGAATGTTCCGACGACATATCAAGCTATATAGCCATGATAGTAAACTCCTCTGTAACCAAGGGGCACTTTCTAAGCCAACTTAAAATCATAAAAACAGTTCCAGTTTGAAAAAAGATGATCTCCTAAGCGTGGAAAACTACAGGATGATCTGCCTTTTGAGTTGTTTCTCAAAAGTGATGGAAACTGCGGTTTATAACAAACTCGTTAAATACCTAAACAGACACAATATTATTACCCCCTGCCAACATGGCTTTCGTCCTAACCACTCAACTGAAACAGCATCCGCTGAAATGGTCCAATATATCTATAACAGCATCAATCAGAATAAACATGTGGTGGGATTATTTATTCTTCCACCTCACTCGTGCCTTTGACACAATCAATCCAAAATACCTAACAACGAAGCTACTTGGCATTCGAGGCCCCATACAAAGCTGGATTGAGTCTAACATGTCTGACAGAACTCTCAGGGTGCAGGTCGGGGATGAGCAGTCGGACAACAACGACATCGTAATTGGTACTCCGCAGGGTAGTGTCTTAGGGCCTCTTCTTTTCCTACTCTACATGAATGATCACCCGAACTATATTAGCCAAGGGCGCACTTTCATCTATGCAGATGATACGACAATTATTGTTGCAGCTGATACTGCTGCCGAAGTGCAAGACAAAACTGAGCTAGCTGCAAATAGTTTCGAACACTGGTGTGATAGTAATAATCTTATCATCAACCTTGAAAAAAACAGTACTGATTGAATTCACCAGCCCCTTTAAATTAACAAACATTCTCACAATCAATATCTGCCACATAAGAATATCTTCATCACAGATAACAAGATATCTAGGCCTAGAGATTGATGATAAACTCTCCTTCAACAATCACATTGACGCCGTCTGTAGGAAGCTGAACAGACTTTACTTTGCGTTCAGCACTATGAAATCAATCTCCATAGAAACTATCTGATAAACATGTACTATGCCCTAGTTTACTCCACTATCAGCTGCAACGTCTGGGGCAGAGCTACGGAAATATCTAGAGTTTTTATCATACAAAAAAGATTAATGAGACTCCTGTTCAACCTGGGCTATAGAGAGTCATGCAGGAATACGTTTGTTGAAAATGGAATCCTGACAGTCACATCCATCTACCTCTACAAACTACTAACATATATTCATTGCAATATGGAAAAGCTAGAAGAAAACAATGACTACCATACTTATAACACAAGAACGAAAACTGATTTCCACCTACAACACTGCCATAGAATGTTGCATAAAAAATCGCCTACTTATGCTGGTGGCTACCTCTTCAACCTGCTTCCGGAGAGTATAAAGTCGATCTCAAACCATGAAACTTTCAAATCTGGCATTAAAAATATCTTACTCCTCCATGCTTTCTACTCGCTTGACGAATATATGCAGCACAAACTATAATTGTTTAACCAACTGATCATCAACTGCATGTTCCTATCTGTACATACATATATAGGTTTTTATTTTTTAAATACTGACATACACCTATTTACACTAACCTATTCACATATTTTTCTACCCCTTTCTTTATGTTCGTTAACTAGTTCCTCCTATTCTCAATGTCTAGTTGTATCTATCTATTTTTATATCTACTTTATATCTATTTTACTTGTAATTGTTTGTTAGTTTATAGCACTCATGTATGTTTCTAATGACTTATCTCTTGTTTTTGTAAATAAGACCTGTAGAGATCAATAAAGTACCTATCTATCTATCTAGGAACTATGGGTGAGAACTTTAACCCTAGGGCCACACGGTGATTCATTTATAGCAAATACCACAATGTGGGGTCCCATGTGACCCTATGGACAATGGGGTCTCTGATGAAGCAAATCGCAAAATTAGTTATATTAGTTTAGGAACTTAGTTATTGAGACTAAAAAGGTTCATTTTATTTTTTGCTTTTAAGTTTCTTTTTTCGTGGGTATAATTTTTTGTTAAGAAGTTTTTATATCCACAGCGATAACCCCAATTTCCTCATAATTTTTCGACAAATAATTAGCATTGTTATCCATCCGATTTGAGATTCGAAACCATCGATGGATCCGTCGTGAAAATAAGAATCTAGGGAATGTGTGTCTGAAAAATTTTGCCATTTGAAAAAATGACTTTTTTCTCAATTAGTGGTTTTAGAAATACCAAACCGCCATAGGTGCTCAGCTAGGCAAAACACACTGTTAAAGTGGGTCCAACGCACTCTAGAGGCAAAAAAAAATGCTACTGAAAAATCAAATATACCTATTTTTCGTCTCAAAGCTATGTAATCGTTTCTAGGATTCAAAAAAGTAAAAATATACAGGTTGTTCCATTTGAAATTCCAAAGTTGGAGTCGTTACCGGTGAAACCGAAAGTGATGAGGAAATATTGATTTTTTTTCCAATTCTTGAATCCAACACCCCTTCCAAGTTTGATTCCCATACCCTTGGAACTCTGGACACCATGGCTTGCCTAAAGAATACGTTGACACCCGGTACCTATATGTGCCCAAATATTTTTTTAATGATTTAAAAACCTCTTTTTTGTAGGTAATAATTTTTTTCTGGTTCTTAAAGACTTATCGTAACATTTCAAAGGAAAAATCTTTTTATTTTTTATGGACTATCAACTAATATTTTTTATTTTTTTATTTTCATCAAAGTTACAGGCATGGACATGAATGATAAACGCCATGTGAAGTGGAATAAATAGAAAAATCGAATTAAACGGTTTTCTTCACATAAAAGATTCAATATAAATTGAACCAGAAAATGGTAGATCTCAGGTGGAAAATAACTACTTTCCTAGCAAATACCACGCAGAACGTTGAATGAGATCTACCATTTTCTGGTTCAATTTATATTGAATCTTTTATGTGAAGAAAACCGTTTAATTCGATTTTCCTATTTATTCCACTTCACATGGCGTTTATCTTTCACTATATGCTAGTCGGACTTGCCACTCCTACTGAGAAGGAATCTTTTATTTAGAAACCTATCGAGGTGGGAGATTTTCGGAGTGTTTCTTTCTGTCACTAGGTACCGCCAGTTAAAAGTTTTATTTTCCGGCGTACCTATAGGTGTTATAGACTCGATGATGGTTTTGGTTATGTTGTGTCTCGCTTCAGCCAGAGCTCTTCGGACCTTTGGCTGGTTGACTACTCCGTACTGATGAGGGCCAAAAAAGCCTGAAACCGGTATGCGGATTGTTAAGTGAACACGACATAAATTAAACATAATCGAGCTTATCAGAAAGAAACATTTGCATTCAATGTCCATTTATATGGAGGTATGCATGGATTTTCAGGTGAATATCATTCAAAGTTCTGCGTGGTATTTGCTAGGAAAGTAGTTGTTTTTCACCTGAGATCTACCATTTTCTGGTTCAATTTATATTGAATCTTTTATGTGAAGAAAACCGTTCAATTCGGTTTTTCTATTTATTCCACTTCACATGGCGTTTATCTTTCACTATATGCTAGTCGGACTTGCCACTCCTACTGAGAAGGAATCTTTTATTTAGAAACCTATCGAGGTGGGAGATTTTCGGAGTGTTTCTTTCTGTCACTAGGTACCGCCAGTTAAAACTTTTATTTTCCGGCGTACCTATAGGTGTTATAGACTCGATGATGGTTTTGGTTATGTTGTGTCTCGCTTCAGCCAGAGCTCTTCGGACCTTTGGCTGGTTGACTACTCCGTACTGATGAGGGCCAAAAAAGCCTGAAACCGGTATGCGGATTGTTAAGTGAACACGACATAAATTAAACATAATCGAGCTTATCAGAAAGAAACATTTGCATTCAATGTCCATTTATATGGAGGTATGCATGGATTTTCAGGTGAATATCATTCAACGTTCTACGTGGTATTTGCTAGGAAAGTAGTTGTTTTTCACCTGAGATCTACCATTTTCTGGTTCAATTTATATTGAATCTTTCATGTGAAGAAAACCGTTTAATTCGATTTTTCTATAGACATGAATGATGAGAAAAAAAAAAAATGAAAATAAATCGGATATATTCCACGAAGAAAACTTGTTCTGGGCATTCCTAACCTATATATTAATATCTTGCCAATAAATCGGAGCAAATGAATGAATACATGCTGAATGAATGAAGTGAGTATAAAATATACAAATATATGAATTAAAAACATGTAAAATGAGTAAATCCAAACATGTAAAGTGAGTAAATGTAAAGATGTTAAAGATGTGAAAATATAAAAATATGAATTAGAAAATGTACAAATGCAAAAATGTAGAAAAGTAAAGGTGTAAAAATATAAAATGTAAAAATGTAAAAATTCAAAAATGTAATAAAAAAAAAAAAATTTTAAAATTGTGTAAATGTAAAAATGTATAGATACAAAATGCCACTACTATAGATAAATATAAAGTAATCCAATAATAAATGAAAATCGATAAATATACAATAAAATACAATAACAAAGTAAAATACAGAAAATACAATAAACTATGTGAAAGAGAAATCATGAAAAATAATTAACAAAAATTTTGATTAGTACCAACATAATTGACTTCGGCTATGATGAATGATGAATCATACGGAAGTATTGATAATTTTCACCATGTTTTCTATAGACAAATCTTGCAACCAAACTTTAATTTTTTTTTGTAAAGAGAAGTATTATTTATATCTCTGATGGTCTGTGGAACCCGACAAAACAGTTTTGGGGCTGTGTAGTAGAATGACTTCTGACCAATCGTTTTCGTAGTCTTTTCTATAAGAAACTCCTTCTTTTGTTTATGTCTTGTGTTATGTTCATGTTTTATGTATTTTAATTCTTTTCTATTTTTATATTGTAAGCAGAGAATCTTATAAAAATAAAGTTTTTTCAGTTCTAGAATAGGTATCTCTTTGAATAGTTTCTCTGTACGTTCTTTATTGTAGATAATCTTCTAAAATTATTTCTGCATTACTTGCAATTGTTCTATATGACAGTTGTACACTCCTCCCCAGGCAGATATTCCATATTGAATATGAGATTCTACAAGTGAATGGTATAAAATTTTAAGTTCATGTATTTTGAGAAATTTTTTAAGATGCTTGAATGTGTACAGTATTGATCTTAGCTTTTTCAAAAGTTTATTCATGTGGATGTCCCATTTAAGGTGGTTATCAATTGCGATTCCAAGGTATGTAGCATACTTCACACATTGGATTGAATAAGTTGAATTTTCATCTTTTAATGTAATCTGATCAATATCGGGTTGGTTAGATTTATTGCAAGAAAGCGTTATACACTTTGTTTTTCCCAAGTTCAGTGTTAGATCCATTTCGCTAAACCAATTTTTATTTTTTTTTAGGTTATGTTCCGCTTTGTTCTTAGCTTCCTCCCAAGTAGCAGCAGTAAAGAGAACTACGGTATCGTCTGCAAAAGATGATATATTTGCATCTGCTTCGAGACAGAGTACTCCGTTGATGTATATTAAAAAAAGCACTGGGCCTAAAACTGTTCCTTGCGGTACACCAGTTAATAGTTTTTGAGGTTCACTTATTTCGTTTTCAATTTTTACATACTGTGTTCTATCATTAAGGTATGATCTAAGTAACTCATGTACGATTCCTCTGATACCGAGGTCTTCCATAACATCCATTAATTTTTCATGGTTAACGGTGTCGAAGGCCTTTGCTATATCTAGAAAGACACCTATTGAACATTTTCCTTCGTCCAGTGATCGGTATATATTATTTGTTAAATGAACAATAGCATCTTCGGTTGATTTTTTCGATCTGAAACCGAATTGCTTAGGTGAAAGAATATTGTTATTCTCCAAGAATTCCATAAGACGTTTTTTAATAACCTTTTCGACGATATTGGCAGCTGAACTCAATTACGAGATTGGTCTATAATTTGATACATTCCTTCGATCACCTTTCTTGAATAATGGTTTAACTATAGCTACTTTAAAGTTTTCTGGAAATTCACCGTTCTCAAGGATTCTATTGATTAAGTAAGTTGAAGGTTTTTTAATGTATTCGCCTATTAGTTTGAGGTTTTCCGAAGTTATGGCCATCAATACCTGGACATTTATTATTTTTGAGTTCTTTTATGTAGCTAAGTACTTCGGTTTCATTTGTAGGTATCATAAATATGGAAATATCCAGTATGTTTCTCTCAAGAGCGGTGTTCCTAGGTTTCATAATTTGCTCAGTCATTTTTTTGCCCACATTGATATAATGAGAATTAAATATATTAGCAATTTCTTTCCTGCTTGAGACTTCAGTGTCATTATATATGATATTACTTATATTGGTCTGAGATTTTTCTTTTCCTGTTAGCTTTTTAATGTTATCCCATAAGGACTTTGAATTATTTTTGTTTTTTCTATTTGTTGCATGTAGTAGTTTTGTTTGGACAATTCATTTTTGTATTTCTTGTAGCGGTTCGATAAATCTATATCGTTTGGGTTTCTTCTTAGGAGTTTATACATATTTTGTTTATTATCTGAAGATTTCATCAAAGCTTTGGCGATCCAAGGATTCCTTTTCTTCTCCGAGTATTTGATTTTCTTCTCTACAGAGGAACGTTCCAGAGCATTTTTTATCTTCGTAACGAAGTGATCAGTAATGGTATTCACATCGGTCATTTCGTACTCTTACGAGGTAGTGCAAGAAGTTAGTTTATATCCTGTATATAGTGTATTGGGTTTGCAATCATATGAATCTTTCTTCAGTCTACAATGACCGAAAGAAAACTTTCTGTTAGTTGCGAAGCTGTGGTAATTTTCTCAAGACATCTACAATAGAATAAATAAAATAAATATATAGTATGTTTTCTACACGGAACTTTTGTGTGTTTTTTATTGTTTTTTTTTTCTGCATTCACCCAAAATTGTAATTCAAAGCATCATACGAATTGGTTAATATAATTGGTATGTGTTTTCAATCAATGACCTGTTTAAACCAAATTTCTTTGGATATTAAAAATATTCATTGAATAAGCTTTCTAACAGTGAATGAATTTCAAAATCGATTAAATACTTACCTAGAAAAAGTTTTAAACGATGACACTCACAGTGCTTCTTTATATTCGAATGTAGAATAGAATAGTAAATGCGTATTAAAAAAAAAAGTATTACAATAAGTACATTTTACATTGTATCACCAAGAAAATCATCCACTGAATAGTACACCTTTTTCAGCAGAAATTTTTTAATTGATAATTTGAATTTATTGAATGACATAATCTTAAATTTTATTGTATAATTTAGTACAACTGTAATATACACTTTTCTCAAAAATAGAAGTACTATGTCGAGGAAGTATAATCAATTTGTTGCATTGGCGGGAGGAAGAGAAGCTGAAAGTGAAAATCGATCAGCTTTTGTGAGCAAATAATGTAGGTATGTATTTTTCTAGAACCTGGGAATTTTCTGAGTAGCAACACAATGTTAAGGTGTTAACGGGAAAATATATCTTACATCTACCAAATACATTCAACTTGTCTGTATAAGAGTATCTCCTTATAAAAAATAAACCCATTATGAAATATCCAAGGCGTAATCGCTAACAATAGAGAAAATTACCTACTCACCCATACAAGGCGAATGTACTCATTTGGTTCAGTATCAGCTTTCAACCGAGGATTTCACAAAATGAGAAATATATTCTTTGGTATTTGTTTTAATTGATAATTATCGTTATCAAAAATACCGCCATACATAATGGAACGAGGTTTTATAGTCCATTCTGAGAAGCTTGTAGTGACTTAAGTTCCCATCTACTTGAATCATTCATTGTGATTGTTGACATTAGATGGGTTGTTGTGAACAGCTTTCACTTTCTCAAACTTGAAATGTGTGTCGATTACTAAGACCAATTATTCGTTGAGATTCCTATTGAGAAGTATTAATTATAGGGCTTGACAAATGGATAATGAGTAATATCGTATTATACCTACAATGGAGCCAAATGTGGAAATATATTCTTCATGCTGGCTATGCGTGAAATGAAAATACCATGGAGTAATTTTCTATATCTTTTTACGTTTTACCTCAAACCGTTTTATTGAATCTCCACCCAGATAACACATGTACATCCAACGGAAATATACTAAGAACGTCCAATATCTGCCCGGCGGGAATAAACCTGTTCAACCACAAGATATCCCCCAAGGATTCCTTAAGATATTTTGGAGGATCGGTGTCGCAAACGGGGCCTCCGAAAAACAGGACAAAATTTTGGAGTAATCAGCCTTGGGACTGTACAGCAAACGACCTGGATTTACTAATAGGCCAATCACCGTGAAAAAAATAAAATACCAGGAAACCGACTGTATCATCATACTAAAGAGGAACCGAAGTTATTCCCTGTAATGTTTCCTACTTGCAACTATCATTGCTTGGTTTGTTATAAACATTTAAGAGCACAAAATCGTGTTTTTTTTGTTTTTCGCTTGAAACATGAAAACTAATGAGACAAATCTCGATGCTCTCATGGGTGAATTGCAGAAAATCAAAATGCAAAGAAAATGAGCCTTGGCACGACGCAATCGGATTATAAATAATGAAAAAAAAAACGAAAAAATCTGCGTTTTGAAAAAAAAATCATAACACTACCATTTTTCAAGTTGTAGCGCAGGTTTTTCGCGACATAGTAGTGATTGATATGTACTATATGTGTAAGAATTTCAGGTGCTGTCAAATGCTTAGATTTTGCATAATTGTAATTTGATTTTTTTGATGCACTTAATTGGAACTAGCCTGGATGCGTCATAGGTGACCTGATTTCAATTTTCCGAAACATATTGCAAGTAGAAGAAAAAACGTTTATTCTCATTTTGCGACAAAATGCTCCAAAATAGGTGAGACATACTTGCAAACATGACCGAAAATGGGAGTTTATACCGCAAGTAAAATAAACTAAGACATAAAATAAAGTAATAAGAAGTAATGATTTTCAGAGTGTTTATAGAGCTGAGTAAATTAATGTAAGAAGTAAGAATGGTATCAATTGAAATTTGGCATTTTATGTTGTTACCTCAAACTTCAATGATGAATTCTTGAAAATTTGGTCCCCGTTATTGTTTATTGAGTGAAATATAAGCCATTGTTGACAACACTACCAATATTATAAAATCTAGTCATCCAAAGACAAATTTTTTTTTTAAATGCCAGTGAATACATAGTTTTCCGATTATGAAAACAAAAATATGATGACGACTGCTATTATATCATGTCAAGTATCATCCTATCTCGTCAATTTGTCTAAATTTTTCAATATGTACATGTGCCTAACAACTTGTCAAGTAAAATAAAATAAAAGATAAAAGTTAACCATCTTTTATTTTACTTCGTATTTTATATTACTACTTTTAGTAGTTATTTCTGGATAAACCTGTTATGGATGTTGTGTAGTTTTAACTTTTCAAATTACTTTAATTTATTCCTTATTTTATTTTACGTGCTGTATAAACTCAGAGCAGCAGATTCATAACTTTCGCGCAGCGCGCTTGTATGACTATACAGGGTGTTACCAAATAAGTGCGAAAGTTTTCAGGGGATGATTTCTTGTCGAAAACTGAAGGGGGTCTTTCATTTAAACAAAAGCTCTTAGGCCTTTCCTTGAAAAGTTACACGCTTCCAAAAATGAGAAAAAATAAAAAACATCTTCTTGAAATTACTGAAGAGTTGAAGGAATGGCATTTCGTGGGCATGTTCTACCAATAAAAAGGCTACCTACGAATATTTTTTTAATTTTGTTGCGATCTTTTAAAGGGGTGAAACATGCAACTCCTATTTCCAATTTTTACCAGAACTTTTAACGATACAAAATTCCTCAATTAAAAAATATGTGTTGAGAAGAAAGATTTATTGCAAAACTTTTCCAACTCCTGTATGTGTGGGTATGAGAAACATACAATTTTTGAGATCATTTTCTCCCTCTACGAAGTCATCTGCTGAAACTATTTTATTTTCCATTTTTATCCCCATCTCCGAAAGTACTCGTTGAATGTATTGCATAAAGTCAGCGTATCAGTGGTAACTTCATTTTGGGTTTCTATTTCGGTGATATCAGTTTTTTTCAAATATTTTTCCACATGCTTTATTTACACATTCGCAAAAACATTTCGATTTATTTTTGTTTATCATTTCCAGGCGTATGTTTTCTTTATTGCTGTTTTGTCCAAACTTTTCAATGGCTATTTTCTGGATTTTTCAATGAGGCCTTCCTAAGTTTTTTTTTCGCGTGGACTGGATGATACCAGGTGTTATCTATTTTTGTTTTTGGTTTTTTCTTTTGGTTTTTACGATTTTTGTATTTCTCTCAATGTATACTTGAAACGTATTGACGAAATTAACCATCCATAAGTTTTGCAATATGTGATTGAAAATCCCAATACCAGTACTAGAGGCATTGCTAATGCAAAAGGTATAAGTCAATCGAGTGTTAGCAGAATTATTAGAAAACACAAAATCATCCATTCATCTGCATCAACATCTGTATGGAAGGGACTCTGAACGCAGGCTAGATTTCTGTTTATGGTATCTTGAACGAGTTGGCGAAGAGATCAACTTTTATAAACATATTTTATTCACAGACGAATCAACCTTCCTTAACACTGGTCTGGTGAATCGACATAACTTTCATTATTATGACACCGAAAACAGACAGAACCGGTGAAGTGTTAACCCATTCGGTGGAATCATAGGAGACACCATAATTGGATCTGGATGGAAGGAAATTTTTAAGATTCATGAAAACAGATATTTGGAATCATTTGGAAAATATGCCTTTGAATGTGAGACAGAAGATGTCGCTACAATTGGATGGTGCTCCGGCACATTTCAAACGTGTTGTCAGGAACTATCTGGACAGAAAATTAACAGATGAATGGATAGGGAGAGGTGGTCCTTATGCTTATGACAACAAACTATTTAAAAAAATATGACAAATAAGAGAAAATTCTGGCAAATCATTAATGAAGTGATATGAAATTATTTATTGATATTTACCATAAAAATATTTACTGGGATAACTATTTTAAGATACTTAATATTACGAAACACCTGAATATGACCTTACCCGACTGTGATACTTTAGAAAAGCCTGAATATGAATATGAATAATTGATTTTCCTATTATTATCGAAATCAGACTTGAACACTTTCCCGATTGTAAAATGAAACAAATTTCTTGTACTAGTTTCAGTTTTTATTGTATGTGTATTTAAATTTGTAAATTTGACAATTTTAGATTTTAAATTTTAACTTTTCATGGTAGATTGGCAATATCACACCCAAGTTATGATTACTAGTAATTGTTACTTCAGTGATGCCTCTGTTTATTTACTTATATACTGAACTTCATTAACTGCATTGTATTTCCTCTTTTTTTTGTCAAATAAACATTATTATTATTATTATTATTTTAACTGGCCAGCGAGATCGCCTGATCTTACACCCTTGGACTTTTTTATGGGGATATATCAATGCAGTACACCACCCACTACTCCTGATGATATGAAAGTGAGGATTAGAAAGGCCTTCCAAACAGTAACTCCAACTATGTTGAAAAATGTCAGAAGCTCATTGGAAAAAAGAATTAGATGCCGTATTGAAGTAGATGGTGGTCATGTCGAACAGGTATTGAATTTTTTTAAATTTTCCCTTGAATTTTAATCTTTTAATTTCGTTTTTTTTTTAATTAAAACCAGTAACCCCAAAAATAGTAGATACAGGTGGACCGATATAACAATGCTCTAAAGAAAATCAACTGTAAGTTGAGAGTGTTCAAATTTAATTTGGTAATAATATTGAAGAACTATTTATTATTATATATCAGACTACTATTATTTTATATCAGAGTACTAGATGAAATAATGTTAATTCAAAAAATTCATCGGATTTCGAAAAGACTTTGATAACTCCTGAAACACCACATTTAGGTATAGGGAAATATGATATGGTTCGAAAGGAAATGAAAAGGTAAATCTTGTCACGTGGAAAAATATAGGGTGTTCCATTTGAAATAACAAAGTTATTGGAGTTCAAATATGCGGTGAGTGTTCCTGATAATATAAAACACACTGTATACTATTGATCATCTACTCAAGTCACAGTAACTAGCTGAAAGGGATTTGAGTGACAGGTCCAAATTTCGTACACCTGCCGTGGCTAATTACAATGATATTGAATTTCTTTGACGTTACATTTTGTGAAAAAGTTGAATATCTCACAAACGGAGAGAGTTAGGTATAGGGATACTAAGCAAAGTCAGCTTATTTTTTCTCAAATAATTCAAAAATGCAAGGAAATACAGGGTGTTCCATTAAAAAAAAATACAACTTTGATATGTCACGCTCTTTTCAAATATCTTGTATGAAAATGATTATTTTTAAAATGTATTTCGGATCGACGTACATATACTTCCCCAGACCGTTTACTGAAAAAAATACCATTTGGCCACGAGAGTCCGAGGCGTTCAGTATTGCTGTATGTTTCAAATAGATATAAACCGGAATATTAATGAAATAGTAAATTATTTAACTGTTGCAATTTCAAGCATACATATCAAACAAGCAGATTAGTAATATTATCTTTTCCCATAATGGAAGTTTCTAACAGAAGAAACAGGAGCAAACGATATTCTTCCCATTGTTACATAATAGAAACTTAAAAAACACGGGTTCGTAGAACCCATTGTCAGGATCACAACCACAAAACACATTCTGCCGAAATTCGAGACGCATCAATTGGAAACCGAGGCACAATTGTGGGAAGCTATCGAATAAATGCGAATATCAAATGCCATCCCTACATTCCTACCTGTGTGTCGGTCTGGCAGATCTAATGAGATCGTCTTTACAAAATTTAACTCCGACAGGAATTTTTTCTAAAGAAAAATCTCTTGAGCATCAATTTCATAAATTTAGAAAATAAAAGTGTTTCCCGAATCGCGATAAAACTGGGAAAGAATTCAAAAATCATAAAAAAAATTAGGACAAGCTCTTTTACAAATGCAGCCAAAAAAATGTTGACAATTGCAGTGTTGTGAGGCGAAGCCCCGTCTTGGTGAAAATATATTTTCCTGAGTTCCATTAGCGGCAATTCATCAACAAGGGAGTTCAATTTGTTGCCTTGAAAATTCTAAATAACTCTGAGATCTGAGAGTGCCATTATATATGAACGGGCCGATAATTCTATCTCTAAAAACATCTGCCCATACACTAAATCCAAATCTTTCTTGACTTCTCTGCTCTACAATAGAATGAGGATTTTGTTGTGCCCAAGTATAAGAATTGTAGCGGTTGAAAATGCCGGCACTGCTTAGATAAGCTTCATCTGTTCAAACACAATTTAACGAAAAATCAAGCACTTGGCTACAATTTTCCAGGAACCACTGGCAAAAATTCATGCAGCGTTCTAAATCTCCTGGTCTGAGTTTATGCAATCTTTTGGTCCTGTATGGCTTGAATTTGGTAGGCCTGTTGATATTTTTAAATGTTGCGATGACGTTTTGGGATTATTTGCAACAGCTCCTAAAACGACTATTTCTTCCAACTCCCTATCCCTATTTGATTCATATAGTTTTTGCATTTCTTTTCAAATTGACCACCATCAATTAGGTTGCGAAAATGTCTCTAAAAGGTTGTCTCCTCTCTGGATACCTCTCGTGGTACACATTGCTTGCTGCCTCTGCATTTTCTCATACTTCATTGCAAATGTGTTTGAAAAATGAACTAAAACCACGGAATGAGGAGCGTCTTTACTGCTTAAATCAAAATTTGACAGCTACCAGTAAACATTTGCATTGTTTTATCGCCGCGTCGTCCAAAGCCTACTTATTCAAAGTGTGCGTTTCAAACTCTACATGAAAAAACAAAAAGCTCTGAATTTCAAAGGTGACTCTAGCAAAACATCAAGTGTGCTACACTTTTGGAATGGTAATTTCAAGTTCTATTGAAATATGCAGGAATATTGTCTTATTTAAAAAAAATGATTTTTCCATTAATAACTAATTGATATATGATTTGAAAAAATAAATATTAAACCATTGATTCTACCTAAAAAGTGCTTTGAAATGTTTTTAAAATAAAGAATTTTTCATAGTACAAAAAGGATTTTTTGACAGGGAAAAGTTTTTACCATTTTGTTGTCTTGACAAAATAATGATTGAAAAAAATCTTAAAAACATTTTTTTATATTTATAATCGTTTTTTTTATATTTCCATTGTTCAAATAATTAGTTAGGAAATGATTTTTCCTTTAAAAATCATAATTAGGGTTTCCAAAGGATAACAAAAAAAAATATCAATAATTACTGTTTATTATTTAACAATTTGTTATAAAAAATTCTGACAACATTTTTTTTTCTAAAAGTAATTGAAATTACAGAAACAGCCATATGTAACAAACTTCGGTATCGTGTATATTGAATTTTTTTTTCATATTTTGTTACATATGGCTGTTTTTGTAATTTTAATTACTTTTCGAGAAAAATTTAATGTTAGTCAGAATTTGTTTTTAACAAATTGTTAAAGCAATAAAAAATTAATTATTGATGAAAAAAAAATGTTTTTGATAAGAATTTATTTCCAACAGAACTTCATTACAAGTGTTCAGATGACACCATATTTTTTTCAAATATTTAAATTGATATTCAGTACTATAAAAAAATATTACATGTGGTAAACTGTTTTCAGCGGCGGTGCGCCCATGAAATTATAAAAAATAGAGATAGAGTTCCGGAAGTACAGACTTTTTTATTGGAAATTTCCTCTTCTTTAAGAATTATTTCTTAATTATCAATAGTTTTCGAATTATTAGCGAAAAACTAAATATCTTTTTTTTCTCTTAATTTGTTAATAACAATATCAATTTTTTATGTGCTGTAAAATCATCGAAATACATTTTTCCACATGTCAGTCCGAATCCAATGAGCTATCGCTCATATTTTTAGGAGCTTGATCAATAATTAACAACATTTTGAAGTTGTTGATCAGACTATAGCGGTCCCTCAACGGGACGACGCTTGGATCAAAATATTACTACTTATATTAAACTCAAAAGGCGAATACATATTATTCCTTTACTTTTAAGAGGTTTTTTTTGAGACGGAGTTTTTTTAAATTTAAGTTTTATTTCAGATTTCAATAAGTGAACAAAATAATAATCCTACGCTCATTCAAAATTTTAAAGTTTATAAAATTCTCAGAGAAATAAAATGAAACGTATTCATATCAAAATCCTTCCATAACTAATCCGATACTAATTCATGCTCTTCTATATACTGATAATGGCCTTTAAATGGGATTCAACTGTTGAGGCTCGCGTTTCTTTGGAATTGCAGTACAAATTACTGAGGAAATGCCATATATTATGTTCTAAGCACCATTCACTAACTATAGAATTATGGTGTTATAATCTCAGAATGAAGCTGTTACTTTATTAGATTATTAAACGGGTAATTGCTGTAATTATTAAATATATTACACACGGGTTGAACTAATTCATCATTTTCGCGTGCAATCCACCGGACAAAAAAAAAAGAAAATGAGAACGATATGGGAGGTGAAAATGGAAGTAAAGCGGATAACATAGTAGTAGTAGTGGTGGAATGAAATTAAATTTTTCCGAAAACATTTGATTCGTTTCAAAATATGAAAAAGGTGTTAATAAAATCAAATATGGAATCATCTGCGACTCAAAGATAAACTTTGGTTACTATCTTCCAACGTTCAAGATAACCTCTTGGGAGGTATTCGTGTTGAGAAGGGAAACATTCTCAATTGAATTTTCAATAGAAATATTATTCTAAAAATTGAAAAATCTACGATAAAAATAAAGTTATTTTTTTGGTAATATTTAACAAAAATGATTTATGAATGTTACATAAAAATTATATAAAAAAAACGTTTTTAAAGACAAGCTTCTATACAAATGCACTGAAACGGAAAACATTTTTTTTTCATTGTTTGATGTAGGTTATTTTTTGAGTAATAGATTAAAATCTTGCCGATTGAATCTGTTACTCACAGACTTACCTAGATCAAACAATAAAAATTTATTTTTCCTTTTTAGTTCATTTGTATAAACACTTTTTTATAAATTTTTATTTTTAACTTTTTAGTTCTTTTTATATTAACAACTAATAAAAGGTTGTTCTTTTTTTTCGTTTATTTATTTTCAACTGTTTGGTATTTGATGTTGAATAACTAGTTTAATAATTTCTATCTAATTCAATATATTTCATTAATAGGACTCTACAAAACCCTTTTCTTTATTTTTCATATGAGATTGCGTTTTAAGTAATGGTAAATTTATATTCAAATTCGTTAATTACTGGTTAGTTATTTGTAACGTTTCTCATTCGGTCCATTTCGTATCAGGGATTCCGGCTCCATCATCAGATCAGCTCCATGTCAAAATAAAGTGTTTGAATGGTTTAGAAGTTATTTATAGATAGATCTCAGTGTACTAAAGTAAATAACATACTATCAAGTAATAGACCTATTAGTATAGGTGTCCCACAGGGGAGTGTACTCGGTCCTCTAATATTCATATTATACTTGAATGATATCAATCTTATTGGAAACTACAAATTTATCAACTTTTTCGCTGATGATATGCTACTTGCTGTAAGTGACGTGAATATTGAAAGAGCTGTTAGCAAAATTAATGCTATATTACAAAATATGTCGAAATTTCTAAATATTAATAAACTAAAGTTGAATGTCTCAAAAACAAAAGCAATGATACTAACAACTACGCATAAATACAACCTTATTGATTTGAATTCAATTGATATTAGAATATATGATGAAACCATTGAAATTGTGGAAGACTTCAAATATCTTGATTTCATTGTGGATAACACCTTGAATTGAAAAAAAAAACACTTTCAGTATATATGTAATAAAATCTCCAAAAAAATTTTCTTTTTCACAAGAATTAGCAGAAACCTTATGTTCCAATCAAACATGACCGTATACCGATCAATAATCCAACCTAATTTTGACTACTGTGCTACCCTAATTTCTTTGCTAGACGGAAATTGTATTTCAATGCTTCGAAAAATGCAGAATAGAGGAATGCGATAACTGTTGAAATGCAACAAACATACCCCGATTATATCAATGATCAAAGTTCTGAATTGGCTAACAGTAAAAGATAGACTCTTCTACTTTTCAATGATTTTCATTTTCAAAATACTCCATGAAGGAGCACCGTGTTATTTCAATGAATTCGTTACCTACCAGCATCAAATACATAACTACCCTACAAGAGGTAGTATATGTACCACGAGCAAACCTTGCAAGGACTATGAATTCCTTATTTCACAGAGGGCCCTTGGACTACAATAAGCTTCCAAATGAAATGAAAAAATGCAACACTATCCAGCAGTTCAAAACATCTCTCGCTAAATATCTAATAACACAGTATGAAACCAGCTGAGTTGTCCATCACCAACCCATTAACTTATTTATAATCTAGAATGTCTAGTGATTCTTTATTTTTGTGATAGTTGATAGTTGTCAAACTTGTTTAATGTCCTTAATAATACCTGTTATATTCTAACTACTTTAAAGACTAAATTTTTCAATTCCAATTAATAATATTGTATGAATACTATTGTCTATGCTAAATGCTTACCATAGCCTATATATGTATTTGTATATTAGGATGTCTATTTCAAATATAATTCATTTCATTTCAAAAATATTGCATTGTCATCCGATTTATAGATGCATGCAAAATTTCAGCTCAATCAGAAAGTGGATCCAATTTAACTAGCAAGATTTCATTACAAACATACAGACACTGGGACAGGTAAAACTAAAAAAAAAAAAAAACCTCGACCCCAAAAACCCCCACATACCAATTTTGAATAGAATCGGACCATAATCACAAAACTCGTCCACCATTTTGGAGCCGCCGTGTTAAATTTTTTAATTTGTCCGCCATATTAGAGCCGCCATTTTGATTTTTTTCCTAAAAAAAATTTTATAATGCATTGTCACCGAAATAATGTACACCTGCCAAATTTCAAATCAATCGGACGATTAGAAGTGGGTCAAATTTAACTTGCAAGATTTGACAGACACAGGTGAAACTAAATAAAAGCTTGTAAAAACAATAATTTCAAAGTATCATTCCAAAGGAAATTTTTCTAACATTTTCCCATCAAAAGGAAATTGTATCTAGAAAATGTGTTTCTCAATTCTTCCGGTCTTCCTAGTGATCGTGGAAGTGTGAAATACATTTTCGTCGATGAAAATGTATTGAAGACTTAGTGAATGCGATGCTACTTTCATTCTTCTTTGCCTCTATGAGTCCTTAATCAAGTCTGGAGTAAAAGAATCAAATAACTATTCGAATGAAAATAAACATTTTCACTTTCAGATTTTTTCTTTTGAGTTGGGGTTCTATCACAATATCTGTGAGATGTAGTTCAATGTCCAGCGTGGCTTTAGCCGGGGTGGTAGCCATTTTCGGTTATATTAGATGAAATAACATCATGTTACGAAAACGAATACACTACGCTACTGCATGTTGTCTCTTGTCTAGCCGACTCGACGCGAGATTTCTGGATTGTCGCGTGGCTAGCTGACATCACGATAGGTTTCTCGAAAACGAATTGGTTCAGATTACAAACAAGTGCTGTAAGGTGCGCGGTATTTTAGTAGTGAATTTGAGTTATTCATCCAAACGTGACCCTTTCTGTTTTGGAGGATGTGCTGAAAAAGCATGGTATTAAGCGAAAAGGCAAAAGGGGAAAAATGAATTCGTTAAAAGTTCCGGGAAAATGGTTCATCAGTGTACATCAAGCAGCGCTTTTTCTTCCGACTCTATTCACAAATATTGAAATTTGACCTAAAAACTAATTTTTATCAAAATGAATTATTGCCTATGTAAGTCAGGGATTTGTTTCATGTTAAAGTTTTTTCTTTCTGAAAACCAAAAGATTTGAAGTATCAAGATAACATGAATTCGGAAATATTTAAAAAATTGCTAGGAAAATGGTTACTACCAAATTTAGTAATGCGATCTCTAATTGGTTAGGACAATATATCGTATCACTCAAGAATTTCAAATGAACAACCCAATCCATCGTGGAGAAAAAAATAAATGTATGGTCCATTGGGGTTCCATTTGAAAAAAAATAATTTTTGATCAAAATGTGATGTGACTGAATTGATTCATCAATAAGTGACACAAAAAATAATTTTTCAGAAAAAAATATGTTTCTTTGTCATGTGTGACTCATTGTGAATAGCCTTGACCAATTCTCATTTATCCACGAGGTAAAATAAAAAACAGTTTCAATTTTAATTGTTTAAAAAAAATGACATTTGACATAAGGTTTGGACTTGTTTTGACCTGTTGAACTTGAATATGTAAAAATGTACAGAATGTTCCATTCGAAAATACAAAGTTGCTGGCATTTCCAGAAAAACTGGGAGTACGCCATATTGGATTGTATTGTGATCAAATCTGAAATTGTTTCTTATATAACTGTACCAAATTTCAGAAAAATCCGTTCATGAATGCAGAAGTTACAGGGGTGGCAAGATATCCTGTGTCAACCGGTATAGGTGGATTTAGTCAACTTTTTTTAGCAATAGGAATAAGAATAGCAATGAACGTAAGAATAATTATGTATTGAACCTATTTTATACAACGAATTTAGAATAACTTTAAGCGTGACATGACTTATTTGTCTATTTTTAATTTGAAATGTGTTTTGTTTGTATTGCGATCATGGAGATGAACGGAAGGGAAAGCATCGACGGCATTGCAAGTATGTCTCAGCAGTTTAATTGTGATTAAAAAATCGACATGGAACTATGAAACATGTATTAGTATTTGTCAGTTGTCATGACATGCGCTTTGTAGACAGCTAAAATACTGTTGTAGCCGTAAGATTCTGAAAGTTGGAATATTCAAAGTCGCGTTCTTCAAGTTATTGTTACTGCTAAAATTGAAAAAGTTGACTAAATGAAACCATTTGATCCAACAGTTTCAACTCTCAACGTTTTTACTATTGCTATTGCTAGTACTATTGCAAACAAAAATAGACTAAATCCACCTTATGAAATGTATGTTAATTATAACATGTGTGTGGTACTCCTTTCGTCTATCTATATATTTTGTACCTGAAAGCAAAAAAAAAATCTCTATCGACGCGGATGTAAACAATCTGTCACGTAGGGTCAGAACTAAACCAGAAACAAATTTCCGGAACCCGATACGACCATCCCAAAAACGCATAAAAACCGATGAAACGGGCTGTTCTTTTTAAACGAACATGACAGTCGATTTGGTTCTAATAAGAACAACTTTTACGAAATGAGGAACCGTCTGCGCCATGTGGCCTGTCACTTAAAGTTTTGCGCGTGAATGAGTGCATACAACGATCCACTATTACAGAAATAAATAAATTGTTAGGCGCTTGAGAGAGGTATCCTTTGTAGGGATACTTCAGAAATATCGAGACGGTCGAAATAGCTCAAAAAATGTAGATGATGCCGAGGGCATGGAAGAAATATTAATTATAGCTAATAGACCAAGAGCCAGCAAAGAAAACACGTTTGATTAGCTCAAAGCTAAAACTTTTCGAAAAGTAAGCCAGTGTTATGAATAACAGGGCAGCGCAAGTATGGCGGCCCGTAGGAGTCGGCGTTGCGCTGCGCAATTTTTTGAATCTGTCAAAAAAAAACGATGCTCTTGGGGATTGAGCTCAAAGCTAAGTCTTGTTTTATATTATTCATAAGACAGCCAAAGTATCAAGGAGTTATATGCCATACCGATGCAGCGACTCAAACTGTCCGCCATACTCAAAATGTCATTATTACACGCTTTATATTAGTGCGAATTTACACGATCCAATAAATTGGTCAATTTTGTGACCTTGAATTTTATTGATAGGTGTAAACAGAAAATTGTCGTCAATTTGAACTTGACCAATAAATTGATCAGTTTAGAATCGGTTCTAATTTTTCATCAATTTTTAGTAACAATTTGCAGTAACTTTCGGCCATGAATTGGATGCCTGCTAGAACAGAGATTTTCAGGTTATATGTTAATATTTACGCGATTTCACATACCTAACCGCGAGAAAAATGATAGTGCTAAAAAACCAATTTACGTTGCATTACATTCGCAGCAATTTGCATTGCTGAATATAAAAGACAGATGTAGAAGATGGTGGATTAGATCTTGGATTGAGAAAAGAGAGGAATGAAACTTGACATTAGTTCACGAAAAATTCCTGAGTGCAGATCCTAATCAATTCAAACGGTATTTAAGAATGGATCAGAGTCAATTCAATAAGCTATTGAATAATATTCGGAATTTTTCCTATAGTTGAACCATTTCTTGTCAGTATGTTGGACTTGATTTTCACCCACTTCCAGACGGCCGAATGATTTGAAATTTGGCAGGTGTACAAAATTCCGGTAACAATGCATTAAGACATTTTTGTTTGAAAAAAAAACAAAATGGCGGCTCCAATATGGCGTACGAGTTTTGTGATTATGGTCCGATTAAAACCTAGATTTTCGTGGTCGGAGATTATGATTCTTTTGTCAAAATTGAAAAATTCAAGATAGCGGCTTCAAAATGGTGGACGAGTTTTGTGATTATGGTCCGATTCGCTTCAAAATTGGTATCTAAGAGGCTTTCGTGGTCGGAGACTATGATTCTATTGTCAAAATTGAAAAACTCAAGATGGCGGCTCAAAAATGGCGGACGAGTTTTGTGATTATGGTCCGATTTTATTCAAAATTAGTATGTGGGGGTTTTTGGGGTCGGAGATTTCTACACGTTACACGCAATATGGACTAGAATGTTAAAAATTAAATTATAATGTAAAAAAACTGAAAAAACACGCTTATATAGCAATAAGGACTCAAAAGTTGAAAATAAAGAATAGTTTTTGAAAAAACTAAAAAACACGCTTTTATAGAAAACCAAACTGAAAAACACGCTTAATACACGCTAATAGCAATAAGGACTAAAAAGTTAAAAAACAAATATTAGTTTGAAAAAACTAAAAGACACACTTTTATAAAAAACCAACCTAAAAAAATATAAAATAAGAAAAAAATGTATTTTATTATAAAAAAAGCTTGGGGTGCATGGTATCAATAATTATATGGTACATTACACACCTAGGGCAGTAAAGTAAGAAATGTCTCAGATCACAGGTAATTGATACCATGCACCCCACGATTTTTTTTAAATAAAATATTTTGTTTTCTTAATATCTATTTTTTTAGTTTGGTTTTCTATAAAAGCGTGTCTTTTAGTTTTTTCAAACTATTATTTATTTTTAACTTTTTAGTCCTTACTGCTATATAAGCGTTTTTTTTATTTTGGTTTTCTATAAAACCGTGTTTTTTAGTTTTTTCAAAAACTATTCTTTATGCATTTTTTATGATCTCTCAAAGCAAATTTTTTCACCCAATGATAGAAATAAATGTCTCATCACCGATTATGACCAGGCCATACTGTTTCGACGTCCATACCCGCCATACTGATTCTAAAATGTCAAATTTTTCATTAACTATGTATCATAGGCATAAGTATGGGGGTACGTTTTTATAACCCCCGAGGTCCATTTTGATGAATAGAATCATTGCCATACTGATAGAAGGTCTTTAAATGGCCGCCATACTAATAAACTATTTTTTTTTCAAAATATTCATAATATCACGGGTAAATTTTGGAAAATAACTCTTTAGTCTATACTTTAATGAAGAATTGATGGAAATTACATTTGCAACGTTTTATGAAAAATTTGAACCTACATAATTTATTAAAAGAAAAGAAATACATCAATTTTCATTTCTTTTGATAAATTATATAGGTCCTACTAATCCATAAAACGTTGCGAATGTAATTTCATATCACCTCTTCATTAATGTTAAGACTAGAGAACTATTTTCCAAAACTTACTAATTATATTATGAATATTTTGAGAAAAAAAAGTTTTTCAGTATGGCGGCCATTTAAAGACCTCCTACCAAAAAATTGCGCTGCCTGTTATTTATAACACTGGCTTACTTCTCAAAAAGATTTAGCTTTGAGCTAATCATAAGTATTTTTTTACTGGTTCTTGGTCTATAACACACTCACATTAAAATTTAAGTTATATTTTGAAATGAACACATTAAAATATTTCTTAGTGAACAGGCAGTGTTCTAATTTTAGAGGTAAAACTGTTCTACTGTTAAATTCAATATGAACCATTGAAAGTCTGTTTCTTGACAATGATTGAAACCAAAATTAGAGTTCTAACCAAACTTGGTGGGATTTGAAATAACTATGTTGGTTGTCTGGATGGAAATTGCGCTTTGTTCATGCATAGTTTCAGGGAAATATTTGTGATTTTGTAAAGGAATAATTTCACTCACTCTGTGTCCTGGTAGATATAATGGTGGTTGACTTGTGATGTTGTTGAAAAAAGTTGGCTGGAACAATTGTATCGGCAGATTCAGGATTTATGATCTCGTTTTTCTTAGGAATTCAATTATATAGACAATTTCTCAGGTTTTATCAATATTTTTCATATTAAAAATTCAATCAAGTCTTTTCAAAATATTTCTTATCCTCCTCCTCTTTTCTTTGTTATCAATAGTTATCTCCTAAAAACTGTTCTTTTTTAAACTATCCAATCATATCTGTTATTTTTCATAGGATTCGACTATTGGCATTGCAGAAAAATATTTTTTTCTTCATTATACTATGGTACATTTTTCATTTAAAATATTTTCTCCAAACATTATACAATTAATATGAATCTTGTCAGTGACAATATTTTTTTCCTTTCAGTTTTCAAAACTCATATTTCATCTCTTTTTAAAATCATTGACATCTGTAATCTGTCATATTTCATTTCATTTCAGTTTAGACTTCCTATACAGGATGTTTTTACTGATAAATAATTTAATTTTGATAAATTCCAAAGTGAATATATTTTCGAATTTATACTTCCAAAATATTAATGTGATATACTAATTTTGATTTTTCTACTCAAATAAATTAAATAAATATTGGATTAAATGATCGAACCATAACAAAAATCAGAATAAAACTCATCTGCCACACTCTCAGATTGTCTGCTGTGATTAGAAATGGCTGAAATTACAAAGGTGCGAACGTTCAGGCAAAAACATAACTCGATCGCAGGTTTCTATACAAATTTTCTACCACAAATTCAATATCATAACAATATATTGTAACGTAAATAAACTTAACTTGGTTTTACTAATTTATTTAACACTTAAATATACAACTTAATTTATATTACTAACTACGCCACTGTATAGCTCGATCGTATGGGCTCGTTCAGACTGTTTTGACTCCACTTGAGGGTCGCCTATTTATCTCCGATACAGCATTCTCGATGTTTCGAATTCTAGCATGTTCCAATTGTTTCCAATATTGACCGTTGTTTTCCGTGGCAGAGCGACTGGGTGGTTCTCGAATATCTCCGGGGATGATCTCATCGCTGTCGACGGCAACGCGCGAGGCGACAGGTCCGGCCTAGGTTCGTTACATTGCCCCCTTCTTAAAGACATTTCGTCCCGAAATTTCATCCTTGGAGTGTGACGATATCTGCATGACTCCCCATATCTGCACCGTGAAGTTCGATGGAAGTAACACTCCACGGTCTTCATGATCGGTCGTGGAAGAGGGTTACAGCAAACCAAAATCTTGACGCCGCTGGATCTGAATATCGCCTCCAGCATACTTCTTATGACTCTCCAGTCCAACCCGTCAATACCACAGGATAATTTTGGAATTGCTAGATCCACCAGGTTCTGGTCCACCATAGTATCTCTTAGTTTGGTGAGACTCTTCCAGACATCTTCATAGGACGGTTTATCTCGGGAATGCCTCTTGGTAACTAGGTAGTAGATGTTTCTCTGGCCTTTTAAAATACTAGCAGGAGTTTGACCGGTTGACTCGTGTACTGCGGATCGATAGGCCATCAGGAACAAATGAAGATACTGGTCCCAGTCTCTTTGATGGTCAGAGACAACCTTGGACAAGTGGCGGTTGATCGTCCTGTTCATCCGTTCCACCATTCCATCGGACTGCGGATGTAGGGCCGTGGTTCTTGTCTTGCGGATGTTCAGCAGTAGACATATTTCTTGGAAAAGGTTGGATTCGAAATTTCTGCCTTGATCCGAGTGCAACTCCATTGGAATACCGAATCGACATATCCATTCTTTCCCAAGACGTCGGCGACGGTGATGGCTTCCTGGTTGGAGCAGGCAGAGGCTTCCCGCCCACTTACTGAAGTAGTCCATTGCCACAAGGATGTATTTATTCCCGTGGTCGGATACGGGAAACGGGCCGGCGATGTCAATGGCGATTCTCTCCGAACGGGCTGCCTACGTTGTACTGACGCATCGGGGCCTTGGGTCGTATTCGAGGTCCATTGCGAGCGCATACAGCGCACTTTCTGCACCAGTCCTGGACGTCAGCGACAATTGGCCCAGTAAAACCGTTGCCTCACTTTCTGCAGGCTTCGTCACTCCCAGATGTCCTCCGGCGACTCCATCATGGATTTCCCGCAGCACTTCCTCTCTTCTGTTCCTGGGAACAATTATTTGGCGTCTGTCTTCCCACCAATATCGGCCTCCAACACCCGTTTCAGGATCCCATTGTCCAGAATAAGAGGGTTCCATTGTGCCCAATGGACTTAACAGCCGGCGAGTAACCTGCGACTTCCTGCCATGATGGTCTTCGATTGCCCTTTTCCAGCTGACGACTAAGCCAAGGTCGGGGTCTCTCTCTTGGTCTTTCTGGATCTTGCTGTCATTCCAGTTGTCATCCATTGCCGCGGTTCTACAAAGTGTTGCTTCTTTCTCTTCTGCTCGTCGGAAATGTGAGCAATCATCTGGACATGGTCTTCGCGACAAGGCATCTGCATTCTTATGGCTAGTTCCGGCTCGATGTTCGATCTCGAAATCAAATTCTTGGAGTCTCTCGATCCAACGTGCTACTTGACCTCTAGGATTTTTGAACTGTAAGAGCCATTTGAGAGCTGCATGGTCAGTTCTCAACAGGAATCTTCTTCCATACGTACTTGTAGAAGTGTTCCACTCCTTTACAACAGCTAACAGCTCTCGCCTGGTGACACAGTAATTGGCTCTGGTTTGCTAAGCGTCTTGCTGAAATAACCAATGACCTTCTCCTGCCCCTCCTGGATCTGAGATAGGACAGCTCCAAGTCCCACGTTGCTGGCGTCCGTATCCAAAATGAATTTCCTTTGGGTAGGGGATAGCTCAGTATAGGTGCGTTGATCAAAGCTCCTTTCAGCTTCCTGAATGAGTCTTGACATTCTTCGGACCACTGGAACTTTGTTTGGCCTTCCGTGAGCTTGGTCAGTGGTTTAGCGATGTTGGGAATCAGCACTATCGGCGATAGTATGTGCATAAACCAAGGAAACTTCGAAGTTGGTGAATGTCTTTTGGGATGGGCCAATCCTTAACAGCTTTGATCTTCTGGTCATCCCCTGCTACTCCTTCCCCAGAGACAACGTGGCCGAGGTATCGTACTTTTTTTGGAACAGATGGCATTTCTTAGGGCTCAGCTTCAATCCGGAGTTCCTCAGTCGCAGGAATACTTCCTCCAAGTTTTTCACGTGGTCCTCAAACGATCTGCCGACCACAATTATGTCGTCGAGATACACTAGACACGTGTTCCATGAGAGTCCCTTCAGTACTGTTTCCATCAATCTTTCGAATGTGGCGGGAGATTCAGAGCCCGAATGGCATAACGGTGAACTGCCACAATCCTGAGCCGATGGTAAAAGCAGTCTTTTCTGGATCTTCCTGAGCCAGTTCTACTTGCCAGTATCCACTCTTCAGATCAAGGGTCGAGAAAATCGTGGAACCAGCCAACGTGTCTAGGGTGTCATCTATTCTCGGGAGAGGGTAACTGTCCTTCTTCGTGACATTATTAAGTTGGCGATAGTCTACACAAAAGCGTGTCGATCCATCCTTTTTCTTCACCAGTACGACTGGAGAGGACCAGGGACTGTCAGATGGTTCGATAACTCCTTCTTTTCCCATATCGCTGACTATTTTGTCAGCCTCTTCCTTCTTGGCAAGAGGAAGTCTGATTGCCGGATCGGTCGGGCACCCCCAGTATCAATCTTGTGCTGGACCACATTAGTTCGACCCCCTTTTCCTTGTCCGGTATCGAAGATGTCTTGGTACTTTTTGACTAAATCTCTTAGTTTGGGCTGTTGAGCTGGTTTTATGTCTTTGGAAGTTGTTGGGTTGGCTAATCGTACCTCGTACGCCCCGGATCACAGATGAAACTGACGAGCAGTGCCCGGTACAAATTTTTCAGCACGTAACAGGGTTTTCCCTAGGGCAATCCCTCGTCCAATTTTCTCATCATGAAGTTTGGGCTCGAACATCACCACGTTTCCACTGCTCGTACTCCCGTCCAGGCGAGCCTCCAGAATGGTTTCAGCCCTCTCAGGTACGCTTACATCTTCAGCCAACAATACACGGATCAACTCCTCGCTTCTCCCATGAAGCACCAAACTCTTCCGTTGACACGTAGGACGCCGTCTTTGAAATCCAATTCAAACCCTCTGGAATTCATGATGTCCATTCCGATGATTGCATCGTCTTCGATGTCCGCTACAAGTCCTGATGTTTCACTTTAGTGTTGCCCAAAATTATTTCAATCGGTAGCTCGCCATATACGTAGCTGGCTCCTGTTGCTGGCGTAGCTTCCAAGTTGTCGGTTCAATCCGTTCCGGTGTTCTGGCAAAGGAAGGCCCAGAAGTCCTAGTCGCACCTGTATCTGCGGGATGGTGCAAGGCTCGTTATTGATGAGACCGTCTACGAAGAACCCCTTTTTTCTGTCGTTGAAGGATAGCGACATATGCGTTGTTAACCGGGCTTGCTGGACACATGCCGACGATTGCCCCTTCTCGTCGACCTTTCTTAGTTTTCCCGCATCGGGGGTCGATGAATGTTGGACATTTGCTACGCACATGTCCAATTTTGCCACAATTCCGGATCTTATCTGTCTTTTCAGGCAACACTTCCTTCATCACTTTCTTATGGCAGCTTCCAGTTAGCAGGCTCCGTGAGTCTTCCTCAATGTTTGAACTTTACTTTGGCTTTTTCAGCATTGTTTTGCTGCCTCAAATACCAAAGCGCGTGCCAGTGCGTCTACGAGATGTGTTGGGCGAGCTAGTGTCAACGCTTGTCTGGTTTCTGGTCACGGAGTCCATCCAAGAATGCCTGAACGGCTAATCGCTCCATTACATTTTCCGGTGTGGCTGGATATGCGGGGACGAACCAAACGTGCAATGTCAGCTTCGAATTTTGTAAGGATTCGCCCGATTTCTGGCAGCGATTTTTCAGTTGGGAGTGTATACGTTCCAAAATGGTTGGCCATATCGTAATTCTAGATGTTTAATCAGCTGATCATAGTCCTCCTGTTCTTGGGAGGTGAGAGTTTGTAGAATATTCGTCGCTTCTCCACGTAATGCAAGTGTTAGTGCTACAGCTCTTTCCCCTGCATTCCATCCATTTGCTTTGGCCGCTGCTTCAAACTGTCGGCGGTAATTTTCCCATGGAGTTTTTCCGTCGAATTGAGGCGGCTTCATGGAAAGCTACCCTATTTCAGAAATGACCTTGACATCTTTTATACCCTCTTGAACTTTATCCAAGTTCAAACTCAAGTCCAGCATTGCATTTTCGTTAACCATCTCTGTGGAGGGCGCACTATTAATTCGTTTTTCCAGCTTACTGATCGTTTCCTTTATTTTATCTACCTCCGTGTTCATTTGCTCCCTATCTCTGTCTCAACGGTTCCCATTCTTTCTTCTAGAAATTTAGCCACACCACACAATTCTTTTTTTAGGCCTTCTGTGTTTTCCAGGAACTTCTCTTCCAGGCTTCTTGCATTTTCTTCCAGGCTTCTTGAATTTTCTAGAAGCTTCTCTTCCAGATTTCTAGAATTTTCTTGAAGCTTCTCTTCCAGATTTCTAGAATTTTCTTCAAGCTTCTCTTCCAGATTTTTAGCATTTTCTTCCAGGCTTCTTGAATTTTCTAGAAGCTTCTCTTCCAGATTTTTAGCATTTTCTTCCAGGCTTCTTGAATTTTCTTCCAGTTTATTCATTACCAAACTTAAATCACCTCCGGGAACTTCGAATAAAAATGTTTCGGGGTCCTCACCTTCTTGTATAAGTCCTTCTGCAAGTCTTTCCTGGAGTACTTGCTTTTACCTGTTGTTTCCAGTTCCCTTTCCTCCAATTCCTGTTTCCAATTCCGCTACCTTCAAATCCGCAAGGCGCACTTTTCTTGAACACATTTTGTCTTTGACGAGGTATCAGTCTGTTTTACACGAAAAGTTTATCAGTTTGTTAAAAATTCACTTCGCGAATTCTTTTCCACGGGCCACCAGTCTATTGTCTGTTTCACGCGAACAGCGTATCAGTTTATATTTCCACGCACAATTGTCCACTTCGCGAAAACCGGGCCACTGTCTATTTTGGGCGTACAAAAAGGTCTATCAATTTATTTTTCTGACTATCCACTCCACGATCACTTGTTTATTTTCAAAATCTCACTTCCGACACCAATTGTAACGTAAATAAACTTAACTTGGTTTTACTAATTTATTTAACACTTAAATATACAACTTAATTTATATTACTAACTACGCCACTGTATAGCTCGATCATATGGGCTCGTTCAGACTGTTTTGACTCCACTTGAGGGTCGCCTATTTATCTCCGATACAGCATTCTCGATGTTTCGAATTCTGGCATGTTCCAATTGTTTCCAATATTGACCGTTGTTTTCCGTGGCAGAGCGACTGGGTGGTTCTCGAATATCTCTGGGGATGATCTCATCGCTGTCGACGGCAACGCGCGAGGCGACAGGTCCGGCCTAGGTTCGTTACAATATATATATTTTTCTTCGAGTTCTCGGAATAAAGGTCTGACTCAGTCAATTCATATCATTTTTTCCAACGACGTTTCGACATGGTATTTGTCATCATCAGGTTAAAACACTAAAATTAAAATATGGAGTTTGAGACATATTTAACTCAACCACAATATTAAAATGTATGCACTAAAATAATTCTTCAAAAACATATGGTTCGAAATATAACACGTTATTTAACTAAATATAAAAATATCTGTAATATATATGAGTATTCACTTACAAATTATTTTATTTGAATTTCTGCGTTCGCATCGTACGAACGTTATTGTAGGTGTGTTGATTTCGAAGTCGAGGTTATCGGGAATGGTTTGTTTATTCTTCATGCATTTTTGCCCTCTTCATAAGTACACCGGATTTATATTGAGTTCTAGTATATGAGCCGGACTGTATTTTTTTGGCAGCATGTAAAGATCAGTTTTCATTATTATTACTATAAACGTAGTTAAAAAACGTTGTTATAAATCTGGCTTAAGTTTTTGATATCATTTCTAATGTTAATGCTTCTGGGGTCTTTTATGGGGTAAAGAGATAACAGGAACCGTCATAACGGGAAACGGGATAACGGAAAACATAATATTGGGATAACACCATAATGGGATAACGGGAAGCGGGTTACTAGAAAAGGAAAAATGAAAACTGGGATAATGGGATAGAGGGATAACGGGATAACAGAATAACGGGATAACTGGAAACGGGATAACGGAAAGCGGGCTTACGGTTTAACTAGAAACGAGATTAAAGGAAACGGGATAACGGGAAACAGACAGGATAACAGCATAATGGGATAACGAGAAGCGGTATAACGGAAAGCGGGCGAAGCCACACGTGCCTGGTGTCATAACAATGGTGAGATGAATTGGAGGAAAGTGAAGTTTCATTTTCCTTAACGAACACAATACATTGTAAAATGAATGCCGAGGGTAGAGTTAAAATATTGAGTTTTTTAAACAGCGGCTTGCAGTGATCCCTGAGGCCAACTTGCCCAATTAAACGTACAACTTTTTTCCGGATTTTGAAGATTCTCTCACTTGCTGAGGAGTTGCCCCACAGTAAAAGTACATAAGCGAAAATAGCATAAAAGTTACTGTAATAGTATGTTAGTGCAGTGTCTAGAGTGGTGACTTGTGTGATTTTTCTGATTTGGTATACTACTTTCAGTTTTTTTGCCGTATGATCAATATGATTTTTCCAATTCAATCTTGGGTCAATATGAATTCCTAATAATTTGACGCTTTTTTGTGAGTCTGGATTCAGTAAAAATATTTCGTTTGTTTTTTCAGCATTGAGTTTTAGATTGTTTGCTGAAAACCATTCCGAAGCTTTCACTGTTGTTTCAATATTCATATGTTTTAGCCCACTTGTATCATGGCTGATATTCAAAATTGAAGTGTCATCGGCATATAAAGCAACCGCATGAGCATTCAAAAACTTTGGTAGGTCATTGATAAATATGATGAAAAATATAGGTCCAAATATGGACCCCTGAGGAACACCAGTCTCTATGGGCAGTACGCCTGATTGCTCACCCGAAGGTAAAACCACCACTTGTTGGTGCCGATGATCTAAGTAGGAGGCAAACAGCTTCAGTGCGTCACCCCTGATTCAGTAGAAATCTAATTTATTTAACAGGTATTCATGAGTGACGCAATCGAATGCCTTGGATGAATCTAGCATGGTGACACACGTAAATTTATTTTCATCAATTGCTTCCGTTATTTTTTCCAAAATGTTTATCAATGCCTTGGTTGTTGATTTATTATTTCGGTAACCGAACTGTTCTTTGGCAAAGAGTTGTTTTTCCTCGAAATAAGAGACAATTCTGGATTTCAGCAAACATTCAAACATTTTTGGAAAACTGGAAGTATTGAAATTGGTCTAAAGGAATGTATGTCCTCGTTCTCGCGAGTTTTTGGGATTGGTACTACTTTGGCGGTTTTCAGTTTTTCTGGAAATATGTTCTGTTCTAAGCAATTGTTGAATATATAGCATAGTACTGGAGCCAGTTCGTCACACAAATGTTTAACAATACTCACGTTCATATCATGAACGTCCCTGCTGCAAGAATTTTTCAAGTTCCTTATTATACTTTTCATTTCTTCTTCAGTGGTGTTCTTTAGGGTTTCTATGAAGTCAAGGTTGCTATGAGGGATTGAGTTAATGATATCTTTACCCACATTCACGAAGAAATTATTGTGGTTTTCTGCTGAATTTATCGATGGCCAAATAGCTTTTGATTTGTAACTGGAGTTCTCAATGAAATCTTTGTATGCTTTTCGTTTTGCGTCATCAATTGCTTTCTTATAATTTAGCCAATTACCTCCGGTGATTGTGTAGATTGTTTCACAATATTAACGAAAGTATGTGATAATATGTTCCTTCATATTTTCTTGGTACAAGTGAATGGACAAATGAGCGTTTGACATCAGTTCGGCTCATCGATACTCAACCTAAAAGGAACTCATAAATATAAAGATGGATGAGGCAAAGAAGATTGTTTTCCAAAAGAGAGTACTCACCAGAAATCATTCGATCACTCTCTTTTGGAAAACATTCTTCTTTGCCTCATTCATCTTTATGAGTTCTTAATTGAGACTGGAATAAAAAATCAAATAACTATCTGAATGAAAATGCAAATTTTCAATTTCAGATTTTTCTTTTGAGTTAGGGCCTTTTCAGAATATCTATCAGATGTAGTTCAATGTCCAGCGTGGCTTTAGCCGGGGAAGTAGTTGTTTTCTATTAGACATTCACAAAAAATAACTTCATTTTAATCGTGGATTTTTCAATTCACAGAAATATCTTTTTATCAATATTCAATTGAGAATGTTTCCCTTTTCAACATGAATACCCCACAAGAGGTTATCTTGACGATGGAAGATAGTGACTAAAGTTTATCTTTCAGTCGCAGATGATTCCACATCTGATTTTATGAACATGCTGTTTATATTTTCAACAAATCAAGTAATTTGAATTTGTGTGAAAATCTGCCTGAGACCATTTATTTGTAGTGGGAACTATAGAACTGGGAACAATTATCATTTATGATAATCATATCGTGCACAGAAAAAGGGTTATTATAATGCTCTCCAGCGTTTCCAAGCCAAAAGGAGGACACATGATAACTAGTTACAACGAAACAATGCTTCCACTTTATCGACCCGGACACCATTACCGGACCTTCCTATACCCATAGACCGGTAAAGGTGGCATAAATATATATCTAAAATCTAACCATTCCCCAGCTCAATATCATTATTTCATAACAGTAAACCTGCAGAGTAACTGTTCTATTGAACAGGCCAAACTCATCATCCATTTTTGAATCACGTCTTTGTTTCATAATGAAATAGATTCGCAACTGAATATCCACTGATATTGATAATGATAATAATTGAATCACATAACTTCAAAATGCTTACGAGATAAGGCGATTACGCTATATCTGTTGGGTTTTTTATTAATGTGGGAAACCTTTTTTTAACAGATAGTTGCTGGCACACTATTGTAATCAATCTAAATCTATAAATCTATGATGATTTATAGTTCCCGTGTATATCGGAGATGCGTATCAATCATAGAACGAGTTAGGGCAGTCACTTGGGTCAACTGATCGTCATGGGCGTACGAGAGGTAGTTAACTCATTCGAGAGAACGGTAGCACAAAGCAAGAAGGTTCATTAGATGCGTATTGAGAGTGCCAATGGAAGAAAATAATTCGCGGGAGTTCGTAAAAAAAACCAAATTATTTCAAAAAACTTTCATGACACTGCTTGGCTTTCCGACGTCGTTCTATGATAATTATTTCTTCAGAATACAATATCATTGGAACCACTGGAGCCAAATGGACACTGTCAGTGACATATATTATCAGTTGTCAAACAGCTGTCCGGAGTACAAGCAAAGCTATTTTCCATGAAAGTACTTGTGTATTTCTTCTGAATTTTCTGCGAAAAACAAATACTGACATTGTGATTATTGTTTCATTCTGAATACTTTCAAGTGAGTGAGTTGGTGTTATAAACATGGATTTTCCAGTTCGAAAATATGGTGACATAATGATAACAAACATGAATAGTTTTCATTTAAGTAGATTTCATAGAAATACTATTGAGGACGTCACCATTTCATGAATTTTAGAAAATGTTGGTATATTATCGCCGATAATGGTCCCTAGATCCCAAAAATACCATCAATTCGAAAGTATATATAGGTATATTAGGAATATATATGTATATATATATATATATATATTTATACAGGGTGTTTCTTAATAAGATGCCAATTGAAAAGGGAAACATTCTCAATTGAATATTGAATAAAAATATTTTTCTGTGAATTGTTAAATCCACGATAAAAATGAAGTTAATTTTTGTGAATGTCTAACAGAAAACAACTACTTCCCCGGCTAAAGCCAAGCTGGATATTGAACTACATCTGATAGATATTCTGAAAGGACCCTAACTCAGAAGAAAAAATCTGAAATAGAAAATTTGCATATTTATTCAGATATTTATTCGATTTTCTATTCAAGTCTCAATTAGGAGCTCATATAGATGGATGAGGCAAAGTGAAATGTTTTCCAAAAGAGAGTACTCACCAGAAATCATTTGTAACATTATAGAGGTGTTTTTGCGTCACCATTATGTTTCACTCCGCAAATTATAGATGTCGCATCTATAATTTTGTGAATTTCACATTTTTATCCTTGCCGGTAGGTATTAGCACTCTGAGAGGTTTGGTTCAGGTTCAAGGAAGACCACAAGCCGCCCTGATGATTGGGAAACCATGAAACAGCTGTAGGCGGATGGTGAGCTCCCTTGAAGTTGAAACAAAACTCTCTTTCGTTATTGTTCGCGTTAATCTGCACTAGGAGCTTGACTTTTGGTGTTGTGGATTGGCCTATACTGACAATTGTTGGTGACCTATCGATGTTACACGGAATTTCCTGCCTTCGAACTCCACAGCACTATGTTGAGTTTCACTCCGCAAATTAGAGATGTCGCATCTATAATTTTGTGTATTTTATATATATATATATATATATATATATATATATATATATATATATATATATAAACATATATATATATAAACATATATATATTTATTTATATATATATATATATAATATATATATATATATATTATATATATATATATATAAAAAAAAAAAAAAAAATTTTTTTTTTTTTTTTTTTTTATGTTATTTTAGTTTTTCTGAATTATACCGTTTTTCTGAAACCTTATATAATATTAGTCGATACCTATGTTTGAAATAGAGATGTTTTCAACATTACAAGCAATTGGCATAATTTATAAAATTATAGAAATCTAAATTCACTAATATATTGTTGAGCACAAGCAGACAACAAAATGTTAGAGTTGTATATGAAATTAGATCTGAACACAATAGCCAATGAAATGCCAGGAAATATATTGATGCAAACTTACGAATATTGAAAATATGAAAAGCAGAAAACGTCAAAAATGATTTTTTATATATCATGTATATAGTATGTAAGGTATTTAGAAACGATTCGTGAATAAAAACTGTCAGAAAAACAAAAATAATGAAAAGTGCAACAAAAAAGTGCGCGTGAATCGAAAATTCGAGAAGAAAACAAAGGATGTGTAGTTTCAAGGAAAAGGAGTCAACAAGCTAGGGGATGGAGAAAAAAACATTTTGGAAGAACCAACTCAAGAAATTTGAATTTGAAAAATCAATCATATTTTCGTTACGAAAACAGTTATTTGGCGATACAACACTTTGGAAATACTATAAAGAACTATAGCTGATAAAAAACCCAGATGCAGAACGAATCTTACCTTTTCATTTGAGATATATACCAGTACGAGGGTGAATTCACAGTCGACAAAGTCAAAGTCATTCGGATGATAAATCATGTTCCTTTTTTGCAAGTTTGTACTTTTGATTTCCACGAAATGGAGAAAGTCGTAATATTCTTTTCTGCCAACGATCCAGACATTTCAGTAGCAAATCCTTATCGAAGTATCCTACAACAAAGAACATGCGCGCGCTCATGTTAATAAGCATCTAACAGGTATGCATTATTTGAAATGCGGTTTATAAGACCGAGTTAAATATACATATTTTATTTGAACAGGTTGTTTGACGTTTTTTCTTGGATCACTCGTGCCGATCCTCGAATAACTCGACTTTTCACCGCGGATATGTTAGGCATTTGATTAGATGTACATTGATTGGAAGGATTGATCTTGATACTGGATCGAAATATTTCGAATGTCAAACTGGAAGTTTTCACCGACCATACCTTTCAAGTATTATACCGCTTTACGAATTCAGATCGAAAAAGAAAATCATTCTACTTCTTAATTTATTTTGGATTTCACCATACAGGGTGGTTCAAAATTACTTTGACGAACTTCAGGAGGTATTTCCTCACAATATTCTAATATGAATTGTCCAAATAAATATATGCCAGGAAACGCTTCGTTTCCAAGATACAGGGTGTTAAAGTTTTATTTTTATTTCAGTTTTTTTTAATAACTTTCGTGATACTGACCTTGATTGAACTAAAATTGGTATTGAGAGGTTCTTTGAGGTGTCGAATTCGAACATTATGTTATTATTGCTCTTACTCATAGGGGGCGCCACCTACACGTCTTTCTCTTTTTTAACCGACGAAACCATAAAGGAAGAGGTTCTCTAGTCGACGCGTATATTTTTTTTTATGTATGATCACGCATAACTTTTTACTGATACGTCCAATTCCGATTATTATTTCCTCAGTGGATAGGGTGTACTTCGAAGTTGGTCCCATTTGAATTTCAGAAATGAAATCCAGCCCTAAGGGTAGCAAAATGAAGGATATTGATCACTCACCCTCTGAATTCTGGTCCGTTGACCGATTCTATCAGGCATAACTTTGTACTGGGATCTTCAATTTGGATGATTTTTATTTTATCAGATAGGGTATACCTCATAGTTGATCATATTCAAATTTGAAATGAAATGATCCACCCCTATGGGTAGAAAAATAGAGGATGATTGATTTTTCACTTGTGAACAGTGGCACACATATGTAGTTGACATTGACAGATCCTCCTACATCCGTCACAATAATAATTACATCCTATGAAAGGATGGAATTATTTACAAAGTGATGAAATCAACTAACCAGAACTTTCAAAAATAATTTATATTCAATAACAATAAATAGTTGAAGTAGATAATCATATTATTCAACAGTCAATGGTTGAAGTAAGCTAGGTAAGTAAGTATTTTGGAAGTGATAAAAAATTAAGTAGGTAGTAATTAGTAGAATTCAGCCAACATACCACGCATATATTTCCATAGAGTAGTCCGATTTCGATTATTACTTTTTTTTTCAATGGATAGGGTGTACTTCAAAGTTGATCCCATCTCAAATTGGAAAAAAATGCCATTCCTAAGGGTAGCAAAATGGAGGATATCGATCGTTCACCCTCTGAATTTTGGCCATTAACGATCGTTCACCTCTGAATTTTGTCCATTAACATTTTATCAGGCATAACTTTGTATGTTATCCGATTTGATGATTTTTTAGTCATATGAAATTGAAAAATAATAACTTTTTAACAAAAAATTAAACCTACGAAATACGGAACTGAAAAGTAAAAAATAAAATAAACCTTCTTAGTCTCAATAACTAAGCTCCTAAACTAATGTAAGTAACTAATTTTGAGTCGGCGCCAAACAAACAAAAGATTTAGGTAAGGCGTAAAATGATGGCATCGAGTTGCGCGGTGACATTCTGATAATTTTTTTTAAGTAATTTAATGATCTTCGTTGATTGTTCGTTTGGCGCCGACTCAAAATTAGTTACTTACATTAGTTTAGGAGCTTAGTTATTGAGACTAAGAAGGTTTATTTTATTTTTTACTTTTCAGTTCCGTATTTCGACGGTTCAATTTTTTGTTGAAAAGTTATTATTTTTCAATTTTATGTGGCTAAAAAAGAATCATCCAAATCGGATAACCCAGTACAAAGTTATGCCTGATAGAAACGGTTAATGGACCAAAATTCAGAGGGTGAACGATCGATATCCTCCATTTTGCTGTCCTTAGGGGTGGTATTTTTTTTTCAATTTGAGATGGGACCAACTTTGAAGTACACCCTATCCATTGAAAAAAAAAATAATAATCGAAATCGGAATACTCTATGGAAAGATATGCGTAGTAGGTATGTTGGCTGAAATCTACTGATTACTACCTACTTAATTTTTGATCACTTCCAAAATACTTACTTACCTAGCTTACTTCAACTATTGACTGTTGAATAATATGATTATCTACTTTAACTATTTATTGTTTTATAATATAAATTATTTTTGAAAGTTCTGATTAGTTGATTTCATCACTTTGTATATAATTCCATCCTTTCATAGAATGTAATTATTATTGTAACGGATGTAGGAGGATCTGCCAATGTCAACTACATATGTTCACAAGTGGAAAATCAATCATCCTCTATTTTTCCACCCATAATGGTGGATCATTCCATTTCGAAGTGGAATATGATCAACTATGAGGTATACGCTATCTGATAAAAAAAGAATCATCCAAATCGAAGATCCCAGTACAAAGTTATGCCTGATAGAATCGGTTAATGGACCAGAATTCAGAGGGTGAGTGATCAATATCCTTCATTTTGCTACCCTTAGGGCTGGATTTCATTTCTGAAATTCAAATGAGACCGGAATCGGACGTCTCAGTAAAAAGTTATGCATGATCATACATAAAAAAAATGATAAAAAAAAATATACGCGTCGACTAGAGAACCTCCTCCTTTTTGGTTTCATCGGGTAATTGATGATTCATAACTTTTTTAAGCGCACTTCTAGCACAGCTTTCAGTAAAAAAAGCAATTTTTCCATCATATCTACGTAAGAAAGCTACCCTTGTTACAAGTTGCTATAAGCAACTGTTTTCTAGATATTTGGACTTGAAAATTTCAAGTCGATTATTTGATAATCGATGCGTGTTGAAGTTAGTTATTACCATTATTTAGCATTTTTCACAAGAATGCTTAGGAAATGAATTTGACGTTTAAGTAAGTAGTTTTGGTAATTACATATTATGTAATAGTTAAATGTTTTGTTGTTCTGCTGAAGTTTCTGTGGGTTTTAAAACACTTATTTTGAAAAAATGGATTATTTATACAATAATGCTCATATGCATTTCGTTTATGGCCTTGTGGATGGCAATGCGCGCGAAGCAAGACGTATCTACCAGGAGCGAGTACTGCTTTCAGCTCCAACATTCACCAGTCTCCACCGTCGTTTGGCAGAAACAGGTAGCTTCAAGAGGGCAGCTGATATTATTGGAAGACCACGAGCAGTCCAAACCCCAGAATTGGAAGAAGCTGTTTTGAACGATCTTGAGGAGAATCCAGAAACAAGTACAAGAATAATTGCTGAAGCTCTCAATTCTACTCAGTCCACAGTTTGGAGAATTATCCACGACCAACAATTCTATCCATACCATATTCAAAGTGTTCAAGCTCTTTTGCCACGAGACTTTCCCCAACGCATTACTATGTGTCAGTGGTTTTTGAGAAAATTGGCTGGAAATCCTCAATTTTTAAGATATGTACTCTTCACGGACGAGGCAAACTTCTCCCGAAATGCTATCACAAACTTTCATAACAACCATGTTTGGGCTCTGGAAAATCCGCACGCAGTTAGTGAAAGGCATTATCAGTATCAATTTTCTGTAAATGTATGGGCGGCAATAATTGATAATTACTTGATAGGTCCTTTCTTTCTTCCGTTCCGACTGAATGGCGCAACTTACAGAGACTTTTTAGAAAATGAATTGCCGGGATCACTTCAGAATGTACCATTAGAAATTCGTAGCCACATGTGGTTTATGCATGATGGGGCTCCGGCCCATCTTAGCGTTATAGTCAGGGAATTCCTTAACACTGTCTATCCAAATCGATGGATCGGTAGGGGTGTAGAAGAACCTAACCAGGCGTGGGCACCAAGGTCCCCAGATCTAAGCTCGCTAGATTTTTATTTTTGAGGACATTTGAAGTCACTAGTTCATAAAACTCCAGTAGCGAACGAGGAAGATCTGAGAAAACGAATAGTAGACGCCTGTGAAACAATAAGAAACACACTGACTGACTGAATGCCAGTATCTTCGCTGAAGGTGGACACTTTGAACAATTTATTTGAATACAATTTAGTTTTTTTTTATTTTATTTTATTCTACATATTCAAATTTTTTTGAAATGAAATGTTGATATTTCTTGCAACTTTTGTTAAAACAAATACAGATTTAGCACCCTTGATACAAAAATAACTATTTCAAGCGAGTTAAAATAAATAGAATAGGTGGCGCCGCCTACAAAAAACCAAAACTACTTACTCAAACGTCAAATTTATTTCCTAAGCATACTTGTGAAAAATGCAAAATAATGGTAATAACCTCAACACGCATCGATTATCAAATAATCGACTTGAAATATTCAAGTCCAAACAACCAGAAAACGGTTGCTTATAGCGACTTGTAACAAGGGTAGCTTTTTCACGTAGATATGATAGAAAAATTGATTTTTTTACTAAAAAATGTGCTAGAAGTACACTAAAAAAAATTTAGAATCTTCAAAAAAGAAACAAACGTGTAGGTGGCGCCCCCTACGAGTAAGAGCAATAATAACAGAAGTTCGAATTCGACACCTCAAAAAACTTCTCAATACCAATTTTCGGTTAGTCAAGGTCAGTATTTCGAAAGTTATTTGAAAAAAACGAAAATAAAAATAAAACTCTAACACCCTGTATCTTGGAAACGAAGCGTTTCCGGCCATATATTTTTTTGGACAATTCATATTAGAATATTGTGAGGAATCACCTCCTGAAGTTTGTCAAAGTACTTCGGACATATATATAATGAAAGAAATTTAATGGACAAAGCCCTCAAAGAAAAGTGTTAACCGTAGACACGTGTTTCGGGCTTTCGGCCCTCATCAGTACGGTGAAGAAGTGCAAGGATGTACAACACTTGGTAGTAAACGACAAGTCAACGGAGTCAACAAACAGAAGCCAGCCGCACATTTGTGGTTTCGGTTAGTAGACCCTGAATTCCAGGGCAACAACCAACGTCACCACGGAGGCAGCTATAGCCACCTGCGTGACATCCGAGTCCAGGATATGAAAGGGAGGAATATCGTTGGCTTTGTCCATTGAATTTATTTCATTTTGTTTTTAACAACACAATATAATACGTGTTAGTCGTTTATTTAATATACTATAAACTTTGAATAGTTTGTACATAACAATTTCAGATGAGAATATTTTCTTGTATCTTAATTTTTAGAACGTGATTTTTCAGTAGTGTTTGAACATATATTTATATATTTATGCGGCCTAGTCTAAAACAAAGAGTTGATCCGAATCCGAGTCCAAGATGAAATAGATTGATGTCATGGTGCTCTCCATCTAATTAAAGGCTCAATTGATTTTTAATTTGTGTTGCCTGTCATTTTTAATAACTGCTGCTCCCCAAGCCCTTCCTATCCAAAATTGAATACTGCACTTGACCTGTGATTCGTTATCTTTTTTCCCGTTACATTTAATCATTTTTTTACAATTATCCCTTTAATCATTTACATAGACATGTTTTTATACCACCCAACATACGTTTCCTTAGCCAATAATTATTTGGGGTTGAAAACAGGCGATCTTAAGTAACATGAGCCTTGCCCTCCCTACACGTTTTCAATATAACCTTACCAGGCAGATTATAATGATTTGGAATTTCCTCCTTGGCACTTCTCGGAGGAAATTGGATTGTACTCAATTCGGTTGGTTAATGTTCCATCCGCTTTTTTTTTTCTTGAAAATTGAAAATCTTGCATTTTGATGCTTCCCCTCCTTTCCACGCAAGTTCATATGAAACATTACGATTAAATTTTCTTTGTAACCCAGCTGGGGTCTCCTCATTCCACAAGTTTTTTATTTTGGAAATTTGCATTGTTGTAAATGCCGAGGAGCTTCGTTTCCTTTCCTCCTGATTTATCTGCAAGTGTTTTCTCTAGACATTTTTCAATATAACCTTACCTTACGTTTTCAATATAACCTTACCAGTCAGATTATTATGATTTGGAATTTCCTCCTTGGCACTTCTCGGAGGAAATTGGATTGTACTCAACTCGGTTGGTTAATGTTCCATCCGCTTTTTTTTCTTGAAAATAGAAAATCTTGCATTTTGATGCTTCCCCTCCTCTCCACGCAAGTTCATATGCAACATTACGATTACATTCTCTTTGTAACCCAGCTGGCTCATTCCACAAGTTTTTTATTCTGGAAATTTGAAGTGTTGTAAACGCCAAGGAGCTTTGTTTTTTTTTTAATTAACCTTACCTTCGTTTTCAATATAACCTTACCAGGCAGATTATTATGATTTGGAATTTCCTCCTTGGCACTTCGCGGAGGAAATTGGATTGTACTCAATTCGGTTGGATAATGTTCCATCCGCTTTTTTTTTTGAAAATATAAAATCTTGCATTTTGATGCTTCCCCTCCTCTCCACGCAAGTTCATATGCAACATTACGATTACATTTTCTTTGTAACCCAGCTGGGGTCTCCTCATCCCACAAGTTTTTTATTCTGGAAATTTGCATTGTTGTAAATGCCAAGGAGCTTCGTTTCCTTTTCTACGGATTTATCTGCAACTGTTTTCTCTAGGCATTTTTCGCGTCTCTGACTTCCTTAAAGTCCAGATCGCTAAAAGGGTCTATAGATCGGTTTAATTATCTGAAATATTGTTCTCGAATTCTTTTAGCGGTCACATTCCACATTGTTTTAATGACTCCTTGTAATCTTCGCAATTGCCTTTTTCATGTTCACAATTGCCTTTTTCATGTCCAGCAAAATGTTGCCCAGTTCCCGATTTGGAGTGGTTTCCAAAAGAGGCGATCTGCAATTTTTGTATTGCCTAGCCTGGCAAAATTCTTCAAATTGCTTCCAAATTGAACTTATATTGGAGCGTGTACTACCTGGAACATTGTTAACAATGGCACTCCCTAGTATAGATTTTGATGCGTCGCCAAATCGCTTCGAACCCATTTATTGGGAGTAAACTTCTTTTAGCTGACAGGTTCACGAATTTATGGAAATTTATTTACATCTGCCGAACACCCGACAAAAAAAATAAGAGCAAGTTTATTTTTTAATCGCTTAGGGGGAAAGCTAGGCTGCTTTATTCCACTTATTGGGAACTAGGTTGCTTTGTCCAATCTAAATGACATTTCATTTGTTGTCAGTGCCAAATACTAATATTTTGATTGATTTTTAAAAAAACGAGTGTATTAATCGATACAAATTCAAATGAATTATATATATATATATATATATATATATATATATATATATATATATATATATATAATATAATATAATTAAAGAAATTTAATGGACAAAGCCCTCAAAGAAAAGTGTTAACCGTAGACACGTGTTTCGGGCTTTCGGCCCTCATCAGTACGGTGAAGAAGTGCAAGGATGTACAACACTTGGTAGTAAACGACAAATCAACGGAGTCAACAAACAGAAGCCAGCCGCACATTTGTGGTTTCGGTTAGTAGACCCTGAATTCCAGGGCAACAACCAACGTCACCACGGAGGCAGCTATAGCCACCTGCGTGACATCCGAGTCCAGGATTATGAAGATGAAAGGGAGGAATATCGAGGGCTTTGTCCATTGAATTTATTTCATTTTGTTTTTAACAACACAATATAATACGTGTTAGTCGTTTATTTAATATACTATAAATATTGAATAGTTTGTACATAACAATTTCAGATGAGAATATTTTCTTGTATCTTAATTTTTAGAACGTGATTTTTCAGTACTGTTTGAACATATATTTATATATTTATGCGGCCTAGTCTAAAACAAAGAAACATAATTTTTTATTATTGATTGAGATCTATAAAATGATCGAATACAAGTATACTAAAAAATAAAGTTGTTTTTTTGCTATTTCTATAGTTTTTATATTGTTATAATAAATTTAACATAATTTTTCCCACAACTTTCCGTATCTTAATGATTACAGTATATTCTTCGTTTGCTAGATTAGACAAGGTATTTGTTTTTTTTCAATAATAATTTTTTGAAAATTTTGTAAAAATTCTCCTATTGAATACGTGACGAAAAACCAACTTCAAGAGAAATAATTCGCTGTGAGTTGCGAAAACAATGAATATATTTTATGCAGATAGAAGTTATTGAAAAAACGCATTCGTGTTTCTAAATTAATAAACATCAGCACTCCATTCAGTAGCTTGTGAATAGTTCTAAGTAAGCGCCCCGACTTTTTTCATAATTATGTCTTGCTTCGACTGTTTTTATCATTTTCGAATAATATATATATATATAATTCATTTGAATTTGTATCGATTAATACACTCGTTTTTTAAAAAATCAATCAAAATATTAGTATTTGGCACTGACAACAAATGAAATGTCATTTAGATTGGACAAAGCAACCTAGTTCCCAATAAGTGGAATAAAGCAGCCTAGCTTTCCCCCTAAGCGATTAAAAAATAAACTTGCTCTTATTTTTTTTGTCGGGTGTTCGGCAGATGTAAATAAATTTCCATAAATTCGTGAACCTGTCAGCTAAAAGAAGTTTACTCCCAATAAATGGGTTCGAAGCGATTTGGCGACGCATCAAAATCTATACTAGGGAGTGCCATTGTTAACAATGTTCCAGGTAGTACACGCTCCAATATAAGTTCAATTTGGAAGCAATTTGAAGAATTTTGCCAGGCTAGGCAATACAAAAATTTCAGATCGCCTCTTTTGGAAACCACTCCAAATCGGGAACTGGGCAACATTTTGCTGGACATGAAAAAGGCAATTGCTCAACATGAAAAAGGCAATTGCGAAGATTACAAGGAGTCATTGAAATAATGTGGAATGTGACCGCTAAAAGAATTCGAGAACAATATTTCAGAGAATTAAACCGATCTATAGACCCTTTTAGCGATCTGGACTTTAAGGAAGTCAGAGACGCGAAAAATGCCTAGAGAAAACAGTTGCAGATGAATCCGGAGAAAAGGAAACGAAGCACCTTGGCATTTACAACAACGCAAATTTCCAGAATAAAAAACTTGTGGGATGAGGAGACCCCAGCTGGGTTACAAAGAAAATGTAATCGTGATGTTGCATATGAACTTGCGTGGAGAGGAGGGAAAGCATCAAAATGCAAGATTTTATATTTTCAAAAAAAAAGCGGATGGAACATTATCCAACCGAATTGAGTACAATCCAATTTCCTCCGAGAAGTGCCAAGGAGGAAATTCCAAATCATAATAATCTGCCTGGTAAGGTTATATTGAAAACGTAAAAAAACCAGAGAAAACAGTTGCAGATAAATTCGGAGGAAAGGAAACGAAGCTCCTTGGCATTTAAACAATGCAAATTTCCAGAAAAAAAAAACTTGTGGGATGAGGAGACCCCCGCTGGGTTACAAAGAAAATTTAATCGTAATGTTCCATATGAACTTGCGTGGAGAGGAGGGGAAGCATCAAAATGCAAGATTTTCAATTTTCAAGAAAAAAAAAAGCGGATGGAACATTAACCAACAGAATTGAGTACAATCCAATTTCCTCCGAGAAGTGCCAAGGAGGAAATTCCAAATCATAATAATCTGCCTGGTAAGGTTATATTGAAAACGTGTAGGGAGGGCACGGCTCATATTACTTTAGATCGCCTGTTTTCAACCCCAAATTATTATTGGGTAAGGAAACGTATGTTGGGTGGTATACAAACATGTCTATGTAAATGATTGAAGGAATCAGTGTAAAAAAATGATTAAATGTAACGGGAAAAAAGATAACGAATCACAGGTCAAGTGCAGAATTCAATTTTGGATAGGAAGGGCTTGGGGAGCAGCAGTTATTAAAAATGACAGGCCACAGAAATGCAAAATCAATTGAGCCTTATATACCTTTAATTAGATGGAGAGCACCATGACATCAATCTCTTTCATCTTGGACTCGGATTCGGATCAACTCAAATTATTACAAAAAATCAATTATTCGTCATACCAGAATTGCACTTTTCACATTCATAATATGAACGTTGGGTTTGAGGCAATAGGCAAGATCACAAACTCACAAATTTGCTTCATATGTGCTTGAAGTTGAAATATAGTGATAAAATATTATGTAGGCATAGTTTTTCCTAAAATATATTGTGTAATATTCGAATTAACGCTGCTCCAAAACCCTCAAGTTCTGTGAGACATTCAAACACAGCGTTATTGCAGCTTCTTTTGACCTCATAAGTCTATTGATGGCATTTTCCAGAGTTGCCAGTGTCACTATTTTGCGGAACTTCTGAGGAAATGTTATTCTGTTTCATCCTATGAAAAAAACATTACTTGTATCAGCATGTGTTATATTTATTTATTTATTTATTTGTTTATTTATTTGTAATACAATACTCTACAGGACAAGGCCCAATTACAGAGCAGGAAATAACAGAATATAATGAATACATCACAGATTTTTATATGAATAGTAAGCACATACACATTTTATATTTCATAACAGGTAACAAAATGGTTATTGTAGAAAGTGGAATTTTATATCTGACAACTTGCAACTAAATACATCTAGATCATCGCTACACATGGTATGGAGCGGAGAATTATCCAGAACATTTGTGCGAGATGTATTTATATAAAAAGTACTCGGGTGTCTGGAAGAGATTCTGGCAATGCAAATATTAAACTTTTCCAATAATACTTTTGATAATTTTATAGGTTACTGCTACACTATAATACTCACGCTTTCTTTCGAGACTGAAAAAGTTATGTTTATGTAGTAATTCAGAGTGAGTTGTGCCTATTGGTGGATAAATGCCATCAGTTTTTAGGCTAACCAGTTTTAGAAATCGTCTTTGAGTTGCTTCTATTCGATCTATATGATATTGATAAAAGGGACTTCACACAACTGAAGCATATTCTAACTTAGATCTTATGAAAAAATGGAATAGAGTTTTTAAGGTCGAGGTTTCTTTGAAATCACTACTGCTACGGACAATTAATCCGTACATACGACAGGAGGAGGACACAACATTATCAATATGATTTGTTGAAAATATAAACAGGATGTTCATAAAATCAGATGTGGAATCATCTACGACTGAAAGATAAACCTTAGTCACTATCTTCCATCGTCATCGTCCTCTTGTGGGGTATTCATGTTGAAAAGGGAAACATTCTCAATTGAATATTGATAGAAATATTTTTCTGTGAATTGAAAGATCCACGATTAAAATGAAGTTATTTTTTGTGAATGTCTAACAGAAAACAACTACTTCCCCGGCTAAAGCCACGCTGGACATTGAACTACATCTGATAGATATCTGAAAAGGCCCTAACTCAAAAGAAAAAATCTGAAATTGAAAATTTGCATTTTCATTCAGATAGTTATTTGATTTTTTATTCCAGTCTTAATTAAGAACTCATAGAGATGAATGAGGCAAAGAAGAATGTTTTCCAAAAGAGAGTACTCACCAGAAATAATTCGTAACATTGACGCAGGAGAGACATCGCATTCACTAGGTCTTCAATACATTTTTGTCGACGAAAATCTATTTCACGCTTCCACGATCATCAGGAAGACCGAAAGAAATGGGAAATACATTTTCAAGAAGCAATCTCACTTTGCAAAGATGGAAAAAGTTAGAATCATTTCTTTTGGAGAGACACTTTGAAATTAGAGTTTTCTGACATTAAAACCTGTTTCCCTTTTCAACATGAATACCCCACAAGAGGTTATCTTGACGATGGAAGATAGTGACTAAGGTTTATCTTTCAGTCGTAGATGATTCCACATCTGATTTTATGAACATCCTGTTTATATTTTCAACAAATCAATCTATCATACCCCATGATAGGTTTTAATGTCAGAAAACACTAATTTCAAAGTGTATCTCCAAAAGAAATGATTCTAACTTTTTCCATCTTTGCAAAGTGAGATTGCTTCTTGAAAATGTGTTTCCCATTCCTTCCGGTCTTCCTGATGATCGTGGAAGCGTGAAATAGATTTTCGTCGACAAAAATGTAATGAAGACCTAGTGAATGCGATGTCTCTCCTGCGTCAATGTTACGAATGATTTCTGGTGAGGACTCTCTTTTGGAAAACATTCTTCTTTGCCTCATTCATCTTTATGAGTTCTTAATTAAGACTGGAATAAAAAATCAAATAACTATCTGAATGAAAATGCAAATTTTCAATTTCAGATTTTTTCTTTTGAGTTAGGGCCTTTTCAGAATATCTATCAGATGTAGTTCAATGTCCAGCGTGGCTTTAGCCGGGGAAGTAGTTGTTTTCTGTTAGACATTCACAAAAAATAACTTCATTTTAATCGTGGATTTTTCAATTCACAAAAAAATCTTTCCATCAATATTCAATTGAGAATGGTTCCCTTTTCATTATCAATATACTTATTAAATGATAGTGCAGGGTCAAACGTGACGCCAAGATCAGTAAATGTTTCTGGTCTCTCAAGGGCAACGTTTTCTATTGAGTAATCAAATATTAGGATATTCGTTTTCAAACTGTAGGACATAACATTACATTTATTCGGATTTAGTGACAAGTTATTTCGATAGCACCATTCTACAACCCATCTTAAATTTGCTGAGAGGTTCCCGCAATCACTTATGTTCTCCACAAGGCAGTAAAGTTTTAGATCATCAGCATACAGAAGGAAATATACATTTATAATATCTGCAATATCATTAATGAATATATTGAAGAGCAGCGGTCCCAGATTTGACCCTTGTGGAACACCGGCAGACTTGAAACCATTGAGCTGGACATATTGCTTTCGAAAGAGTGCAATTAAGGAGGGGGATAATCCAGAAGCTATTAGGTTGTTAAGTAGAATGCCATGGTCAAGTCTGTCAAAGGCCTTAGAAAAATCTGTGTAAATAACATCAGTTTGGGCTCTGTTGTCAATAGATTCAGCAATATATTGGGTTACGGTCCGAAGGTTGGTGACCGTTGAACGACTTTTCATGAAACCGTGTTGGCTTATACTTATATTGCAACTTACATGACGATATATAACTCGCTCCAGCAGAATCTCAAAAATCTTTGCAAAGTTTCAAATAATAGAGATAGGCCGATAATGTGAAATATCTCGTCCATCTTCTTTCTTGAAAATGGAACAGACCTTTGAGGATTTCCAGATCCTTGGTATTGTAGCCGACTTAACAACAAATCAACAAATATTGATGAGTATAGAGAGAGGACGAGCAAGCACAGGTGCACAATCTTTTAAGATGAAAACTGGAATATCATCAGGGCCAGTGGTCTTTTTTGGCTTGAGCGACCTTAGTGCTTCATATACTTCGTTTTCACTGAAGCTTGATATATTTAGAAAGTGATTATTATCAGTCACAGAGTTAGGTTGGAAAGGGAAAGAAGCGGTATAGGATTGTTTGAAAAGATTTGCAAAATCGTTTAGAATATTAGAAGGCCCCTCCAGCAGTTGACCTTCAAAATTCAGTACTTGTGATATTTTGGAGCTACCTCGTTTATTATTTATAAATGACCAAAATCTGTTGAGATTGATATGTATTTCTTCCTCGGTTATATCTAAAAATTTTTTGTATGCGACATCAACATCATGCTCTATTTTTGCCCGAAGGTGTTTAAAATCCTCAAGGGCCTGCAAATTACTTTCACGCTTGTATTTGCGCCATATTCTGCTTTTAGCCTGTAAATCTCTAATAATGCTACCATTATACCAAGGAGGATATCTGTTTTTGGATTTAACTGTATACTTGGTACATCAGTGATAATAAAAATTGTAAAGTTTTCCATAGAAATATGTGGATGCATCTTCTGAGTTATCAAAAGCTTCTAAGAAGGTCCAGTCAATAAGATATATTTGATTATACATTTGTGGAAAGTCGGCTTTTTGAAATTATAATTATTTTGAAAACAGGATTGCAGTTAATTTTTGTAGTTAGCCTTTGTCTCAAGTACACAAGTTATATCCAAAGCAGGATGATGTTGATCTTCGGTTAGAAAAGGATCCAGTGATTTCTCCACATGACGCTCTCCATTAAAAAAGACCAGGTCAAGGAGTCTGTTGAGTTTATTACTTACAGAGTTATATTGAGATAGATCAAAGATTTGTGAGAAATTATTAAGAGTAGTAATTTCCCTATTGTTACACCATGATTCAGATGGTTAGCATAAACGCCAGGGCTTCAAAAAGTTGTTCAAACTCAGCTAGTTGAGTAGGTGAATGTTTAGCAAATAAATATATTTATGGGAATAGGTTATTTTGACAACTATATTGAAATGAAGACTTCGTATTTGATAGCTGTTCTTGATTTACTTATTCTTGAATAATATGTATGTATACCGAGTGCTATATCATAATTTTTTCGGCTTGCATACATTGTAAAGAAATATTATGAATAACGCTTGGCAACGCTGATATTATCAGCGATCGGCGATAGTTCTGAACTTGTTACTACGCGGTTTCCGTAGTGTTCAAACAAGAACATTTCTTTGGGATTTTTTTTTGAAACTACTTTCGAAAAAAAATCCAATCACTTCTTTCATCGGTCTGGACGTTGTGGTATTTTTTCCAAAAATCAGTGATCTCGCCTATTGCCAAAATGCACGATTCCAATATTCACTAAAAGTTGTTCATGTTGTTAATAATATCTAGTGTGGATAAAAACCCATGCAGTTACTATAATTTAGTATACTTGTGTATTAATCTCCCTAAAACAGGAGGATTATTTTTTATTGGAATCAAATTGTTTTTTCAGTGCACTCAAGTTTTGCTTTCATCTGGAAATAACTCTTGAATCAAAGGTAAGATCTTTTCACCTTTGTGTATCGAGTTATTTCCTTAAAAACAAACTTTCACGCAAAAAAAAGTTTAAATGATAAAAAATAAGAAACCTCTAGCGTATTTATCCCCGATAATTACTTCGATTTTGATTCATTTATTGTACAATTTATTTTTATTCGCAGCAATAGACTCGCCACAGGTGAATAAATATTATCCTATTATGTGGATCGCAGATCGAGCTCCTGTAATTGGCGAATCTCGTACATTTGCCTACTTCCGAGAACCGCCGTGCGCAAAAAAGTCGCAAAAAGAGAAGTACATTTCATCATTTCAAGCGAATTACATATACGTGTTTGAGGCAAACCTCCGATGAAAAAGTGCTTCAGCATCGTCTACACAATGTTAAGGAGTTTGTTTGTTTTTTTAATTACTTGCTTCGGATGTTTGAAATGCTCAGTCTCTAATTCTTAGAAACGAATGTCTCCAAAACGTGACCCGTTGAAGCGGCTCGTCGCCGCTTCTCAGGAGATTTCATTCTCGCCGCTGCGCCCGATTTGATAAAAGGCCTCGCAGGATAACGGCAGGTGATCGCAGTGACATTTATAGTCTAAGCAGCGACCGTAAATACACTTCGTCATCGAGTACAACAAAAATTTGTATAAGGGAAATGAGCATAAATAGGGATATTGTGGAGGGATATTGTTTTTTACGAAGGCATAGATTAGATTAGATTACATTTTTTATTGGTCAAATTATTACACCTTAGTGCTATGACAAGTCAATAATAAAGCTACATATAATATAAATGTAAATTACAATTTGAATATTAAAATACCGAGAAACAGTAGTTAGTTAATAAAATTTTTATATGATACGAGCACAGAGTAAAGTAAATAAATATATAAATGTAAAAAACAGAAATACATAGAGACAGTACATTGACAATGGTCACTCAGTAAATTGTATATAATACGAGCACAAATTAAAATAAATAAATATATAAATGTAAATGTATTCACTCAGTAAAGCTGAAGTCAGGCGCATCATAGTAAGCATTGTCTGAGAGGTGTTTTTTCAGTTTCCTTTTGAAATTAGCGAGGGTTGCATTTTTCATTGATTGTACAATGTTGTACAATGGTATGTATGAGTTACATCTCCTTGTTATTTCTAATCTTTGTTTTGGTGCTCTAATATTATCCTTATTCCTAGTATTATACGAGTGGTTGGTTCCATTTGTAAATTTTAATTTTTTGAATGTTAAATTGCAGTATATTACACGAGGAGGTTAATATTTAATTAAACCAATTTTACAGTCCATTATTATAGCTAAAGCTCTGATTGCTCGTTTCTGAATTGTAAATATTCTCGAGATATGGATAGATGTGCCCCAGTTTATCAGTCCATAAGTTAAGGAACTATGGAACATTGCATGATAAGCGGTATGGGCAGCTTCCCGACCGACTTTATTTTTTATCTGCCTGATTGCAAAGACCTTGCCTGATATATTTTTTGCTAGTTTGTCGATATAGGGTTTCCAAGTTAACTTTGAATCAATAGTTATACCAAGACATTTCACATTATCTGAGGGATTATTAGACAGCGAGAACATAACTGTTTGGGTCTTGCTTTTATTCACACATAGGCTATTCGCACTGAACCAGTCCGTAGCTTCCTGAATAACTCGCTTTACTAATTCTGATGATTCTTCATTCTTGTTTTTCCGAATGGCGAAGGAAGTGTCATCGGCGAATAGCATTGTGAATGTTGTCATTGAATTTGGCAGGTCATTGATATAAATCAAGAAAAGTAATGGCCCAAGGACACTACCTTGTGGAACACCATTCAGGATCGTTTGTAAGCTACTGAGTTCTTCATTATATAATACACATTGCTTTCTCTCATTTAGATATGATGCTAGTAGATTGTGTGCAATGCCTACAAAGCCATAGTATCTCAGTTTTTCTAATAGAATATCAGTAGAGACGCAGTCGAACGCCTTGCTCAGATCGAGGAATATGCCAAGTGTTGATTCTTTCTTTTCGAAACCTTCAGTTATGAAGTGGACTAATTCGAGCACTGCTTACGCCGTGCTTCTTCCTTTCCTGAATCCAAACTGTCTGTCTGTCAAGATATTTGTGTACTCTAAATAATTTATCATTCTTATTGCCATTATTTTTTCTATAATTTTTGCAATGACTGGAAGTAGTGCAATTGGCCTGTAATTTGAAGGAAGATTGATATCGCCATTTTTAAAAATCGGAATTATCTTTGCAATTTTTAGTTTTGATGGAAATACACCAGATTTCAGAATCGTTGACAATACATGTAATTGGTCGTAGTAGCGCGGATAGATTTTCTTTATACATGACCACTGAGTGATTGTAAATATCAAGCGAGCCCGAGTTTTTTAGAGATTTGATGACTTCATTCACCTCTGCAGTATCAGTTTGATAGAAATGCATTGAGTTGTCAGCATTGCATGGAACTTGGTGGAGATAGTTTGAGAATGAATTATTGGGTGTGCCTATTTGCTTATTCATATCCAGGGCTACATTTACAAAAAAGTCATTGAACTGCTCTGATGTAATAGAAGTGCCAATTACGACTTGTCAGTCGGAATTCTGACTTGTATCTCGGAATTCCGACTTGTATCTCGGAATTCCAACTTGTAACTCGGAATTCCGACTTTTATTCTCGCAATTCCGACATGTAACTCGAATTCCGACTTGTAAGTCTGAATTCCGACTTGTAACTCGGAATTCCGACTCGTAAGTCGGAATTCCGACTTGTATCTCGGAATTCCGACTTGTAACTCGAAATTCCGACGTGTATCTCGGAATTCTGACATAGAGGTCAGAACAATAAAAAGACATTGAACAAATGAAATTATGAAAACATAATATATATACAGGGTTAGTCAGAATAGACCGACAAACTCCGACTACAGATTCCTCACCTCACCGTATCATCGACTGTCGCACGCTTTGGAATATTCCTGGTGTATCCTTTATTAACGTACATGCTGCTAAAAGTCTTGCCGTTAAATCTTCCCTAGATTCTACAGGTGTTTCATACACTAGGGATTCGAGGTATCCCCACAAAAAAGGTCTTGTGAACTTAAATCCGGAGAACGTGCAGGCCAATGTATGGGACTACGTCAACCTATCCACCGATCATGGAATGATTGATCAAGAAATTGACGAACGATTCGTTGGAAATGGGCCGGTGCTCCGTCATATTGATACCACATTATTTGACGAACCAATAGAGGTACGTCTTCAAGTAGCCCAGGTAAAACATGTTCAAGAAAAATCGTTTTTGCTGTTATGATGACTTTTTCATATTTTCTCTAAAAATAAGATACATTTGCGATGGAAATCAAGTAGGCAAACACTACATTTTCTGCAAACTCATAATGTGGACTGTTCTGGTATGGCCTTATTTACAGGCTGTTCCATTAGAAAAAACTGAGAAAAAAGTTATCCCTAGGTTTGGTTGCCACTGTATGGGAAAAGCGCTATTCGGCAAAGAACCCCGCACGAAAACATATGGAAAAATGGCTCTCGATCGAATTGGCTGAAATTTTATTATGTTATAGTAGGATGGGGTCATTAGAAAAAAGTGTGAGTTCAAATGATTTTATATGTTTAGTTTCTGAGAAGTTCGTGAAAATGTCGTATTGGGGTAGGATTGACAAAAAAAAAACTGTTTTTTTAGTCGAAATAAGACAAAGTAAGGATGAAAATGTATTGATCGGAACTCATAAACATGTTCAATTATAATCTTATTGATGATAGTACATTAGGGTGTATACGGGGCATAGTAAAAGAAATCGTTTTTCTGTTTTTTTTCCAGTACTATTTCAAAACCAACAAGTTATATTTTGTCAAGATATCATAGTTTCAGTCTATTGTAGGCGAAAAAACCTGTTTTGTTTCTTGATGACTCTCTCTGTTTGAAATATATATTTTTTTTAATTTTTGAGTATACCCCTATTCTGAAAACAATTCACAGATCGTTTTTGATAACAAAAAAAGGAAGTAATTGAACACATTGAACAAAAGATAGGGTAACATTCTGATGAACTCAATTGTTCAATATTACTTTTCATTTAGATAAAGGGTGCGTTACATTTTTTTTAGGTCATTTACATTGTTTTTATTAAACCTTTCTGTTAATTTGGACCTATTTCATTCACAAAATTTTGAAAATTTTGACTATCATATACGCTAGTTTCATCAACTTTGTATGTTGCGTTTCTGAGATATGTATTTTTGAAGTTTACGGTATTACGATATTTGGGGTAACCTATCGATTTAACAAAATTTTATGGAACCTTTCGACACATTCAATTCTATTATGAATCTTTTCGAAATCAATTAGTTGATACTATAAACAACACAAACCACACTTAACAACAATTTGGAACTCAATAGTATAGACTAAAAAAAAACGAATTATAAATAACGACTTCTAACATAAAAAATCAATTGATATTATGGAAATTATAATACAGTGCATTCCATTTAAAACGAGCCACCCTGAATAACTTTTGGTACAATGATTTTCAGGAAAAATAAAAAAACACGTCAACAATAGTATACAGGGGGGCACATTTTGACATATTCACATTTGATGTTACTTCCACTATCGCACCCCCAGAGCATGTCACCATTTTTTTTAATGGATCACCCTATATTGTTTCGCATTATAAGATGCTCCATGATGAGCAGATTTCAACAAAGTATATAACATATGGTCTGACGCATATGGTTCGGGAGCTACAAATTATTTTCCATCAGTCCAACGTGCCCTAAAACTGCAATAGAAATAGCTTCATCGTTGACAACTCCTGAACGTTTCGGAATTATTGAACAAATTTATGGAATCTGGATCTGTTAGCAATAGAAAGCATAACCGTTTATGGAAACTGGATCTGTTAGCAATAAAAAGCATAACCGTTCAGGAGTTGTCAACGATGAAGCTATTTCTATTGCAGTTTTAGGGCACGTTGGACTAATGGAAAATAATTTGTAGCTCCCGAACCATATGCGTCAGACCATATGTTTTATACTTTGTTGAAATCTGCTCATCATGGAGCATCTTATAATGCTAAACAATATAGGGTGATCCATTTGAAAAAAAATAGTGACATGCTCTGGGGGTGCGATAGTGGAAGTAACATCAAATGTGAATATGTCAAAATGTGTCTCCCTGTATAGTATTGTTGACGTGTTTTTTTATTTTTCCTGAAAATCATTGTACCAAAAGTTATTCAGGGTGGCTCGTTTCAAATGGAATGCACTGTATAACAAATCGAAATTGAAACTAATTAGTTATAAACAACATTATCAACAATTTACATAATGGAACTCTCAGAAAACAAACAATAACCAAAACCCAAATTCAAATAAAATTATGAATATTGTTATTGATTGGTCTATTTGCGCAATCCAAAACATTTCTCAATAGTTTATGGCTAGGGTACTCTATTGTTTCTATTTGAAATTGATATGCGTAATCCTGAACCTGGACTATTACGCTGCCGCATAGCGTCCAGATTTAGGAATGCTATAAAGTATCAACTGTGGATATCCTTTAGTATTATTCCTGATGCACCTGCAAATGAACGTATTCTAGGCTACTACTGTACCTCCAAAGTGGAGCAAGAACAGTGGGATGCTGTTCCCATTTTGCAGCGTACTTTGGTATATTTATTCTAATCCCAATTGGAACGGCAATAAAAATAAGAGCACTACGAGGAGTGTTCATATGCACTGCCCGGCAAATGGGAAATTTATATACTACCAGTGCTTTTACTTTCAAAGCTTTCCTGGTACAATCATAAAAATGTTCTGGCGCGTGTCTCTCGTTGCCCAGATTATTAGTTAAGGTGCTATCAAATATATTTGAGTAATAAAAGCTCGGCTAGCTGGATTGGACACATGTTATCTGAAGCCTCATGATATCCCCAGTTCACAATATTCCTTAATCAGTGCCGTGCCGTGAGGTTAGGAATTATCCATCATCAATATGGCTTTCTGGAGACCTTTCGAAACAAATAATAAAATTCAGTTGAGATAACATTTGTCTACTTTTACATGGTGTGATCAATTGCTATAATTGTAAGAATAAGTAACTGAAGAAATACCACTGAAAAATAATATATGGACGCCTATGTCAAGGCGGCGAGTGCAAAGAGAATTCCTTCCCGAAACTTTTTATGTCGTTCCAATTGGGATTAGAAATACTATACCTAGGATATGCTCGTATCAAGAAACAATAAAGTACCCTAGCCATGAACTATCAAACAATGTTCTAGATTGCGCAAATGGACCAATCAATAACAGTATTAATGATATTATTTGAATTTAGGTTTTGTTTATTGTTTGTTTTTTGAGAGTTCAATTATGTAAATTGTTGTTTATGTTGTTTAAAACTAATTAGTTTCAATCTTGATTTAGAGTTCACTACTACAATACACTATAAGATTTTCACTAGTTAAGGGTTCACTAAAGCACGATGCGTATTTCGCTATACAACAGCTTCATCAGGTTCATTTCGATTTGTTATATTATAATTTCCATAATATCAATTGACTTTTATTTATGTTAGAGGTCATTATTTATATTTCGATTTTTTTTGAGTTTATACTGTTGATTTCCAAATTGTTGTTGAGTGTGGTTTGTGTTGTTTATAGTATCAAATAATTGATTTCGAAAAGTTTTATAATAGAATTGAATGTGTCGAAAGTTTCCATAAAATTTTGTTAAATCGATACCCCATATATCGTAATACCGTAAATTCCTAAAATGCATATCTTAGAAAGTTGATAAAACATTTTCAAAATATTGTGAGTAAAATATGGACTACCTGTATACATTGAAGAATTAGAAACTCCTGCAGATTTTTTTCTATTTCTGTTTCCTGATGATTTGATATCTATGATTGTTGAACAATAAAATATGAAGGCTCTCCAAGATGATATAAATAAGCCTGGAAGTACTACAAAAAACGAGATGAAACAATTTTTAGGTATGATAATATTTATGTCTTTAGTAAAATTACCATCATCGAGGCTTTATTGGAATAAAACTATAGGGCAACCTCAAATATATGAAACAATGACTTGTAATAGGTGGGAGACCATCAAAAGGCACCTTCACTTCAATGACAACACTAATTCCATTCGGTTTGGTAATCTAGGCCATGACAAACTCTTCTAAGTCCGACCTCTCCTTGAAGGAATCAGACAGCGCCTTCTATTAGTTCCGAAAGAAGAGTTTTTGGCTTTTGATGAACAAATCATCCCTACAAAGTGCCGTAACCAGCTCAAGCAATAGAATCCTGCAAAACCACATGAGTGGGGATATAAAAATCAAGTCCTCAGTGGAGCATCAGGTTTCAGTTATGATTTTTGGCGAAAAAAGTAATACTTCTCCAGACGGAGCACCTGACCTGGGGGTGAGTGGTAATGTTGTGACTCGTTTGACAGAAACTGTGCCCAAAAATATGAATCACAAAATATTTTTTGATAACTGGTTCAACAACCCAAACCTACAAATTTACCTTGCGAAGAATGGTCTCTTACCATTAGGTACTGTTCGATTGAACCGTGTTCCAAATTCAGAAATGCCAACAGTCAAAGATCTCAAAAAGCAAGGCCGTGGTTTCATTGTCGAGAGAGTTGCCGTAATTGACAACATCAAAATAGCTATCACTACTTGGTTTGACAATGAGCTAGTGAATATGCTGTCAACATACATTGGCAGTGAACCACGAACTACAAAGCGCAGGTATTTCAGAAAAAAAAAGGAATATAAGGAGATACCCTGTCCTCAAGCTGTTGAAGTTCACAATCAGCATATGGGAGGTGTAGATTCATTAGATTCGACGCTTGGTTTATACAGAATATATTTGAGGTCTAAAAATGGCGCAAAAAAATATTTTTCCACATGGTCGACATGTGTGTAGTAAATGCTTGGATTCTTTGGCGTAGGAAGACCGGAAGCGAGTCTCATATGTCTCTGTTCGATTTCAAACAAGCGATTTCTGAACATTTATGCAAAGCAGGAAAATTATTATCGCGAAAGAAAGGTCGTCCTTCCACTGTTGGCCAGAATCAAACTGGAACGCCAACATCCAGTCGCCAAGGAAGCCCTGCTGTTTCGAACCCTTCAACACCACTTTCAGTGAAAATGTCTCGAAACAGGTCGATTACCTACAGGGGAAGGGGGCGCTGAGATTTTCTCACCGGCATTTATTACCGTTGTCTTCCGTTTCATTTCACGGAATCTCTCGAACCTTAAGAATAAATCCCATTCTTCCCGTTCCTCCTGCGATACCACCTGCCGAATAGCAGGGATTTCACCATTCGGGCGGGCCGTTTGATGAACGGCCTTGCATGCAGGAGGGACCCCTTCGATGGGGGCTCGTCACTAGCTCTCGAGCGATTGAGCTCTGATATAATGGAGTTATTGTCTGGAGTGCGAGGGCGGTTTGAATCATACATTCTCATTTCATTCATTCCTGAATTTCTTGAAAATTGTTTAAAAAAATTGAGTGGGCTGGAGGCCCCTGAACTTAATGTATTGCGTTCTAAATTTTGGAAGGCTTCCACAACTCGTTGAGGTGAGCCATTATTTACTGGGGTTTGAGTTACCCTGGCGGGTCTATCGCCGAAATTCAAAATATTACTGGGGGGTCTCAATGGCCTATTGAAACAGAAATTATTGGAATTTTCCTCCTGACTCAGATCACGCATTGTATTCTGTTCAACAGAAAAATTATTCGGTGTTTCATCATTTTCTTCAACAGGAATGTTCCCAACGGGAATTTTGTTCGCATTCATACAATCCATACTTCCACTCATACGGTTTAACCTAGGAGATGTAAGTGAATTTAAATACACCGCTTTTTGCGAATCTAGTGGGTCGCTAGATTCCGTAGCGCAATTTTCGACGCGTCGCGATTCAACACACAGGTGTGAGCTCTTGGGGCCTACACTTTCTGAGACAGAATTATCTCTATTGATTTCAGGGCTCCCCAAGCTAGAGCCAAAAGAAAGATTATTTTCAACAGAAAATGAACCACGGACTGGCGTAGTAAGGATGGGCTGAAAAGCCGACCGATTCTCATATGGAGAACAAACAAGAGCTTGGTTATATGAAACTCGCGTGATACCTTCAACGGGGTGAAATACACATGAAGTTTGTTGAATTTGTGTTCTGGGGCGAGTCCTCGAGCGTAAATTGTAGGACATGGAGGGACGTCAAAAGTGAATCAACTTCCTAAAATTAAGCGCGTATCATACCTATCTTAATAAAATTTCCCTAAGACAGAACTATATAACGCGTACAACTGCAAACACAACATTGAGCTTATGCTACGGTCATACAGAGGCACCTACGATCGCTACACATATTCGACACACATGAGCTAAAACCTTTAGTTTTGTTGACAGAATTTATTATTAATAACCCGTGTTTACACCTATCACCGCAGTGTAACTGATACGTTTTTAGTCGCAGAATGACCCGTGCACTGAGGTTCATACACGTGAATGATCTCTAGGTTCAATTCTGGTTGACGTCTCGCTTCAGTGTATCTGTTACAAATCGCGGTTTGTGGGGGATATCACGTCAGTGAGCTGCCGACGATAAGGGGGTTTTCTCCCAGCCTCAGGAGGAATCAAATTAGGCTTGGACCACGAGTGCAGGATCCTGTGAGAAAAGGGTCAATTAGTATACAAATCAACGTATAACGTAGAAATCAGCTGGACGCTGGAAAAAAACCTGTATCAGGAGCTGGAACGAAAAGGTTGATTAATCAAAAGACTGGAGGCTATAACTCTTGAAGTTGACGATCCAAAAATCCCTCAATCTGCTGCCGTTGGCTATCAACCCTCGTATCTAGTCCTTAGGACGGTGTAGGATGCGAAGCGTCGATAATGATTCTCAAAAATGAAATTTATCGCTAGGCTTCGAGATCACAGTTAGGACTCCAAATAACTGTGAAAGAATGAGCTGCTTTTCCCCAGGAAGCACTCGCATAGTATTCACTGGACTGGCTATAGTCGCAGAAAATCGCACGCAGGCAGCGCGCCTTCGAATAAAAAAAAATATATAACTCCCCCCCAGGTCGTAGAGCGTATTTCAGCTCGAAAAGCCGAGCGCAGAGAAGTCAAGTGAAGTGACCATTCTCGATTTGAGAAAAGCTTTCTAGGCCTCGAAACTATTACTCCCCCACCCATAGCCGGCCAAATGTTCGTTCATCCGTTGTATTTTTTTCTATGGTTCTCAGAGAAAATCTGTTTTTAACTCGACATCTTGAAAAAAACATATCGGATGCCGAACAAAGAAACAATATCTCGTACACTTGTTTTAGGAATCCCAAACTTTCAAAAGGCCTTCCAAGGATTATCCGCAATAGTAAATTACGCCTTTCTAGCCGAAAATCTCAAGTGCCATTGACAATAGATACTGGGTTTATGGGCCATCCGTCGAGCGCACTCGGGCAAGCACCCCAATTACATCCTCCAGGTCAATTTCAGTTTGAAACTGGAAAAAGGAATACCGTGTTCATTCCTCATAGGCATATGCGCTCTGAGATTAAATGTACACAGGGTAGCTGATGACAGGGTTTTGGCCCAGAAAATCGTTTTCCACACGACAAAAAGAAAAAAAACTCATATGAGACACCAGGATTTGCCTCTAAATTCAGTTCGAATTGATAATATAGGCCACATGCCAGAATGGCAGAAAAACCGCCAGATAGCCAAATGTGTTCACAAAAAACAAATACAAAATGCAGGAAATGTAAAGTGTATAATGACAAAAGAAATTGTTTATCACTATTTCATGATTGACTTTCTGTTTCTGTTTATTTTATTTCATACCACTATTATCTCATAATTTGAAAGTTAGCATTTTGTTTTATGCATTCGAAACCATATATGTCCAATTAATGTTTCATACCAATAGGCACTAATGCATTCCAAACCATATATGGTTTCAATTTTTTGTTTCTAATCCACTGCAAAAAAAAAATTCAAAAATTACCATTACTATGTTATTTTGGTCCAAATAAAGTCATCTAGACATTTTTTGATTTTTTATTTAATCCCTGTTATAATTCATGCAATAGAGGGTTAAGATGACGTCACTTTCCTACGGAAATGTTTCTGTCACTAATAGACTTTTTGATAAAATGATTTTTTCAATGGGGATCGCGTCAGTTCTTCACATCCTTCGTTGAATCAGTACCACAAGAGGTGCGTTCATGAAAATTATAAGAATGATAGAATTTCAGGTTGATTACCGTGATGGAATCGTTTTCCTTGTCACCCTCACAGTTTTCGAGAAAATGATTTTTTTATCGAGTAACAACACTTTTTTACATCCCTCGTAAAATCAGAACTACGAAACGTGCGTTCATGGAAATCACACCAGTCATAAAAAAAATCATGTTGTTTACTGTAGTGAAATCGTTTTCATTGTCACCCTCACAGTTTTCGAAAAAATGATTTTGTTATCGGGCATCGTCAATTCTTCCTACCCCCTCGTAAAATCAGGAACCCAAGATGTGCGTTCATGAAAATCATACCAATCGTAGAGAATTGCATGCTGATTGCCGTAGTGTAATATTTTTTTGTCTCCCTCACAGTTTTCCAGAAATTGATTTTTTTATCGAGAAACAACAATTCTTTACATCCCTCGTTAAATCAGAACCACAAGATGTGCGTTCATGAAAATCATACCAGTTATAAAAAAAATTATGTTGTTTACTGTAGTTGAATTCTTTTCCTTGTCACCCTCACATATTTCGAAAAAAAGATTTTTTATCGGGCATTGTCAACAATCATGGATTATGGTAATGTCAAAAGGAGCAAACATAAAACAATTCAGAAATTCTTTGATGAAGAGAGTACTCCTCCATTCCGATGATATGAAATGTCTGTGTTTTTACTGTGGGGTTTTCATCATGAATAAAAAAATAGTAAAATGCTTATCATGTAAAAGAGAATCTCATATTATTGATATGTATTGATAGGAATATTGAAGAATATCAGTACGATTATGGAATTTGTGAGTTATGCACACTCTACTAATGATACCCAGTATATAATTAAAATAGTAGATCGATTGCATACTACATAAATCAACACCTTGGTCAAAATCATCCATGATGTCTCATATCATATGGAGGAATCATTTTGTTATGTTGATTATTTAGCCCATCAGTAATTTCCTATTGTATCAGTCGATTTATTCCGAATGATCAATGTCTATAGTACGGACCTGACCTTCATATTGAAATACGTGTATCACTTTTTTACTAACAAGTTCAAAAGTAACTAGGAGTTACCCGAAACTGTAATGAAATATATCGCAAACATTAAAAATATTCATTATTCATCATTTACAATCATCACATTCAGAAGACAACTCTATCTTTTGTAGGAAGTACATAGGCAATGATATCGCAATGAGTTGAAATGCAACTCTGGAAAGTAATCGTTAAGTGACAATGTTTTCACTAATAATCAATTCGAAATTCAGAAAAAAATTTATCAAAACACGTGTCATTCGATAATTATTGAGGATGCCTGTTCAACAACTGCACTTTGATTTCATCACTGAATTAAGCAGCCTTGAATCAGGGTAATCCTGAAATTGCATTTAAAATTATGTACTGACATCAAAGATATAACAACATTAATTTCGTTTTTTTTTTGTGAAGATTCCAGACAAGTTATGATAATCGGCAACACACAATTGGAAGATCATTGATGTTTCTGGTAGAAATTCGAAGTCATGACTCAATTTATTCTCGTGTTTGAAATGGTAAACATCTACAATATATTCAAAACTAATGAACTAGAAAATACGGCTTATAATATTGGTTAATATTTTATAACTTGAGAATACATTGAATTGTGACTACGAAAAGCTTCAATGATCTTCTAATTTGCCAATCCTTCCTAAAAATCAATAATGTTATAACTTTGTTGCCAATGGATATTCTTTCTTCAATGAAATTTTAGAATTATTCTGATTGAAGGCCGCTGAATCCAGTGATGGAATAACAATTTCACAAAAAAATGATAATAATATTTTGTAGTTTTTGACATGAAAAAAATATCATAGCATACCGTGAAAATTGATATTATTTTCGCATATTTGTGCTAACCTATAGTTTTGACTAGGTACTTTTTGCTTGATAAATATGGATTTTATAAAGGTGCTCCAGTCTAAAGTGAGTCACATTTTTTATTTGTTAATTACTGAATTATACTATGGAAGAAACCAAGAAACATTTGCATATTTTTTCTGTTTTATTTTTCAACTCTTTAAATAAACCCTATTGATAGTGGAAGGAATATGAAATGATGATGGTGGAAGGAATATGAATCATTAGGAAAGGAGATTTTTTTATTTATTTATATATACCTTTTTGTATTTACTTATTGTGATAATAAGAGACTTCTACAAATATAATTTTTTTTCCGAATATGACGTTTTTTTCTAATAAATGGCAGACAAAAACAATTCAAGCACCTCAAATCGCCCAGGAAACTCTAGGATTCACATGATTTTGCGTGAAATGGACAATTTTCCAAATAAGGTATAATCAGAAATCGCTAAATAGGAGAATCATTTACCTGGAATATGTAGGAATGAAACAAAAAAACGATTCATTCACATTGATCAACATGAAATTCTCTATAATTGGTATTATTTTCATGAATGCACATCTTGGGTTTCTGATTTTACGAGGAGTGTGAAGAATTGACAATGCCCGCTAAAAAAAAATCATTTTTTCGTCAACTGTGGGGGTACAAGGAAAACAATTCAAATTAAAATTAATTCTTATAATTTGTATGCTTTCTGATTTTACGAGGTATGTAAAGAATTGACGATGCATGATAAAAAAATCATTTTTGCGAAAACTGTGAGGGTGACAAGCAAAACGATTCCACTACAGTAAACAACATCAAATTTATTATGACTGGTGTGATTTTCATGGACGCACATCTTGTGGTTCTGATTTTACGAGGGGTGTGAAAAACTGTTGTTACTCTATAAAAAAATAATTTTCTCGAAAACTGTAAGGGTGACAAGAAAAACGATTCCACTAGGTAAACAACATAAATTATTATAATTTTGATTTTCATGAAGGCACCTCTTGGGGTACTGATTTAACAAAGGGTGTGAAGAACTGACGCGATGCCCATTGAAAAAATCATTTTATCAAAAAGTCAATTAGTGACAGAAACATTTCCGTAGAAAAGTGACGTAATCTTAAAAGGTCCCTTTCATAATATAAATTGACATGATTCCAGGTTTCATATCGACTGATATCACGATGCTATCTGAAGCGGTTGAATTCCAAATCACATGTGTATGTTGAATTTTCCCAACCACATATTTTTAGTTCGGGTGCTTATAAATATGTAACCCAGCCACAGATTTTAATTTTCCACTATGTCAGCATGTGTGGCTGGAAATCTATGGATAACTTCACACCAATTCCCTATAAGACCTAATGTACGACGTGCTCCTATCCAAAATTTCACTTGGAAGCAATCGCGAGTTGATATTATTTTAACAAGAATTACTCCCTAGGCCCGTATTTGTTAACCGTGTCTGGCTTTCGCGAAGTCAGATGGTGCGATTTAAGCCGCCACCCTCAGAATTAACAGACGCTCCCATAGAACTCATAGTGAGTTCTGTGGACGCTCCACGTGGATTATCCCAGAAGGTAGGTTGGCGTCGGAGGGGCTCGTACTGTTTTTGTTTTGCAGTGCTTTGCCTGTCGGCCGGGCCTAATCCCGCCTCAAACTCAGGTGAGGTGATGTCCATTAATACTTGGGAGTCGGGCATAATCATTCACGGAGGATATCAGCAACTATTGCCACCGTAGTGGTTCTGAAATATCCTCGTACTGAAAAGCCCGTTTTCATTTGACTTTGTATTTGGTCTCAGAATTCTCTAGTGTAGGGCTTGTTGCCCTCTTGAATAAAACAAAATGCGGATTCCAATAATCGTAGGCTGTAGATTCCCTTGCGTGGCAAAAACTCCAAAATAATAATAATTCCTATAGCTGTATCAACGTGGACTATTTCCAAATAAAATAGTAACTCCAAACTTTTCCAATAATCCAAATTTCGGAATGGGATTCATAATAAACTTCCTTCGTACTGCAAATAGGTAATAATTGGCAATGCAATTACCAAAACAATTCCCTACTGGAATAAATTCCTTCGTGGAAGCTAAAGAGCATAAAAGATCCAAGATTTCCAAAATACTCCGTACAATTCAATGGATAGATAGATGCTCTAATGCATGGACAGATCTGCTGCTGTGGACACCACCATGCCCTCCTTAAGGTTGCGTGCTCATGGATAGTAAATCCCTCTCACATTATGTGTGAACGAGATTTATTTTCCACTTGCCATCCTTCCCCGTTCCTCCTAGGAGAGGTCCTCAACTCGCAAATTGGCACGTTTGCAAGATTGAAATCGTACGTAATGTGGTATATAGTCCCTTGAGTGCTTCAAACCCCTTGTTGTCGTGATTTTGTGTGTTTTCCTAACTTGTGCTGTGTGTGCATGGTAATGGTGACGGGTGCGTGTAAAGTGTAATGTTTGTGTGTGTGTGTGGATGTTACATGTTTTGTGTTGAGTTTTGGTTACTCACCTGACGCGCCGGAGTGCTTCTCTCGGTGGTGGACGGTCGTTCTGGTAGACTGGTCGCGTGTACTTGTCCCTTTCCTCTGAACCTAGGATCGTCCAGGTTTAGGTTTGCGTGGATGTCTTGGATCACCGGGTTCCTGTGGGTGTCCGTCTTCTGGAACGTTGCGTTGGTGTGATTCCGTAGATGGTCGTCTATGAAGTTTGGATTGACATTCAGTTCCCTGTAGATGAATCTATTCGGGACGTTTCTGGGAGCGTTCACTGCCATTCTTAGGCTCACGTTCAAAAATAGCTGGATCTTGGTCCTGTATGTTTGTGCGCATTGAGCCCATGTGGCAGATGCATACAGGATGATGGGGAAAAAGATGGTCGTGATGAGGATCAGCTTCAACTGGAGGTCCATGTTGCTACTGCGTCGTATGAGGGGGTAGAGCTTCTTTCGCTAGTCCGAGCCTCCGATCTACGTGTTGCCTGAATGTCAATCCCTTGTCCAGGGTGACTTCAAGGTATTTGGCCCCGTGTGCCAATGGGATTCGTTGGTCATTCATGATGACATGTCCTGACGGTGTTCGCCTTCTGGTGAGAAGTATGGCTTGGTTCTTTTCCGCGTTGATCTCGATCTTCCATAGGTTGAACCAGTCCTCAAGCTTATCTGCTTGATCTTGCAGGTATCGGGTTACTTGCATTGCGTTCACCGATCTGGCCAATAGTGCTCTGTCGTCCGCGCACATGTTGAAGTTGTTCTCAGGCCTTGGGATGTCCGCCGTGTAGATGGAGAACAGGTGTGGAGACAAGACTGCGCCTTGCGGTACTCCTGCTTCTAGGGTCCTCACTGCTGAGAAGTCGCTGCCAATTTTACATTGGCACCGCTGTCCCCGCAGGTCAGCTTCACTATGGGAGAGGGGTATCCGAGGTCTGTCATTTTGGTGATTGGGCCATCGTGCCAGACCCTATCGAAGACCTTGGAAACGTCTAGGAATAGGGCTCCTGTGTGGTGTCCTCTGCCCAGGTTGAAGCCTGTTACAGCAAAGTCCACTATCCTCAGGACCTGCATTTCCGTAGAGTGTCCTTGTCGGAAGCCGAACTGCTCGTCTGGTAGGACGTTGAGTTCTTCCGTTAGCGGTTCCAATCGTCTCTGGATGACTCGCTCTGCCACCTTGCTCATCGAGGGTGTGAGGCTGATGGGTCGGTGGTTTTGCGATATCACATGGTTCTTGTTGGGTTTGGGGATCATGATGACCGTGGCTTCTTTCCATGGTCGTGGAAAGTGTCCGAGCCTGGGCACTGCATTGACGATGTTGGTCAAGGCAGCAATTCCTTCTCTCGGTAGAGCCTTCAAGGCTCTTTTCGAAATTTGGTCTGGTCCGGGTGCCTTGCGGGTAGCGAGGTTTCGGATGATGTCCTTGATTTCTTCTGGCGAAGTTGGTTCAAGGACGTGCTTGGCATCATTGATCCGTCTTATTCTCCTGACAGTCTGACTGGCTCGGGTTTCCATGTCTTCCACCTCGTCGGTTAGGTTGACCTGGTTGTCTCTACACTGGCGTTCGAAGGCGTCCGCAAATGCTCCTCCCTTTTCGTTGTCAGTGTAGGCCAGGCCCCCCTCTCCGTGGAGTGGCGGGCACGGTTTCCTTCTGCCTTGTCGAAGTACTCTCTGCATTCTCCATACAGAGTTGTCTTCTGTGCTCATTTCTGTCATGCTGTTTGTCCATTGCTGTGTTTGGTGAGCTCTGAGTTCCAGCCGCAGTTGCCTGCCTGCCTGGTTCATTCTTATCTTATTTTCGGGGGCCAGTGTTCTCTGGTATCTCTTTTTCAAGCGGCGCCTGATCCTAACTAACTCCATAATAGCATGTTAGTGCTAGTTGGAAGTTGAACCTGGTTGCTTGGGTGGTCTTGGAGCTGCGTTCTATGGCTTCCTGGATGGTTTGTTGCAACTGTGTTGTTGCTTTTTCGAGGTCTGTCTTTGTGTGCTCTGATTGGTTGGTGATTCGGCAGCTACACAGTTGAAGGAAATTTTTCCACTAAGAAAGATAAAACTATAATTTATGTTCATAAAATCAAGGACTGAATTTATTTCAGGCAAGTTTTATATATGAAATTTATTTTTCAGAGAACATCTCATGAATTAATTTTTATATTTTGCCACCGATAATAACACCACACTCAGAATTTTCGAAGGATATGCTTCTAGAAGGAGAATGTTTTGCATACCCATTGCCTTTTCTGTGAAGTAAAAGAATCAACGTAAAAGGATTTCCTTATACTCGAAAAGGAAAAAGTTATACTTGAATAATTCATTTATGCATACAAGCCGAAGGATTTCCTTCCAAATAACGCGAGCATAAGCATGTCATTTAAAAAAAAATACATATGGCTCATTATTTACATTCAATTTCAGTTACATGACGTTTTTCCCAAGGGTAAGTTGCATTTTTATTTCTATCTCATCCGAAGTGTTAGTCCGGAGAATGAGTGGGTATACAACAATTACAATTACAACATCATAAAATACTTTATTACAGAGTCCACAATTCAAGTCAATCCTCAAACAGTTTAAAAAATAATAAAAATGTTAACAATATCCTTCTCACCCGTTATTAACGTACGGTGTTTAACAAACGTATGGCATGTTCCGAATGAAAAAAAAACTTCAATAACAACGACACGACTGTGTCATAACAAATAGAAAAATGTCATCAACCAGCTCGTTTGTTAAGTTTATTACTATTCTTCTCAGCATCATCGACTCTGCTCTGCCCTAAAACAATAAAGACAGTTTGCTTTCGAGTTTTCTGGATTTTCACACCTCGTTGATGAATTCAGCGGGATTTTGTCTATTTGTTTACGTTGTTTACTTACGTTTGCGACGATCATTACATGCTTAATATACTTGTTCAATATTTGCAGGTTCTCATGGGCGTCCCTTTATGAGTAAAGACACCGCACAATGCTTATGGATATGCCTTTACGAATATCTTGTTATTTATACCTCCGCACATTCTTATTGTTCCTGTTAGGAAATTGCCATATTATTTCGAAGGATATTTCCACTTTCTGATTCACTCAGTGATGACACTCGTCGAAACGAAATGGAAAAAAGCCTCTCCCATATCGTCTCGACATGTCGAGAGAAAATCCCTCTTTCGTCTCAAGGAGAATAGTGTTTCTTTGACAAAGAGGACGTCCCCCCATTCGATTCTCTTGAACTCTCGACATATGAGAAACAAAGGTGGAATGTTTTAAAAAAAAATACACAAAGTGCAGTTAATTACATGACATGACATCATAGTTGAACACATTATTGACCACATCTTGAGACATTTGAACACATTAAAGGAAGTTAAAAGAAAATATCTCATATAAAATGTATATCTAAAAACTCTATATCTAAAAACAACAATATCCCTAAAAAAAAGTATATCTAAAGACATTGAATATCAAATCTGCACCAAGAAAAACTACAATATGTTGATTCATGAGTTGAGTGACAAAACATGGCTTTTTAGCTGGTTTTTAAAAGAATGTAACGTGGCTGAGTTCTTCATGGCCTTGGGAAGTTGATTGAAATCGTAATCCCTTGAAAAATAGCGAGTTCATAGAATTTTGTTCTTGTTCTAGATATGAAATGATTCAGTTGAACACTTTATTGTGCCATGGATCTGATATTATAAGTGTAAAGGAATCAAAGTATTTGGAATATCTCATATTAATAGTTTTTGTTATTTTGAAAATGAATACCATAGTTGAATAGAAATATCTTTTCGTTACATCATATTGTATTGAATCGGGTATACCTGTTACACCTCAAAATAATTTCATAGCCCGATTTTAAAGTTTTGTAACTTTTTCATATTGTTCATCGATAGATAACTAAACGTCGAAAGGGCTGAATGATGGTTCTAAAAGGATTTGAAATATTGTCGTCGGATATATCTGAAAAATAGTTTTTTTGATGTATTTTTGCATATGTAATCACAATGCTTGTTGAGTGTTAATGATTCATCAAGCATAAATCCGAGGTATTTGAATTCAGATACCCATTCAATTTTGTCATCCTCGATTTGAAGACTATGGATAGATAATCCACTGATTTTAGTTTGTATTTATTACTGATAATCATTGCCTTAGTTTTTCTCGTATTCAGTTTCAGTTTATTCACCTCTACATATGCCTCAAACTTTGTCAGGACTTGGTTCAAACACCCTCTGTTTCAATGAGGTCACCGCCGCAACAAGTAACCAGAGTGTCGTCTGCAAATAAGTTGAGGAAATCGTGGCCCTGTATGTAATTTATATCATTTAGATATATTATAAAAAGTTGAGGTCCTAGTACGCTGCCTTGTGGTACACCCATGTTATTAAGAACTTCATTAGAGAGCGATTTTCCCACTTTGGTTGCTTGTGAGGACAACTCCTCCAATACCATAATATCTTAGTTTACGCAGTAAGATCCTCCTATCTATTGTCTCAAATGCCCTTTTAAGGTCAAGAAATACAGCTACTATATATTAACCATTGCCTAGTTCTTGTTTCCATTTCGAAATTGTTAGCTGAAATGCCGTTTCACACGAATGATGTTCTCTAAAGCCGGATTGATTTCCCATGAAAAGGTGGTTTTCATCAATGAATTGAATTATTTGTTCATATATTACTTTCTCTAAAACTTTTTTGATAGTCGGCCAACGTATTTATAGCCCTAAATGTATACCTTACGGAAAGAGTAACTTGCTGAAAATGTTGAGAAACTGATAAGAAATTCGAATTTTCACTTATAATCTCTCTAGAGCATGAATTATTGCCGGAAATTTTTTAGTACATGAATTTTTTTTAAAATTATTACGAGTCTTTAAAAATTCATGTACGAGACAAATTTCCCGCAATTAATTCGAGAACGTGGGGGATTCGGTAAGAAAATTTTATACCGGAATTATATTTAAATAGAAAACATTAAGTAAATATTTATTTTGACGTTATTCACAAATAAATAGAAGGCTGTGTGTAATGGGAGTTTTGGGGGAGATTTTTTTTTTCCCTTCCCTAGTAAAATAAAATATATAATATCAGATGAACTATTATGTCGAATTAATTGATTTCATACAATTTTCTTACTAGGTTTCAGGGAAATGTTAATATGTACTAAAAATGAAAATAGAATTCTGTATCATTATTGTCAGAGTATTCTTCTTAATTTTCCGTGCTAATGCAAATAAATACTTATCTATAGAACATTTTTAAACTATATCTGGGATTACTGCGTTTAAAATTAAATTTAAAAAATGGAATAGTCTTATCAAATTAGTGTATTGTCATCGGTCCCCGAAAAATCTACAAAGTTTGAATGAAATCTGACCGTTTAAAGTGAGTCAAAATCGCGCCCAAAGGAGTCGGTTAAAAAAAAAAAAACATACAAGTGAAGCTAATATAAAGCGTGTAAAATAATTTTCTTACTAGAATTCAGGGAAATGTTAATATTGACTACAAACAAAAGTGATATACAGCAAAAAATATATAACTATACCTATACATATATACTTAAATATTTTTTCATATTCTTTTAGGTTTAATTCGAAGAAAAATTAATATTAGCGGTAATAATTTTGTTTTTCAAATAATTCAGGATATCGGGATATTTTATTCACCATTCTAAATAGAATGTTGTTGGCGTATATTGCCGGTTAAAAAATATTGTGTAAAGTTAGCCATGGATTTGACATTCACTACTCCTGTCAATCAATATTTTATTTGTGGCATTATAAGTTCCTCATAACATTGTATACAATCATAAGTTAGTAAAGAAGTTATAAAAAAATGGAATTTCAATCGTATGATTTGTGTTCCTGTTGCAAAGAATCACAGTACATTTTTTTTTTTAAAACCTTTATTAAAATAAATAAATATCTACAATATTCCACTATACATAGTACCTTATAGTTACTTATATCTTACAAACAAACAAAAATAGATTAATCACAGCAGTAGGGCTAGAAAAAAAATATTTTATTGGAAGAGTTTTCCAAACAATTCTTTTTCATTATCTTGAAGCGTTCTGTTCTCATTATATTTTTGAAATCTTCTAATTTGCCATTTGTTTCTATGTTGTTGAATATTAGACCACAAAATACCCAGCACCATACATTTAAGTCTTCTTCATTTATTAACAAACAAACAAACTGAATATATCTTTTGGCTCTGCTTCTATCACGTTTGTTCTGAACTTCCGCTTCATATGTGTGAGGGTCCATTCCCACGTATTTTTAGCATCACCACAAATACTTATTCCATGGACTAAACTATCTACAGTCTTGCATTTTTCGCATGAATCCGTATCACGGATTCCGTGCATTTTTAATTTTTGGCCTACTGGATAAGTCTCATTAATTGCTTTGTATGCACTAGATCTCCATTTCGTGGGAATATTGAGATTACACAAAATCTTCCTCCAAATATTTTTCCAGTCATACTGGGGGTATTTAGTTCGACAGTTGGCTGTGCACTGTTTTGTCAATGAAAATTTCTTTGTATATGAATTTTGCGGTTAAAATTTTATCTCTACTAAATGGAGTCTCTAATTCTGTAAGTGACCTTTTTATATTGCTGAAAGCTGAATGTAAATCAACAGTTCCATTTTCGAATATTTTGTTGACCGTGGATTTGTAGGAGACTTTGTTCGGTACATTTGTCCATGATAGTTGTTGAGTTTTCAGAAACAGAGCAGCAGCCTTTCTTTCTATATTTATCAGGTTCAGACCACCTCTTTTCGCGGGTAGGTACAGTTGCTCCCTTGCAACTCGATATAAATTTCCTTGCCATATATATTTCCCTGTACACATCACAATTTTTTGACAGTAAAGGCGATTCATGGGTAGTATTTGTGCCAGATACCAGACTTTCGACAGAACATAAATATTGACAAACCAAACTTTCCTGATCAAATCTAAGTTTCTGATATAGTTCAGCATTAGTGTTGTCTGGATGTTAGTCAGCACCCTTTCCCAGTTCGCTTTAACCATCTCGTTAAAATTTCGGGAAACCTCCATCCCTAAAATTTTTACTTTGGTTTTGACAGGGTAATCCAGAATGTATTGTCTCGAGTTGTCACCAAACGTTCCCAAAGGTACTATAAAAGACTTGTTCATATTTATTCTGGCATTTGAGGCTCTTTCGTATATTTTGAAAATTATATTCAAGTTCTGCAAGTCTATTTCATCTCTGATGAAAATAGATACATCATCGGCATAAGCTGAGACCTTATGACTTTTACTGTTTATTTCAATTCCTCTTACCGTGAAATCTATTAAACGTATCAGAGGTTCCAAAGCCAAACTGAATAAAATCATTGACATCGGACAGCCTTGTCGTATAGACGTTTTAATGTTGAATGATTTGGAAAACCATTATCAGGACCTTGGAGTTCGCGCCAATATATACATGCTTGAGAAGTTGAATTACTTTTGATCGAGACCCGTTTTCCTCAAAACTACCCACATATAATTATGGTTCACTCTGTCGAAAGCCTGGGAGAAGTCTACTGTCACAAGTGCACCCTTCTGATTATAATTTGTTTCATAGTGTAATATCACGTCTCTTGTTAGCATTAGGTTATTAAATATTGAAGTCTTATTGCCACATGTTTGTTCGCTCTCAAAAATTTTAGAGCAGTGTGATTCCATACGTGCTGCTAGTATTTTCATCAAAATTTTGTAATCTGAATTTAAAGGGTTATGGGTCTGAATGAGTTCAGATCAACGGAGCTGTTTGTCTTTGGGATCAAAGTAATCACCGCTTCTGAAAATTCTCGTGGGGGCGCAACACCGTGATTTAAGAATAAATTCAGAAGCTTTGCGAGCTCGTCACCTATTTCATCGAAAAAATTCAAGTAAAACTCGTAAGATAACCCATCGAGGCCAGGAGTTCTTTTTTTTGCCGATTCAGTCAACACTGTTTTGATTTCTTCCTTGCTAATTTCTCTGATTAGTAGAGAGTTCTCTAAATCTGAGATCTTATTTTTAATATGGGTCAGTAGGCATCTTACGTCTTGTTCATTAGTTTCAGTTTCGCCAAATTTGTTCTCAAAATACTCTCCTGCGTATTTAAGAATATCTTTTGATGTACTGAGCGACTGTTGATTGTCCGTGTTTAGCTTCTGGATTAATGATTTAGTTTTTTTCCTATCTTTAATGAGTTCAAAAAGACTGTACCTATCATTTATGTTGTCTCTGTTTCTGTTTTGGAAACGTTCATCTAGATGTCTCTGTTTCAGTTCTAATATACTAGCTTTGACCTCTCTAAATTCTGTCATGACATTTTCCCCTGAATTTAGTTTTATGTTTAGCTCTAGTAAAGTTGATTGATAAAATTCGATAAGATTTTTTTTATCTATTGCGTTTCTGATTTCTATATTTCTAAAGAAAGACTTTGTTCTCTTTTTGAAGACTGTAAACCACCACTTCATGAAGTCTCTATCATAAAGTGTACTCGATTTGATATTTTGAAGTTCAATTTTGAAATCATCAATACTGCTTTCTGTGAAACAACAATTTTTTACCTTCCAGTAACCCCACCCGTGTTTAGTGAAGTTTTGTGGCGTGTTCGATTCAATTTTTAGATAGACAATAACTGCATTATGATCCGATACCGATATTGGTAATATGTCACATTTATGAACCATATTGAAATGTTCTTGCGAGATGTAAACTCTGTCTATTCTCGTCGCGGAATTTTGACGCACGAACGTGAATTCGTTTGTATTTCTGTGAAGCCTTTCCCACACGTCAACTAAACTGAGATTTTGGATAAGTTTTTGTAGAATCTGACAAATATTTGCTTTATTACGTGATTGCTTTTGGTTTACGACACAGTTGAAATCTCCCAGTAAAATCATGGGCATATCGAAGTTTAAATGTATGGTGAGGTCATTTTGAAAAAAGGAATTTCTTTCTCTATAGTTCTGGGATCCAGAAGGGGCATAGATATTTATATATCTTACATTATTAATGGATGCTGAGATAATTCTGCCATCCACTGAACACATGATGTCCTTTATATCGTATCCTTCCCTTACTATTATACCTGTACCCCTTTGGGAATCCCCAATATTACTAATCAATTGATAAACTATAGAACATTTTATTGTGTCGGTGTTCAGTTCCTGAACAAAAATTAAATCAATATAATATTTTTTTATGAAGTCATTTAACAACGTTTGTTTTACAATATTTTTCAGACCGTTACAGTTTATAGTCACAATTGTTCGTAACATAGCCATTGATGATATGATTGGTGAGAGATTGTGTCTGTAATAGATAGTCAACACAAATAATAACCAAGAAAAAAAGAAAGTAATATTATTACAAACCACAAGTTCACTTCACTTCTAGACTTCAGACCCCGAGTTTCCAACCCCGGGTTTCATGATTAGGCACTCAGGAGTTAACTTAATTTTTATTTTTGGTAACTTTTTTCCTTCTTCCGAACTCGAACCTTGTTTTTCTCTCCGTCTCTTCTCAGATTTTCTTGTAACCTTCTCTTCAAACTGTGTCGCTTCTATTATGTCATTTTCCGAATTTTCCATATTCCATTCTTGATCCGATCCTATTTCACTTCCTGAACTTTCTGTTTCCTCAACATCTCCTTCTGCATTTTTATTTATTGGGTTATCTGTGAATTTTGTTTGTTCAATTGGCTTTACCTCTGGTTCCCTTTCGTTTTTCTTCTTTTCTTCCATTTGTTTTTCACTTTGTTCTGGTTCTTTATATGGTGCATTTGGTCTCCTTATTTCCTGTAATCTATTCATTGGTCGCTTCGGGCATTCCCTCCTTTCATGTCCAGCTTCATCACAAACCATACAAGTCCTTATTTGATCCCGATAAGTCACCAATGACATGAATTTTCCAATGGAGATATATGACGGGATTCTTTTTGCCATCGTTATCCACGCCGTTCTAATTCCAGTTTCAACTTCGAAAAGTTCCTCCCCTCGGTAAAGTTCATTTCTGATACTTTTCACAATTCCATATTGCGACAATTTCTGTTTTATAATTCCATTTTCCATGTCTAACGGAAAATCGAATACTCGAACCATAACATCGTCAACTTCTTCGGCTATGTACACCACGTGTTCTACACCATTCTCATCCACGAAAGGGATGGTACCATCTTCGAATTTTTGGATTGTCGATTTCACCAGCAAATCCGTTATCAACTTTATATACACTTTGTAGCGGATGTGATCAAACTGTATTCCACCTATTTGATCTACATTAAATTTGAATTTTTCCCGAATCCACCGGTGTAGCGATAAATTCGTGGGTTTTTTCCGAACATTTTTAAAGTCCAACACTATGGTATTCTCACGTTTAATCGACATCACTTATCACTGATTACTCACACTTTTACAGACCGATATCACTCACTGCACGTCCGCACTGGGTGGTGTCTCATGTGAGACTGTGTACATTGAAATGTACCATAAAAATGTAAAATATATAACATACCTAGTGGAAAAATCTGGATTGAATCCTGAGCAAGAAAACTTATTCAAAGAGATTGGAGTAACAATGTCGAAATAAAGCATCTGATTGGTTGAAAATGACTGGTATAAAATTTTCTATGGAATTATACGAAAGCGCTGAATGGACATGCGTAAAATAGTATATTAAAGTATAAGTGGATAAAAAGGGCTTTAAAACACGCGCGATTTTTCGAGCACGACGGCGCAGCCGGAGTGCTCGAAATAGAGCAAGTGTTTTTAAGACCAGTTATCCACGAATACTTTACGTTATTTTTTTTTATTGGTGCACTTTGACCCATATATACTGGTATTATTACTACAAAAAATAGAAATAAGAACTAATAATGCAAGAAGGTTGAATTCGTGATGTGACATCAGTATACCTTTCGTTGTCATGGAAATGAGAAAAACATTCATTTGCAATTTGTTACCACAGATCAATATTTGTTGTCACCAGAGCTCAAAAATGAATTATTCTAATATCGATTTTTTGAATAGTGAGGCAGAATCGCGGTTAATACCGCGAAAATCCAGTGATATATATATATAAAAAAGAATATGGAAAGTTCATGAAATGGATGGAGGAGCACATATAAATGAACGAATTGTGAGTAATATTTTATTTGACGTTACTCCTGTCAGATCAATAATCAAAAATTTGTCATTCAGACTTCACGTTTCTCGCACGTTTCTCGATTTGTTGATGTTGTCATGGTTACCTTTAAAAAACGCGCGTTTTCTAAAGTTCGATTTAAACACGCTGAGGCGTGCTTTAAATGGGTAAAAAGGGGCACCAATGAAAAAAAAATATTATATTTGCCAGTTTGAACTGGCAATTATCTATAATTGACAGTTTGAACTGGCAATTATCAATAATTGCCAGTTTCAACTGGCAATTAGGTATAATTGTCAGTTCAAACTGGCATTTATGTATAATTGTCAATTCAAACTGGCAAACTATGAATAATTGTCAATTCAAACTGGCAAACTATGAATAATTGTCAGTTTGAACTGACAATTATACATATACACGTCCAATGATCGCGTTGGCCATATTGACGATTTGGACGTCTGCAGTCAAGTTGATGGAGTTTGGTGTTCAGAAATATGGATGGACTTATAAAATTCTATTTTTCACTTGGTCTTCAGCAGATAGGAATAGTTGTCTAGCACTGAATCATAATGTTATCATTAGTGAGAGGTATTTGAGGAAAAAACTTAGAAATCCAAATATATTCAGGAGATAGAATTATACCTATGTACTGACTGTTGATGGCCAATTACATGAATACAAATGGATGCATCCGAAATGCCTACAAAATAATTTTTCAATCACGCACGAAAATTCAACCACTTCAAAATGTTTGCGTAAAATTTTCATTCCAAGTACCCTTCAGGGAACATATAACGCATCACCTTAACACGAAGCGAATACTTAGTATAAGTAATACACGTCTACTACATTTTTATATTTTTGTTTTCAATATTTTGAAAAATAAGGAGCCACAATATTTGTTTATTTGTTTACACACTCATGCTCATAAGTATAGCACTAGATATCACGATAATTTTAGAATACCAAAACGTAATAAAACGATATACCATAACTCATTTTCTTGGGTCACAGCCCGACTGTGGAATGATTTGCCAGCTGAACTGAAAAACACATATTTGTTTGTTTTTAGATTTTTTTTTAAGAATATCTAATAGCGAATCAAGCCTCAGAAATTTAAATTTAAATACAAACTTTTTTGTAGATAATTATTGTTCTATTTCTAATTATATCTCACCATCATATTCATCTCACTCATGATTACTGGTTTAATATTTATTTGTATACATACCATTCATTGAGTGTTCGTTGTCTCTTCTTCCTTTTTAGCTATTACTCGAGAATAAATGTTGTGTTCTATTTAGAATAATATAACAATGTAACCGTTACTACTGTCATTATTATTGGTAGATTTAATATTTATATCTATGTATGAATTTCTATAACTTTTCTTTGGGTAGCTCTTAGTATCATCATCATTGTTATATGTAATTATGAGTGTTAGTCATTCGTGTTGAAACTTATCGAATGGCAGGGTGGAAGATCAATTTAGTTGAACCCTGACCATGTTTACCCGAATATTTTATACAAATGTTATGTTATATTAACATGTATTCATTTCCTGAGTAAATAAAAATAAGCTATAAACTACATATGCAACGGCGTAAAGTCACTAGATGCCGAATTACACCACATCAGAGAGGACCTTCACCGGAATGGATACCCCGATAAACTCCTAGGAGAAGTGTTGAAACAACTCCAGAGAACGAAGACATCTGAAGTGCAACAACAAAGCACAGTGATCTGCCTTTCGTACATCAGAGGTGTCTCCGAGAAGATCAGAAGGATCGGAAACGAGTTCAACATCAAGAGCTGTTTCCAATCCGGCAGTACATTACGGAATTCCCTCACCAAGACCAAATCTGACAACAAAAATGATATCAGTAAGTATTGCATTAATGAAATTCCATGTGAATGCGGAGATTCCTACATTGGAGAGACAAAGAGGCCGTTATCGGTGAGATTGGATGGGCACAAGAAATGGACTCAACGTGGTGAAACGTCAAAATGAGAATTGCCGACCACGCCTGGGCTGAGCACCATCGAATTCTATGGGACGACGCAAGTGTTCTACATAGAGAGGAGCATTGGTTCAAACGAAAGTTCAAAGAGGCCGCCTACATCGATGCCAATAATGCCTTTAGTCAACCAATCGTTGAGATCAAGAACGTATGGAAACCATTAATTGCTCTTTCTGGCGGACTACAGCGTCGCGAAACTTCACGCACCACCACACAGCGCGAAATTACACGCACCACTGCACATGGCGGAACTTCACGCACCATTGCACCGACAGACATATAAATTAGTAAGAAGCACCTAAACTTGCCAGTATTCACCTGAAGACAATTGCAGTTACAACATTCGAAACGTCGTGAAAACCTCTCAAATCCATTAAGACGATGGACGTCCGAAACGAGAGTAATCAAGTAACCACATCGTCTACAACCTTCAAACAAACATATTTCTTCATTTGTAACAAAAACCTCAAATACCAATTTTAATGACTCTAACTCAAAATCTAACGGATCCCTCATACAAACTTGCAACCCATTAGGGGTTGAATTTGAAAAAAACCGTATTTCTTCATTTGTAACAAAGAGCTCAAATACCAATTTTTATGACCCTAACTGAAAAACTAACGAAACCCTCATACAAATGTTCCCCCTCCATTTCACCCCTTTAGGGGTTGAATTTAAAAAAACACTGAAACACATATTTCTTTATTCGTAACAAAGTCGTCAACTACCAATTTTGATGACCCCCACTTGAAAACTAGAGGTACTCCCATACAAACTTTCAACCCCTTTAGGGTTGAATTTTTAAAAACTCTTGAATACATATTTCTCCAATTGAAAGAAAAGCCCAACTACCAATTTCCATCACTATAACTCCAAAACTCACGGTACTTCCCTTTCACACCCCTTTCCACACCCTTCCTTCAGGGATGGAATATCAAAAAATAAATACTTGGAGTATTCTTGGGTTTAAATCTTAATATTACTTGGAAAAATAGGAACTGATATTAATTTATATATTTAACAAAGAAATCGATAAATGTTGTGAGTGTCGATTGTAATTAAAACACTTATTGATCGATTGGCAGCAATGCAAATAATTGTAGAAATGGCGTATGTCATCTGTCATTTTATATTCATTGGTCTAAAGTTGTTATTGTGTCCCCGTTGTTATTGGAAGATATAAATGAGTTACTTGAATCATAAAAGTACTTCAGTTATTAGTAATAATTGTCCATAATACTGAAATAATATATAAATAAGAACACTATCATATGAATTCGGCCTTCCTCCGAGAAAAATGATTTCGCCACGACCGTACTTGTCGTAATTTTCAAAAGTTTTGGTTATTATCGGACTTTTACATAGGCAATTTTTGGTAAAATCACTAATTTTGACAGGTTCGTCATCTTTTTGAGAAAGATGCCTCACCTTCAAGTACACCCTGTATAGATTGAAAAATAAAAAATATTTTTTTGAACATAACTTATCTGCTAATAATTGTTTACTTTGCCTGCGTAGAGTCACGAATTCAGTGTGCAATCCTCATCTGAGGCGGCGTTTTGCTCATTCATCTTAAGAAATTATACATAATTTTAAAAAATAATCCTGAAAATTATATAACATAAACACACTCATCCTACAATAAATTTATTTCGCAAGGCGAATATTATAAATAAAAGATTATATGTTCGTAGTAACATCACCTACCTTACATCAGAAAAATAAGAATACATTAAAAGAAATAGAACAAGACTAGTTGATACCAAGAAAACTGTATGACTATGGGACAATAAACGGAACGAAAAAATTCATCCGGGTCAGAGGTGTTTCACGTAGCAAGCAAAGCCCCTCTTCCCAATGATGTATCAGAGATGTACAAAATATACATGAGAATTATCTTCCACTTCTAAAAATAATTATTTGAAAACATCTCGGTGGGCTTGATGAATGGTATGGTATGGTACAACAACTTACATAACTAGTTTCATGAAAGTATTACCTACATTTTAATTTAGTTCGTCGAACTTAAAGAGAATCTAACCGTGATATCATTGGATGAACTTGAGGCGTATATGAAGGTATACAATTCAAAAAAAGCGACGGTCGAGATGGAATTTCTAATTTTATTATTGGAAAATTTCCGGACAACCAGGTGCAATCATTATTGAATATAATCCATAATTCAATTCGCCTTGGGAGATTCCCTCAAAAGTGGAGGCATGCCATTGTGGTGATGATTTCAAAAGAAGGAATCTTACTTCCCCGCAAAATCAATGTCCTACCAAACGAGCAGTTTTAGAAAGTAACATTCTACGGAACTTCATGCCCTGAGACTAGTTGAAAATACGATTTTTGGGTTAAATAACAGTAAATATGTCTTTTTTGTTTTGTTAGACACAAAGTGTGAAGTTTGTGAAAATTGCCTCACCAATAAAAAGTCTCCTAACAAGGCAGTTTTGAATCCGTGGCCGTATCCAACTGAAATTTGGTCGAGATTGCATTTAGATTTTCTTGGTCCATTTTTGAATAAACAGCTTTTGATTGTTCTAGACTCTTACTCGAAGTGGGTCGAAGTTTTTGTAATGGATACAATTACATCAAAAAGAACCATAGATGTGTTGAGAACGCTGTTTGCCAAATTTGGGCTTCCCCATACTTCAGTAACGCATAATGCTAGTACATTTACCTCACAAGAATTCCAGTTATTTTTATCTCAGAATGCGGTAGGCCACGTCACCTTGTAACGAATTTTTCGTTACGTCCTTACACATAACCAATTTCTCATAACTTTTCCGGTTACCTTTACGGTAGTACGGGTCAGTAGTCACTGCGCTCAGGTCGTGAAGAATGTACGTTCATTATTGTCCCTAGAAAATGGTATTTTGACAGTGTGACCGTGACATTTCATTTTCGTGTCGATCGCGTTTATCGAGCGTTTGGTTTTTTCCAAGTTTTTTTAAATAGGAAAGAAACCGAGAATGAAAACAGGTGAACTGTGATTTCGTCGAACCGAAAGGATAATCGTTCTCTTTCTTGAATAGAACGTCGAGATAGGCAGATGTACTGAGTGAGTTGGCTTTGATTTGTACAATCTATAGATGAAATAAGTTTCACTGCTGGAGTTTAGAGTAATATTATTCTCTTTATCTTTTAATTAATGTTGTAGCTGATTAGCATTCTCTTGTTTTTTCTTATGCTTGTAATATTAGAATTCTTGGATATACCGCATGGTAATTTTTGAAGGTTAAAGATAGATATTTCGGCCATTTTGACAAATCATTCATAGTACATATTGTGGCTAACGTAACATCTGTTCCGAATATTGGGAACTGATTTTTTCATAGGTACCAGTTAATTGGTAATTTGAATGGACTAGAGCTTATGTACCTCACACAACCACCGGTTTGTTCCAAGGATTCCAATTGAAGTGAAGGGCGTATTGGATTGTTCGAGTGACTAATAGGACGGCTCTCTGGTAAGCAATTTTCTTTATTTCATAACTATATGTTTATGAGAGTAATTTTCTTTTCTCTTGAGAAAGAATTGCTTATCGAGAGAGTTGTACCTCTGGCCTAACGGTCTCAGAACACTCGATTCAATATATGCCTCAAGCGTAAAGTTGATTTCCGTTTAATAAATTTCTTATATCTATTACTCCATTCAATTCCCAGTGTAGCTTATTTGATTTTTGAACGTTGCAGAGTCAATTCACTTCAGTTACTACCTTGTCGCCAAGAGCAGGGAGATTCACAAATTTTTTTGAGAATTACCTGTTTATCGATTTGAAAAGGAATTGCCGCCCTATTTCAAAATTATCTTTATCTAAGAGAGTTGTGCCCACTGAAAGACGTGAGGTCTCCTCTTCAGTTATCTTTAAAAATTCTTCAATTAAAAGAATTATTTAACATTATCTTTTCTAAGAAAGTTGTGCCCGCTGAAAGACGTGTGGTCTCCCTCTTCGGTTTATCTTTGGAAATTCTCAATAAAAGAATTTTTTCACTGTATCTTTATCTAAGAGAGTCGTGCTCACTGAAAGACGTGTGTCTCTCTTCTTATCTTGGCTGAAGAGTATACTTTTACTCTGACTATTATCGTTGTTCAGAAACCCTATTTTTTTATGTAGCCTACTAGAGTATTTTGGTTATAACGCTATATTTTCCTTTGGCATTTGCTTTCAAATAATATATTTTTGTACTGGCAACCTTTAAATATTTTGCTTTAAAATAGTAGATTTTTCCTCTGGCAATTTTATAGTATTTTGCTTTAAAATACTATATTTTTCTCTGGTAAAATTTCAAGGAAATTTTTATATTTCTTTGGAATACCTTTCCTTATTAAATTTTTTTACCCTTCTGGTACATAAAATCACCTTATCAAAATTTACTTGTTTCAAAACTTAACTGAATTTGAACATAACGTTTTGGGTGAGGTTTGTTTTGTTTGGTTTTAAATTTTGTTCATTTTTAATATATTTTTAAATTATTAAAATTAACTTATAAATTTAACTCCAGAATAGCAGATTGAATTGCTATTCATTATCTTTGTTCTTTCACTGTAACCTTCTCGTCTTTTATATAGATTGAGATTTTTATTGTATGCTATCATTTGCATCTATCTTTTGACTCTCGATTAAAATTTGAAACATAAAACTTGAGGTTCAAAGGATATCCTTCGTTCTCCCCTTTTTGTACATATTTTGATTCCTATCATCTTCTTCGCATGATATATACCACGGAGGGAACCCATCTACGGAGACGGAAGGACTAGTAGCCTGGGAGGTCTTACAGCACATCAATATCAGCACTGGTCCGTGAAGATCAACTCAATTCACGCCGATAAGGGGGTCTAAAACCAACTATAGAACCACCCACTACCATCTTAATCGTAACCGCTGAAACCAAGTTCCTCCTAGAACCGCTGGGACCAGCTTCAAGAAACTAGCCTTCCTCTATCTCGTTCAAGATCTCCGAAGGTATATTCGTGACCAACAACTGGAGGAATCATAGGTGTGAATGTTCGAATCAGAGTCAAAATTACTGGTTCCTTTTTTATGTAATTTTTCCATTTTTTTTTAAGAGAAGTTAAATACTTTTCTAGTATTTGTAAAAAAAAATTATCTTGTTCAGAATTCCAACTGGAATAAATTTGTTAAGTTGATTTATTGCATATTTATTATGTCTTCCACCAAGCTAGGACAAGATACGAAAAAGAGAAAAAGAACAGTCAAGTTTTTCGAGCCCCACGTTTGCGCGTCAATTGTGCAACACCCCTTATTGATACTGGTGATGCCAAGCCCATTGTTCAACGGCAATATCCTTTGTCCCCTACCATGCAAGAGCATTTGAACAAGGAAATTGATGAGATGTTGAAGCTCAAGGTCATTCAACCTTCCCAATCTCCCTGGTGTAGCCCACTATGGTTGGTTCCGAAACGTTCTGGAGATTTCCGGGTTTGTTTTGATGGTCGGAAGCTTAATGCAGTAACAGTCAATGATGCATATCCTATGCCTCTTATCGATAGTATCTTAAACAAATTACGGGATGCTAGGTATCTTACCTCCATTGATTTGACTAAGGCTTTCTTTCAAATTCCTTTAGAGGAGTCGTCTAGACCCAAGACCGCTTTTGCAGTGTATGGTAGAGGTCTCTTTGAGTTCACTGTCTCTCCCTTTGGTTTGAGCAATAGTCCGAAACTTATGGCACGTTTGATGGATATCGGTATTGGACCATCTTTGGCTCCATTTTGTTTCGTTTATCTTGATGACATCATCGTGGCCACTCCTAGTTTCGATCTTCATGTCAAAACTTTGAAGGAGGTGTTTCGGCGACTTAAACATGCTAACCTCACGGTTAATTTGGATAAGTGTGAATTTTGTAGACCCTCTCTTGTTTACCTAGGTTT
>JAFIRS010002604.1:0-199071 GCA_018342105.1 Gonioctena quinquepunctata | reverse complement strand
TCCTCTATATCATATCCCAAATAACATACGAAAACTTGAAAATTTTGGTTATTGAATTCTGATCCTCCATCCCCTACTATTGTGGGGATATCCCAAATGGATATGAAAGAAAAAAATCAATCAATCATTGATTCCATTTATTCCTGGTATCTTTTGAATTTTTCCCAAATTGCTTGATTCCACGGGGGATGGTTAAATTTCAAATTCATTTTTTCATATTTATTTTTTTTGGCGGATATTGCAATTTTAAAAAAATTTTTTTACTTTTTTTACCCATGTTTGGCCAATAAAATTTCTCTAAGTGATTCTAATTTTGTTATTCCACGGTGTCTAGTCTTGTAGACATGGTGATAATTCATTTCATCAATCTTTCATCTTATTTTCAATATTTTTTTTAACATGTTTGTACATATTTTTGAATTCAATTTTTTGGTTTTTTTTTATTGCATTGGTAAAATTTTAAATGTTCTTTATCGGGAAATATAAATGATAAGTTCGATATTCATTCAATTGGCAATGTTTTTCCCGATCGTCTTAAAAATGTCGTTTCCTAAGATTTATAAAAAAGTCTACTTTTTTCGGATAGTTTTTCTTGACAAAAAAATATTGCTTGAATACCACAATTTTAATAATCATCGGTATTTATGATCGTTCGAATCTTTGCTGAGTAAAGGTTAATATGGGGCCTCATCAGCTGTATGGGTTGTTGATCGTAATTTTTGTAATCCCATCAAATCAGTCCCCTATTTCATTTTTTAAATATTTTCGGGTGGGTTTCTGAAAGTGCATCAGCTACTATATTTTCTTTCCCTTTTTTTATATAATCAATATCCAATTATTCAGATAACAAAAGTTTTCATCTTTTTGTTTCAACATGGTTTTTTTTAAATTGTCTAGCCATTTAAAGGGTTTATGCTCGGATTTAAGAAATCCCTTTCCCAAAAAAGGACTGAAATATTTGATGACCAGACTTTGACAAAAATTTTTTTCAATAGTTGTCTAATTTCTTGGGTTTAGTGTTCCACTTGCAAAACAAACTGGTTTACCGTCTTACAGAAATGGGATATCATATTCACTAGCATCTGTAGTGAAAGTAAAGTTTTAAAAAAATTTGGGGTGCAAAAATTGGTTCTTACCCCAAAGTTTTTGCAAGTTTAAAATGCATGTAAAAATTCTTGTGTCTTTTTTTTACCTCTCTTCAAACATTGCGTTAATGGTTTTTATTTCTGCAAGGTTATTTATGGATTTTATAAAACCCTTTATCCTGAAAATTTTTAAATTTTCCCTTATATGTTTTGGAATTTGGAAAATTTTCTATAGCTTTTAAATTTTTTTCTTGGTTAGCTTTCATTTTCATGTTATGATATGTCCTAAAATTCAAATTGTTAGTGTAAAAATTCGGTTTTGTCTGGTTGGATTTTGAATTATTTGTTGTTTTTTTAATATTTCTTTTATATTTGGAATATGTTCATAAAGAGTTGGAGGAAAATAGTCCATCATCCATATAAACTAGGGAATTTTTTTTTACAAGTCTTTAGACTTCCATCATCATCGGAAAAAAAGTGGAGAATTTTCAATCAAGGGCATACGAAAAAGTTAAAAAAAAGATGTTTTTCGGAATTTTTGGTTTTTTCTAAATAAAAGTGGTAAAATATTGGACTGCCCCTAATTTTCCAAAGGTCATCAATATTAGGAATAGGGGAATTTGTTTTGAATTGTTTTGTTATTCAATTTCTATAGTCAAAAAAATTCGATATTTTTGTTTCCACTTGCATTTTTTTTTTTTAAACTATCCAAATTGGATTCAAAATTGGGAACTTTTTTATAATCCCTTAAACATTTGTGATTTTGTTTTTTTTACTCCTTTTTTTGTTTCGGGGAAATCTATATGACTTTGTGTGTTGGTTCCTCATCCATTTTTTTTTTCTTTTTGTGGGTAGTTTAGTGGTGGATTGAAGCGGTTGATCGGGGTAGTGAAAGATAGTATGATAAGTTTTGAAAAGTTTGAGGTTTTTATTTTTCTTTAAGTTTCAAATGATCTAGCGAAATAAATCTTAATTTCATTTCCATAGGGGATTGATACATTTCTTTAAATTCTGATTGATAAATTTCAAATCCATAAATTGGGTATACTTGAAGTGGTTTTGTCGGTCAATAAAAAGATCTTGAGAATCTAAATTATGAATTTAAACAATCGCTTGACCTTTTTTCGACTGGGTTTATATTTTCGGGATGAAAAATTCTGACTCAATTTTATTTGGGTGTAATAATTCCATCGACAAATTTTTTTTTGGGAAGTTTAGTTCTATAAATTTCGCTTCCACCTAGAGTTATATTATAACAATGATACTCAATGGAGCATTGAAAAATTCGAATCGGAATATGAAAAAACCTTTCTAATTTTCCCTTAAAAATATTCTCAATATTTTTTGAAAAAAATAGTCCATCAAAAAAATGAAGTCCGGCCCTGTATGCCCCGGACGAACTGTCAATTTCGCTCTGCGAATATTAAGGTTATAAAGCTTTCTCTTAAATTGGTTGACGGTCTTGTGCCAAAAGATCGGAAAGAATCCTTCACCCACCCTCACATTGAAGTCCTGACAAAATCCTACCCAGTGGAAATCGACAACCCCCTGGAAAAAGTAGTCTGGACCCAAAGAAATCACTCCGGGATCGGCTCTCTCGAAAGCCGATCTCCGGGGGCTGAATTTTCCCCCTCGGAGATGACCTGTTAAAAACCCTGTGATTAGAAACCTGATATCCACCAAAAGGCTAAAGTTGGAACCCCTGCAGCACCCAGCCCCCAAAGAAGCACAAGAAAAAAGTTTTAGCTCTACCCCCCCCAAAGGCACGTTAAAACCCTTTTTTCAAGCCCTTGGCCCTTGGAAGTTCTCAATAGTTGTAGTACTAATTCAGATCAAAATTTGCAAAATTCCACAAACTCAAAATCTCAAATAAATTTCAAGTTCTGTCGCGGACATTGAACAACCCTATCGTTTCCCAGAAATCCGGGGCGTTCAGCCGGTGCGCTCATTTCGGACCAGGGCAGAAATTCCCCAAAACCAAATTTTAAATTCTACTGGGGTTCTAGCACCCCCGCAACATGAAAATTTCCAAAATTCCCAAAATTTGACCGCCCCCATAAAAATAGGAAAACCCGACTCTGTACGACCACAAACAAAACAGACACCATTTACGATAAAAAACAGCAGGTACCCCCTATCCTTTGGGAAAAGAGCAAGTGGGTAACATTAACTCCTTTTCAAAAAAAATAACATCAAGTTAGCCCAACCTGAAAAAAATGTATTCGGAAAAAAAAATTCCCCCGATGTTTGAAGATCTCAGCATCTTCGGGATAAAAGATCCCTTTCCATACATACCTCTCCTGAAGATAAAAAACTCGGGGTCTCTTCCCAAAAGGCTTTCCCCAGTTTATTACTCCTCGACATTAAAGCTGAGCTGGTTGACAGGGTTTCCCGGAATCAGGGGCCCGACTACATAAGTTGAAGGAAAGAAGAAAGTTCCCCTCTTGTCTTGGTTCTGATAAGAAGGGAAACCCTGAATATTCAATGTTAAAGATATCCGAATGGGGTAAGCAAACCACGAGGCCCAAAGGGGCCTCTGTGGGAGAATATTACCATTGTCAAAGTTTGCCCCTGTCAGTTGAACTACTGTACCACCCCGTTTGCGTAAAATGGGGGGAAATCTATATCTAAGGGTTTAGCCGAACCCCAAAAAAAGCAAAGTGTAAAAATTTTGGGAGGGGGGGCCCCTGGGGGTTGAGGATCCCCAATTCCTCGAAGGGGAAATGAACCCCCCGAACACGGGCACCACAATTGTTTTTCCCTCACATTAAAGGGGGACGCAGTTGGGGATGTCGTATCCCGGGGGGTTTGATAACCCTCCCATCTCAGCTCAATAGCCCGAAAATATTCTGTCGACTTTAGATCAAATGGGGACCCCTATTACACTCGCCCGGTTTCAACCTAACTAATGGGTAAAGGCAGCTTCAAACTTCATCAAAGCTGGGTTAAATTGTGGCCTTCTCCAGAATGCATGAGTTTCAAGGTTTCTTGTAGAAAAAACATTGATGTTTTTTCTGCGGAGACTCGTCTTAATGAAATGAATTTCCCTAAAAAATGCTCAGAAATATGACCGGACTGGGGTGGGGCGTTGCCTTTTTGGTGAAACGCTGTCATTCCTGTTCAACGGCTTTCAATGATGATACCCATGGTATAAAAAACTGGTATTGTTTTCCACGGGAATGGCATTTTTCGTGTTAAACCCTCCGAACAATCAAATACCCAAGCGCTCGATACCTCTTGTAAAAAAGATCAACCTTTTTTTGGTCATGGGCGATCTAAACCCTAAGCACCACAATGGAGTCGTGTCACCAATCAGAATGGTAGGCGTTAACATTTGAAGGAATGAATCCAGGTGTTGGCTCCCGGAGGGGCCCAACGCATTCCTCATCGGGCCCCGATGTTTGACTTTTTTGGGAACATCACCTGGTTGGGACTTCTACTCTCCCAGTTGGGCTCTGATCCAACCCGGTGATTTCAACTCTAGGGGTGATCCACCGCCCCAGACAGATCAGGGCCCGGGTGGACTGGGAAGGGTTCCGTTCCTTCTGAGACGGTTACTGTACTCCTGAAAAAGATTCCCCCACTTAGTTGGACGAGGCCGTGCGCGTTACAGCTCACCATCAAAAATGCTCTCAGGGATTCCCCCCGAGAACCGGCTCTAGATATCGGATAAATTTTCCCTCAAAAATTAAAAAATCTTATTCGGTAAAAATCGGGCGAAGGGCCTATCAAAGAGTCTGTTCTCGGGGGAAGTCTCTAAATGAGTTGAATAGGAGGTTAGAAAAAACGTAACCGAGTTAAAAAACAAAAGATTGGAAACATTAGAAAATTTAAAATTAGGAAGAGAAATTAATAAATTAAAAGTAAAAAAGACTGATTTCCCCTTTATGGAATCTGGTTTTTGCCGCTCGGAGTAAACTAAAATTTTTGCTCCGAGGGAAAAAGGACAATTTAAACAAGAGCATGGGCGTGTCGGATCGTGATCTTTTGAAAAATCGGGTTCCGCCTCAAAAAGGAACCTGATCGTGATGTCATTCGCCCAGCTTCGTTGGATGAACTTGGCCCATATAAAAGGGTTGAAATTCCAAAAAGCGCCTGGTTGTGACGGAATTTCTAATTGTATGATTAGAAATTTTTCCCGAATAACCAGGTGATCAAAATGAATATCATCAACAATTCCTGCGCCTCAAAGTTTTCCCTCGAAGGTGGAACCCCCATGTGGCGTGAAAAAGGTCAAAAGCCCTTTGCAAATTATGAAATGTTTTTTATGCTGTTCGCTAATTTGGGCAAATTCGTTCCGAACGACGGGGAAGTGGAGGAAGACAGTCTACCGAATGACGTTGGGCTTTCTCCCTCCCCACCAGCTGGGGCGGGCTGGTGGAAAATACAATCTTTTGCTAAACCCCAAACAATTGTCATATTGTCCTTCTGAATAAGTAAAGTTTTGACGGGTTTGGCCCCTGCTCTGCAAATTGATCGTTTCCCTTGTTTTGAGCCTGGTGAAGGGGAAAAAAAGTCGTTCCTCATGGGTGGGCCCGGGCTTTCCCCCGGACCCGAAAAAATTGAGGCCGGCGTTCCTCAAAAGTGGCAGTACTGTCCCCTGTTTATACGCCTCTTCACCCCCGATATACCACAACTAAACACGTGAAAATCTCCTTTTCCCCGGATGATCAAACCCCTTTTTTCGTCAAACCACCTGATGGGTGTTGTTTTTTTGCAGAATGCATCATACGACCTCCATGCTGGGGGGAAAAATAAAGTTAAACCCCGATAAAACACAAAGCGATCTCGAGGGGTCGAAAGAGAAAAAACCCCTGGGGAAGTGACATTTTGGAAAGGGGGTGGAATGGTCGGAAAAAGTCGATATTGGGGGTTACTGTGGATCGTCGGCTCACCGGGAACCCCATGAATATAATAAAAAAAAATTCTGAAAATCGGCGCCTTTTACTCTCTGATTAATGAAGAAGGGGGCTTTTTTTAAAAAATAAAGTCAAGATCAGAAATGATGTTCAGGCCTGTCTTTTGATGCCTCAGTCGCCTGGAAAAGGCAGTCAGGACCACATTCGCGTCCTGGAACGGGCGCAAATGGAAATCCTGGGGTGATCGACTGCTCCTGGTATGTGCGGAACGATGGGGTTGGGGCTTGAATTTATGGGGAAAAATCGAGACCCCCAATCAGAAATATTCGTTGCTCAAAAAACCCAGAACCCCTCGTAAAGGTTTGATTACAACATGGACCCCTCGCGTTTAAACGTCGGGACCCCCTGGGTGATGGGCTATCTATAAACCCCTTCGGGTAGTAAAAGCTGCATCCTCTGTAGAAATTTAATTTTCCAAAATTTAAAAAAATTCTTTCTCGGCCATTTTTGGCCCATCTGGAAAGGGGGGAGATTTCCCCAGCCCTTATATAAAAAATTAAATCCGTGAATGGCTTTGCCCATTTTTAAACTAAAAGGGGAAAGAGTTAGGGTTACACTCTTTAAGTAATAGTGATGAAGATCCTGAACATCAAAAAAATGGAAAAAAGAAACAAAAGAGTAAAACTTTTTTTCGTTTCAGATTGAAAATCGATTGGTATATTTTTTTAAATTTGGAATGTTTTGTAAAATACATTATATTTCTGTTGAGATATATTCTAAAAAATGTCTAGCAAATCCGGGTTAAAAAGGTAAATATCCCAAAATTTGAATTAATTTCGGGGTCTGAAATTAGGAATCGTTATTATAAAAAAAGGAAGTTTCCTTTGATTGATCTGTTTGAAAATATGAACAGGATGTTCATAAAATCAATTTTTTTTTTGATTGGGCCCCAGAATATCTATCAGATGTGTTCAATGTCCATCTGGGTTTTCCCGGGAAAGTAGTTTTTTCTTTGGACATTAAAAAAAAACATTTTATCGTGGTTTTTTCAATTCAAAAAAAATATTTCTAATCAATTTCAATTGAAAATGTTTTCCTCTTCCTTTGATCTTATTTATAATTTCCCCCTTTCAGACGGTACAGGGGGAAATTTTTTTTATTTATTAAATTCATAGGGTATGGTTGCTCTAAGAAAGTTCAAAATTAAATTTTTCATTTTTGTTCATTTTTGAAAAATTTTTTCCCCGGAAATGAAAGTTCGTCTTTTTGAGATTAAAAAAATTTCTTTGTTGTGAATTTTGAGGAAGATTCACATTTCTTGTAACTGTTGGTTTTTTTGGGGGTTCTTGATTTTTGGTTCCCAAACTTTGTAATTTGGTTCTTCAAGAACCTTTAAAAAATTTAAATATTTTTGGGGCTATTTGTTTCGCTTGTATCTGTACTTTGTGATTTAAAAAAATGTATTTAAAAAAATTTGGTTGAAAAAATTTTGTTTGGGGGAAATTTCTGTTTTGGTTGAAGTTTAGTTGATGAAAATTCGGGTTTCTCATAAAATGACTCGGAAAAAAATTTTGGGAAAATATTAAATTTTTTTGGGCAGTCAAAGGTGTTTAACACTTGGTTAAAATTTTTAAATTGTTTCTTTTCATCATTTACTAAGAAAAAATTCTTTTTCCCAGAAATTGATTTAGTGATGCTTACAAACTAGGGTTTTCATTTCATAAAAGGTAGATATACAAACACTGATGAATTTTTAATATTTTTTATTTGACCCTTTTTTCATCTACTAAAAATACTATCATTATTGATCGATAAAAAGATGGGACCCTAAAATATTGGCATCTGATAATGGAGTTAGAGAATTTTTTTTTTGGATTTGGTTTCAAGCTATAGTTCCTGAAAAAGACATCGGGGATCATCAAAAATGAAACTTTCATTAGTTCCTTATTTGAACCCATTCTGTTGTTCTTTTTCCTACTTGAAATTGAAGTAAAGGTTTTTTTTTTCGTTTACTGTACCTCTCAAAAAAATTTTCATGATGAATCAGGTTCCTAGTTATACTGTGAAAAAAGTTCAATCGCGAAAAATTGTTCAATTCCCAAAAATCACCAGAAAAATATGCTATAAATCAAAAAAAAAATTTCAATTGTTGATAGTCCATATTTGGTGTCGTGACTGTTCAAGATAAAATTTGAAAAATGTTAGAAAAGGAATATTTGAATTTTCGTTATTTTTAGTAACTAAATTATAAAACTGTTTTTTAACTCTTTGTCCGTATTTCTCGATTTCGTTGTGAAATATTCCTGAATGTATTTAACATAAAAATTAAAGAAAAAAAGTTTACAAAAAAAATTTAGAAATAATATTTTTTTTTTACAGTGTGGTTTGGGAAAAAAAATAAAAGGTGGAAAAAAAAGGGGACGATTGATTTTCTCTTGTGAACCGATTCTATTTAATCTTGGCATAAATATGAATTCTGATGACACCCCAAAATAATGGAATGGGGTTTAAAGGTAGTCAGTGATTAATGATTTGGACAAAAAAAAAAAATGAAAACTTTTTTACAAAAAATCAAAGGGGGAAAAAAAAAAGTTACAGAAAAGCGAAAATAAAATGAACCTCTTTGGTTATAAAAACACAAAAGGTTTTCTTAAGATTATCTAACATTTAATCAATTTCTATAAGAGGGTAGGTTACATACTGAAAACGGTTTTCCAAATTAAATTCAATTTAAACTACTGAGTATCTAAATGGTTGGGGGGGGTTTAAAAATCTGTCTATTGAAAAAACAGAATGAATCTTATTTATTTGCACAAGGGGAAATCTTTCCGGGGTACATATCAAGGTGGGTACTACGAATTTTTTAAAATTTTAAAGGGGTTTAAATACCCCCCCCAATATAGGTACATTTTTAATTTTTTTTAAATGTTCATTTCTTTTGTACTAACTGAAAAGTTTTCTGTCAATACATCGGGAAAACATCTTAACAAAAAAGTAAGGGTCAATTTGCGAAGGTTAATTTTATGTCATATTTTCAAATGGCGATATTGCAAAAGGTAACTAGAACGTCAATAATTGGAGATCAGATTTTTCCCCAAAAGGTCGAAGCCATACATAATAATGTTTTTTTAATCGTTTTTCCCCACCTGAAATCAGCTATAAGGAATAAAAAAATTGGCAGAAGAAATTTTCTTAAAAAACCATTTTTCCATAGGGAAATTTTCAGTTAACTTGGGGAAAAAAAAATGGAATTTAAATAGAAATTTTTCGAAATCCACGAGGGCAAAGCCGCAGTCATAAACTAATCTAAAAAATTACACACGTATAAAAAATTTCAGTATTATCCTTGGGGAAAAGAATCAAATAAATTCCCTATAAATTTGAAACTTTTTCCAGAAACGTTGTTTCCGAAAAAATTTTAGTCTCCCCCTTTACTTCATTTTGTATAATCCCAAATCCACAGTAAAACTTCTTCCAGGATATTTTATTACCGGGCCCTTGCCCAAATCCCAACGTGTACCCATTGAACTGAAAAAAAATGATCCCCGAAATTTATTCGTTTTCATTGATATTTTCTCTACCCCCTTCCCTTTTCTGTTTTAGCTCGGGGAAGGAAACCCGAACGTCCCTTCTCAATGGATTTTCGCGGTTCCTTCCCCTTTTTTCAACACCCTTCGCTCATTAATAATTAGAGGGGCGTTTTTGGATCATTGAATTGATGCCTTGATGAGATAATGAGTATTATTTTGGGGGAAGTTGATCCATCATATATGGAAAACTGGATATGCGTGTTCCATAACATTCATAATGGGTTGTATGCTTTTGTGGTTGCCAATTGGTAATTTTATCATCGGGAATAACCCACCTTTGAAATTCTAATATAGGCATATACAATAAACGAGTGGAGGAAAAACTCACTCCCAAAAAAAAAAATCCCCATTTTCCCCGGTAAAAAGAATTTTTTTTAAAAAGAGCCAAAAATTTTTTTTTATAAAACGTAAAAATTTTTGTTGCATTGTGATTCGCATCTATACCTGAATTAAATTGGTCGGGATCAAAAAGCCCAGTATGAATAAAATGCAGAAAGAAATGGGTGGTCTCGGGCCCATTTAAAGGCAGGCATAAATACGTAGTCGCCTGTCATCTAGTGTTTTCATGAAAAATTTTTGTCAAGTTGAAAGTGTTTTATATTCGTGATGTATCAAGTGGTGGTTTTAATTTGGGGTTTTTCCCATTTCAAGTCACATCGTTTTTTTAAAAAACGTCTGTGAAAAAGGGGCATGTGGGAAGGTCGGGGAAATAAAGAAAGACTATTCCACATATATGGGAAATCGGGCCCAAACAGCAGCGACAACAAATCAGTACTCTCTCGAATATTTTTCCAAATAATTTATACAATTTTATCAAAACTTACATGGGTTTTATGTAGGGTATATTACACGAATAAACGAAAATAATAGGGATTATTAATGAATATGGAAAAATAAAAAAATATATTGAAAAAATTGTTTTTTTCCTACATACATTTTTTGTATATTTTTTATATTTTTTTCTTCTGGTTCTTCTGGGTTATATACATACAAATTTATTTTTGTTCTGGTTCCCCGAAAAGGGATATCCTGAATGTTCAGGGAAAAATCGTGGGGAAACCAAAAGGGAAAAATGGGTTGGTGTTCTTCTTGAAATTTCCCCGGGGGTTGTATGCCTCGGGAACACCTCCCCGGCAATGAGTTCCAAAGCCTCGCTGTTCGTTGGATGAACGAGTCTTTGGAAAGTGATTTCTGGGGCTCCAAAAATGACCACGAAGGGGGGGTGATGACTGAACGACGGGTTAGTCTCGAAGAGACTGCCAAACGGAACGATTGTTGATTTTCAGGAAGAGCATCGTGAAAAAATCTATAAAATGAGACAAATCAAAAATTTTTTTTCGTTTCCAGACAAGTGACGGTTTGTAAGGAGGCATCACCGACGGACAAATTTCCCGGACAGAATCCAAAACCTCGGAATGTTTAGGTCCGCGCTCCAAATATGGGTATTCAGGGCAGGGCGGATCTGTCCTTATAGATCTAAGCCCGAGTGGGGTAAATAGCTCTTGGGACAAAACAAAAAACCCAAATTTTGGGATGCACTTTTTAATGGACCTCACGTGATTTTCCCCGGAAGGTTATTGCTGATAGTAATACCAAGCATCGATATGGATGACTTCGTGGTATGGGTTTCTCCCGACAAAATTTTTGGCACAGTGAGATCGGCTTTTCTAGAGAAAAACATGCTTGTGTTTTTTTTGCATTAATTCCCAAAATTATTTGATCCCCACTCGAAAAATTTTCTAAGTCCATATTTATATTATTAACATTTCTTCCCCTTCATTTCTGGTTTCACGGGTGAATGGGGTCCTGGGAAAGCGGTATGGGTACTATCATCGCAAAGCTGTGTACTGGACATGAAAATTTCTTTCAACAAAAAAAGAAAAAAAAAATACCCTCAGGTTCAAGAAATCACCAACGTTTTTTATATATATATATATATATATATATATATATATATATATATATATATATATATATATATATATATTTTTATATTGTTGTGTTTCGAAACCAAATAAAGCTTTTTAGTTTTGACCAAGAAAAAAAAAGCGAAATATATATATATATATATATATATATATATATATATATTTAATTTTGGGATCTCAGGTTTGGACAAAAAAAAATCAGGGTCAGTTGGTTTCCCCCTCGGGTTTTTTTTTTTTTTTTTTTTTCTTTGGGTTTTATGGGGAAAGTATAATGTTTGGTGCTGAAAAGGGTAAAAACAGGATATTATAATCAAAGATTTGTATGGGTTATGTTGGGGTTAAAAATAGGTATAAAAAGTTACATACCATGCAAAAATTACTTGTTAATAGGTGGTTTCATATCCTTTATATGTTTATCAACTTTCGACGGGCCCTTTTTTTTGTTGTTTGTGAGGGGAAAGATATAAGTGAATACAGCTCAGGTGTCATGGACAGTGTTTTTTTTGTTTTAAATTGGACTGTCCGTGATGGATCATAACGTTTGGTTTCGTTTCATATCATTGTTGTTTGGTATGCTTTGTGTTTTTCGTTGAGTAGTTTTGGTACTGTTAGGGTTGTTTTTTGGACTTTTCTGGATAAGCTTGCCAACTGCTTTTAATTTATTGTTAACCATTGAAAAGATAGTTTGATAAATTTGGCTGAAAATTATTAATGTCTGTTCGGGTTTTTCATAGAAAAAGGCATTTTTTATATATATATATATATATATATATATATATATATATATATATATATATATATATATATATATATCATTTTCCCAGATTTTCTTATCTTTTTGTTTTCATGTGCTAGTATTTTAGTATTAGTAAAATCTGGGTTGTGATTATCGGTGATAAAATATGTTGGTTTTAGGGCGGGACGATTTTTTTATATATTTATGACCATTAATTCTATTTTTTTAACAGTTGCGATGTCTACCAATGTATTCCCTATTCCCCTTTTTATGGGATGCTATATATGAGGTTTGACTTTTTCGTTTTTGGGGTCTTCACTTTTTTTTACGGGAATATAGTTGTTTCATTAGGTTTGTGATTTGAAGCATGTTGAATATCATGTTTTTTTAACTAATTCTCTGATTTTAATTTTTGAATCAAATCCAAAAACCTCCCCCAATATACACACCGGTTGAACTCCAAAAAATAAAAAAACTATATCAACTGGGGTGAAAAGCTTCGATGATACCCACCCCCCACTCTCAAAAAAGTCTTATATATGAAGAACAAAATAACCGAAAAAACTTCAGATATGACCTCATAAAAAATTAACCACATTACCACAGAAAGGTATACCAAACCCACCTGGACTGGGAGATATCTAAATTATAACAGTTAGCACAGAAAAAAAGCGTAATAATCGGTTAACAGATATAGCCTTCAATTGTAGCCCCCCCTTTAGAAAAAAATGCATTAGAAAAAAAACTTGAAACATTAATGAAAAATATATATATATATATATATATATATATATATATATATATATAAATATATATATATATATATATAAATATATTATATATATATTTAAAATATATATATATATATATATATATTTATATATATATATATTTATATATATATATATATATATATATATATATAACTAAAGTCGATGTTCCATCGCCTCTATGATTTTTTTGGGAAACGACAAATTTAAAGCAACAACTCGACTTTTCAAATCAACCCTCCATTTTCATTGCATCATATCAAGGCATTTTGTAAGGCTTCTTGTCATATAAATTTTTTGGGGGGCTACTTTTGAAGTTTGAAATTTGTTTTAAAAAAAAAATTTTGATGTTTTTTTTCCCAAAAAAGAAGAATCGAGTGGCCTTATCGTGAAATCTGACAATCCGTGTACTTTCAATAAGTAAACCCCTAATAAAAATTTCACTCCCCTAAAATCGGTGAATATAACTTTCATTAGGTTGCATGCGTGAATGTTTTTATGCATCACATTCCACCATCATCTCCGTCACTAACACAGAACTGAACGGTGGAAGAGCGTTGGACTGAAATCGGGTCCCAGGTTCGATCCCTGGCTGATCCACATTTTTTTTTTCAGTTCTAGTTTTTTATTTTCTCGTCTGAATGAAAAATACTCTTTTTCATAGTCTACTGTATTGGCGAAGCTGAGAGAACTCCCCCATTGGCCCTCTGTTATAGATTCCCGTTTAACCCCTGGTTGAGTTTACTATGGGTTTGAATGTGCCTTCACCCTCATAATACGAGCATAAATTTTTATTTTCCCTGTTAACTCACAGGGTTTAAAAAAACCCTTTAAAATTTGGGCCTTGAAGAAAAATCTACCATAAAAAAATCCCGAAACAAGAATGGGGGTCTTCATTTTTCCAAAATTGAATATTATGAACTCACTGGTATGTGCCCCCCCCAAAAAAAAAATTGTTGTGGTTGAATCAATGGGAAGTTTTTTTGATGCTACAGGAATATTTTGAGCACTAAAAAAACGGAAAAAGAAAATTTCACAAAGTACGAAAATGATGATATTGAAACATTAGTTCCACCCTTATCATGTGAACCTACATCAAAAATTATATGGTTATGATTTTGCAAATAAAGTTGGGTTTGTATTCAACTCAATGGCATGATTGACGGGATTATAATACTTAAAAAAAAATTCTATTTTTTGATGAACAAACTCCCAAAAAAAAAAGGGTGTCAACAGACATAATATGCAATATTATGCAGAAAATCCCACTGGGTTGAGTTCTTTTTATCAAAAACAATGGGCGCTTAATGTTTGGGGAGGAATGATTGGAAATCGCATTTAACCCTACTTTTTTTGACAATGTGCTGAATGGTGGAAGTTATTCACATTGAAGGGGGAAAGGACCATCTAAAAACGTCAACAACTGGATTATGAAAAAATGGATCTCGGAAACTGATGGAGCAATGCTTGTTGAGTTGGGGGTCATTCACTAAACTGCACTTTTGGTACATTTGAGCATTTATAATTATTTTTTACAATTTCAATTTTTTTCTGTTTCATCTTTTCCCTTTTTAAAAAACAGAATTTTTTTTCTTTTTCCTTTTTAACCTTTTCTTTTTAAATTTTTGGATTTGGGTTTTCCCCTTTTCAAAATTTTTAAAACCCAAATTTAAAAATTAAAAAAAAAATTTTTTGGGGAATCTCTGAAAAAAAAGGTTTGGGAAAAAGGTGTTCTTCTCCATTCCAAAGTCTTCCCAAAAGTGAAACAAAAATTTTGGGGTTGGTGGGGGGGTTGGCCTTTTTTTTTTTAGTTCCCCCGTTTTTGGTTTGGTATCTCCCCTTTTTTTTCCTTTTTTCATATATATATATATATATATATATATATATATATATATATATATATTAAATATAAAAAAATTCCCCCAAAAAACCCAAAATTACACCCCTGAATGACGATTGGAAAAAGCCATTTTATAACGAATTTGAAAAAAATGTTTTGTTCTTTGTAAAAATTTGAAAAATTATGGGATCGCCACCTAATTTGGGGTGACCTGCTCAGAGGAAAACTTGGAATTGCCGAAACTGAACATTTTAAATCAAAATTTTAGCAATGTAGAATGTTGAAATGATTTTGGTAAATGTCACAAAGTACATTCTCATTGCGCTCCTGAGATAGATATTCAATTTCTAGTCAAAGAAAACCTAACCTCGTCATAAAACTGTTGATAAAATCAGAATAGTTGACCATCTCTGCTTTGAGACATTTTCTAATTTTCACAAACGACACAATTGAAAGGAAAAAATTCCTCAAGATTTTGTAGAAATAATCTCCAAACATTGTGATCATTCAGAATAAAATGAACACTTCAGGGAAGATTCTCGCATGCACGGTTCAGAAAAATTTTTGTAATAAAGTTCAATTCAGTAGTAGATGATTTCATTGATGTCGCATTGCAGTCATATTAGCTGCATTTTTCGTGACAGAACTACGTACTGTATAGTTATAACTGGTTCCAAGTTTATTCATGAGTGCTGTTGCAATTTCTGTTGAACATACAGAAGTAAGTGGTTTTCCCAGAAGTATCTAGATATCTACTCAGAAGGAAATCCATTTTCTTTTTTTCCGTTGCACAGACTATCGGTTCAGTATGCACATATTGACCATCCGTCAAGTGACAAACACACAAATTTTTCCCGACAAGTTTTCAAAGCAATTTTTTTTTTTCTTCTTATAAATTTTATCAGGCAATTTAAAAGGGAACATCAAAAGATGGGGTGGTATGTATCCAGGCCGTAAAAGATATATGGCTTTTCTAACTTCTGGTTCCCCATACAGTTGATACTGCTGTTTGTATCATACAGGTTTTCTAGCAATTTTTTCCCCAATTACGTTTTCCCAGTAGATTTGCTAGTGCGTACGTCAAAAGATGACAGATAACAAAGATCTAGTATTTAGAACTTGCTGACCTGGAGTGGAAATCGGATGGAAAGACGGGAAAGTAACTGTGAAGGTTGTGGAGCCCTTTTTGGGTTTTCCCTTTCCCCCTTTAAAAAAAAAAAAATATAAAATAAAAAATTTTTAAAATTTTTTTTTTTGGGAAAAAGGGAAATTTTTTTTAAAAGAAAAAGATAATTTTGGGAATAAATTTTTGGAAATCGCGTACTATTTTCTGATTGGTTTTAAAAAAAAAAGATTTTTCCTTCACTAACCAATCACAAAACAAATTTTGTTCGTGGATGCTTTGTAAACCGGGCATGCGAGAATCTTCCCAAAACGGGTTCTTTCCCGTTTTTCTGAATAATAATAAAAATTTTTCTTCATTTCATTTAAAAAAAAATTGAAATATACAATATCTCGGACATCATGATACAATAATAAAAAAAAAAGAAGTCAATCTTTAAAAGTACATCCCTCAAGATTACATTAATCTTAAAACAAAAATATTATTGGGTGGGACAGAAAAAAAAAAACTTAAAATAAAGTTGAGTTAGTGGAAAAAAAATTTCCCAAAAGAATAACAAAATTTTAAACCAAAATGAATTTTTTCGTCATTTTTTTGAAAAACCCTTTTTTCAATCTTTTTTTGTTTCTGGAAAAACTAATAAATTTACAACCATTTACCACAAAACTATTTGAAACAAAAAGTACATGTTGTGGGGGAAAAAAACAAGTGTTTACTTCGTATTGTAATCAATTTAACGTTCCGCCATGGTCTTTTTTTTTTAAATATATACACAGGTTTCTAAAATATATATTCCTCCATAGTTAAAATATTAAATTTCTTAAATGAATCCCACATGGTCCCAGAGCTTATTTTTCTTAAAATCCTCACAGCATATTTCTGCAGAATAAAACTCTGTTCCAGGCACAATTACCCCAATTCAGAATACCATATTTTAAGTTGAATGGAAATTGGCATAGTATAGGGTCGGTAGCACCTTTTCACTACAATGATTCGTCATAAACCTTGCAGTAACACATTTTTCTCAATTTAGAGCACAGGTTGTCATATGTGGAGCCCAGGCAATTTGTCATCTAAGTTAAACCAAGCAAGTTACGCGTTTTGACATTTCCCAATTGTCAGTGTTTTCAAAAAGAGTACAATTTACATTTTGCCTACGTAAAGTTATAGCAGTGCAGGGGTTTTTAGAGGTGTTTGATTTCAGGTTATTCATTTCCGACCACTTCAGAACACATTCATATTTTTTTTTCGGCTTTTCTTTTCAAGGCAATCTAGTCCCTCTCAACTACCAGGATTTTTTGTGTCGTCAGCATAACATTTGGTGTATGCCTGCTGAGATTGTTATTTAAATGTCCTATCAGGTCATTTGCAAAGACTATTTAAAGAAAGGGACCAGAATTGATGCTTGTGGGACTCCGTGGGTATATTCAGAGGACTACTGCACGTTTCATTGAGTCTCAACCTGCTTGATCAGTCAAATAAAGACATTAGTAGTTGTAGTGGAAGACCTCTTACACCATATCTTGATAACAGAAACCAACAGCCCATGATCAACACAGTCGAACGCTCGTGAAAAATCGAAAATAGGCTCATCACATATTGTTGTTGTCAGATGTCTAATTATTTGCATGGAGTTCACATAAAGCATACTTTGTGCTCTTTTTTTCTGGAAAAACCATGCTGGGAGTAGTTTGAATTTGCTAAAAAAAGTTATTAAACGGGATTCTTCATATTCATTTCAAACAGTTTTGAATACTTGATAGAAAACTTATCGATCTATGTTGTTCAGATCTTGTGGTCACCTTTTTGTAGATGGGTGATACCCTAGCATATTTCAACTTCCTGGAATATCCCTTTTGAGCTGACAGATTTATTAAAATACAATGGCTCATATACATAAAGGCAGTTTGTTTTAACAGATTATTGTTCATACCATCCATCCACAAGAAATTGTATTTTTTTGAGAGAGGATTAAATCTAGGAGATCATTTCAAGTTATAGGGGACATATAGAAAGTGTGAGATTCATCTGAATATTTGACTCAAGGTAATGACTATCATAGACTCTGTTGTCAACCGGCCCCTTTGGGAAAAATACTTTAAACTCATTTGCTAAATCATTTCATCAACCCCCAGTTGGTCTGCTGGACAAATTTCAGTTGGATCAGCGTTACTTTTTTTTGTAATTTGTTTATAATTTCCCAGGTTGCTTTTGTTTTGTTCTCTGCAGTCAAAATGACTTATCGTAGTATTGTTCAGAGGCGGTTAACTACTGATTTCCAAAAACGTCTATCATGCCTGCAAGCGCATTATAGGGATACATTTTTTCAAATCCATCATTTCCCGGACTCCACAATATTTTTTTTTGAATCTTGCATTTTTTTACCATTTCTATCGTAACACAATTTGAGTGGAAAACTGTTTTCAAAATGATAAAAAGACTTTCATCAAAAGCCTCAAAAGCCAGGTCAGGACAATCGTATATAGACATTTGACCACTTTCTGTTGTAAGGGGATTTTTTTAAGTCCTCGATATTTTCGGCAAAAAAAGCGTTCAGTGCAATGTTTTTTTTTCCTTATGTTCTTTGGTTATTGATCTGAATATGGAAAAATTGTGCAAATGATCTGAAAAAACCTATATCCACCACTGATGCTGTATAAGTATTGGAGGTTTTCACTAAAAAATTATCAATACAGGTTATGATCCCTTACTAACCCTCGTGGGCATTCTCAAGCTAACTGCAATATTAAAAACAAGACAACAAATCCTCAAGTAGAGAACGATTAACACTCTGGATCATAAAATTTTTTGTTGAAATCCTCCCCAAGATAAAACTTTTGTTTTCCAAACAGGTATTATTCAAAATTTCATTCAATAATAGTAGGAATTCCTCAAAGTTTCCATTTGAGGGTCTATGAATACAATCAAATAATGTTAAAATTAACTAGTCTGACACCAAAAACATTCCCAAGGTACCATCTTTGGAAAAAGATTCCATATCATATTCCAAACTTCACCTGAAAAATTATCATTTTTTGTAGATATGACTCCACCATGTCTTTTTGTGGTTCTACAGAAGGACGAGCAAAGCGAAAATTACTAGTTTGAATTGATGAATTGCATCTTTTTTCTTGCCAGTGTTCTGAGATCAATAAAAAGTCGCAGTGTTTCCTCTAAAAATAATCATCTAGCACTAATATCTCGTTTGGGGAATACACTGTATATTTTGATGACAAAAAGTAATGGATTCAGATGATAGTACTATATTGTTTTGGGGGCTTTTTTTATATGCATCTATGGCTTTACTTTTATTCACGAAAAAAAAGCGAGTCTATCAGTGATATTAATGTCAGTGTTACAATATTCTACATTTTTGAGCACATTATGTACATTTTGAATCCTTGATCAACTTTTATATTATGGCATATGCACATTTTACTATTATTTACTTTGGGGTCAACTATTAATCTAATTTTGAATTTTAATTGATCTTACTATATTTTTATATGCCTATCAATTTTATTAGTAATTATGTGTCAACGGTCTTTGCCTTTCAGTCACAATCACAGATTGATATATTTATAAAGGATTGCTTTTTTTCAACGCCATTCTTAGCTTATTATAATTCAATATTGTTTGAATTGAACATGGTAAAACAAAATCATTTGGGCCATATTGTATGGTCTTAGTGAAAACATCTTCTGTTAATTCAGATATTTCTACCTTTTCTGCTGAATGTTCTTCTATTTCATAGAGTTCTTCACCTACCATAACTTTTAGCACCTTTGCAAAGTCTTTGTCATACTCATCACCTATAATGAGAATCTTGTTCGCCATTTCTATGAGACTTTCATTCCCTGTTTCGCAACAATCTTCTTTTTCATTCACGTGATGTTCCCTTCTTGCGAATTCTTCTTGCAGACTCCTGTTGTTTCGCTCATCCTCTTCCTTGGCGAAGTTTTGTTGATTTGCAATTTCGCTGGTTTCCTGCCTCAGATTGTTTTGATCCCAGAGTTCACTTGATTTCCTTGTTTCATCCAAACCTCTTTCCAGACTCTCTTCATGAGTATCCCAGTCTGAAATGAGGTTCTTCTGCATCTTTTTCTTTTGCCTCTTTCTACATTTTCTAGTGGTTTTTGGTTTTGTTATTTTTATCTTTGTTTTGTTTAATTCGGTGCTCCCTTTCTCATTCAATGGTGAAGTGGCTTTTTCATTTCCATTTATTTGTTGGTTTCGATTCTGATTATTGGGGCATGCATCTATCAAAATGGGACATGCATCTATCAAATTTTCACTCTGAGAAACATTTTCCTTGATCACTGGTTGCATTTCAAGGTTTGTCAACACTGTCAGATCTCCTTCGGATGAAGTAAAGTAATATTCATACTTGTTTTGTTTTCTATTATCATTTTTTGCTTGTTTGGGTACCCACAGAATAAGTTCTTTGTGTTACTTTTGTAGGGATTTCTTAAACTCTGTTATAATTTGTTCATGCTCCGAAATTGTCCTTAATAAATCTTGTTCCATTTTTACAGATTCATCATAAAACAGCTTACTTTCATTTCTTAGCTTCTGAATATGTTCAAACTGTTGATGATTGTCCTCCTTTAAAGCTTCGATTATTGAAACATAGTCTTCCTGCTCATTATCAAGGTTTCCATTTTCACTACCTACACATTTTCACACAGACTTTATACCGTTTAATGTTGTCTGCTTTTGTTTTTCGTAGCAACTTTTATGGAAGACACCAATACATCGCTACATAATAGTACATTGTATCTGACTTTTTTACAGCACTCAAAAAGTTAATAGCACTTTTATCAGCGAGACCAAACCCCGACATCTCATTCATTTTGAGGTTAAGGTTAATCATTACAATGGTCGCGAGTATGTTTTTAGAACAATATTCAATTGCTAATGTTCCCCTTTTCAATACTGTTTCTGTCGTTTGTTTCTTACAAGTGACTTTATGATGATTATAAGTGCCTTAAAGCAGAGTTTGAAGTCAATTAGTTCTGACTTCATCCACCAGTTTAGATATGTCGAGGTTGGATGTTTTCTTCACTTCGAAATTGAATATCTATCTCAGGCAGCATGCAATGAAAATGTATTTTTTTCTGTACATTTACCACACAATCAGTTCAACATTCTACCTTATTCAAATGTCGATTTGAATGTTTATTGCGTTCGGCAATTGTCGAAGTTTTCCTCTCAGCAGGTCACTTGAAATCAGGCGGGAGGCGCTACCCAAAATTTTGTCGAATTTTACAAAGAACAAAACATGTTTTTTTCCAGATTTTCAACCACTGTAATTTGTTATGAAATGGCATTATACACTCGTCATTCACGGGTGTGTAAGAGGTTAGATCACACCCTTTTTTTTTCCTTCAGTTTCTTGACCACATATATTCTCTCTTCAATTTCTTGGAATAAAGGTCTGATTCAGTCTATTCATATAATTTCTCTTAACTACGTTTCGACATGATATTTTTCATCTTCAGGTTAAAAAATTATATCATTTGAATTGTGCGTTCGCATCGTACGGACGTTTTTGTGGATGCTTCGACGAAGTTAACAGGAATACAATTTTTTACCCTGAAGATGACAAATACCATGTCGAAACGTAGTTAAGAGAAATTATATGAATAGACTGAATCAGACCTTTATTCCAAGAAATTGAAGAAAATATATATATATATATATATATATATATATATATATATATATATATATATAATTCTACTGTACGTGTGTTGTCACTGTACTCCTCCTAAACGGCCGAACCGATTTAAATGAATTTTTGTGTATGCGTTTGAGTGGTGCCCTGGATGGTTTAAATTCAGAAATCATCCCTCTAAATGTTAAGGGTGGTCCACCCCTCAATTTATTTTTTATTTTTCAGATAAAATTTTTTGTTTTTTATTTTTTTATGATACAGCATTCAAAAATACATACAATCCCGAATTTTCACCCTTCTACGATCAACCCCTATTTTTTCGGCAAGATTTTTATTTTTATTTTGTCATGACTTCATATTACTCTTATTCACCCTTCTACTATCAACCCCTATTTTATTTTATTTTTTAGGAAAACGGGATAACGGGAATAACGGGATAACGAAAAAACGGGAAAACGGGATGACAGGATAAGGGAATAACGGGGAAACGGGATAACGGGATGAATAAAAAACGGGATAACGGGAATAACGGGATAACGAGAAATCGGGATAACGGGAATAACGGGATAACGGGATGACAGGATGAGGGGATAACGGGATAACGAAGTAAAGACAAAAAGGGGTAACAGGAAAATGGGATAACGGGAAAATTTTCGGGAAAAACATTTTAGGGAACATATGAATTTGGACAGGACGTCTGTCGGGTCCGCTAGTATATATATATTTCTGGAATAGTGTTCTTGAACCTTGTTGTAAATACGTTTTTGTAAATTTTCTTGGGTTTCAGATTTGTGTTGAAAAAAGATCTCTTTTTACTTCATGTCAACAATGTTTCGTCCCTAGCTGGGGACTTCTTTAGGTTTTATTTAAAATTCATAATCTAGAAAGAATGGTTTGTTATAGAGTTATTCAATAGTAATAAAAATATCTTTTTTCCTATCTTAGTTTCAATTGACTGACTGTTACGTCCTAAGCAACGACATGAAAGTTACTCCACACGTTTTATTTCTTATTGTAATGTTTAATGTAATTTTTTATCTTTTTTGGTGTATTGTTTTGATGGACCGACGAATGCTGGACGATGGGTGTTCTGGCAATGATATGAGATGGAGGAAAGAGAGCATGTGCGAATTTCGTATTGGGTCGGTTCCTAGTGAGGTGATTATCTACGTGTTGGTGTAAATATTTATAAGAGTGTGTGATATATTTAGTTCAGATTGTTGATGTCAGTTCTATTGTTTATGGTATTTGGAGATTTTTTTATGTATATCTTTCTTCAATACATAATTTTTCTTTATTTTTTTTGAATGCTAGGATTTTAGTGTTTGCGAAATTTGGATTGTGATTATCTTGGATGATATGATCATTCAAAGCAGTACTGGAATTTCTCATGTATTTGTGCCCGTTGAGTCTATTGCATAGTAGTTCTAACGTCATACCTATATATCCCTTATTGCAGTCATTGCATGGAATGCTGTGAATAAGGTTTTTAAGTTTTGAGTTTTTAAGTTTTGGAATGCGACTTTTGAGAGGAGTGAAACACATTTTTTTCAATAAATTATATGATTTGAAACATACTTGAAGATTTTGTTTGATTAAAATATTTTTTATATTTCCTAAAAGGCCCTGTACATATGTAAGTGCAACATAGTTATTTGGATTCAGTATTTCAATTTTTTTGGTGTTATTCTCAGAGTTGTAAAAATTTTTTGTTCTTTGTTTGATAATTTTGATAAGGAAATTATTTGGATAGTTATTATTTTGTAGGGTTTTCCATATTTTTTCTGAACATTTTTGTCTTAATTCTGGAATACTGAGTTGAATTGCTCTGACGGCCATACTTATAACGACGCTTTTTTTGTTTTGTATAGGGTGATTCGAGTCGAAGTTCAAATATCTGCCAGACCAGGTGTCTTTGATAATCCATTGTGTGAGTATTTTTCCATCTTTTTTTATCATTGTAATGTCTAGAAAATTGATTTTGTTGTTAATTTTTTTTCTGCGGTAAATTGAGGTTTTGGATTATTTGAATTGAAGGGTGTAATTATTTCCTCCAGTTTGTTTTCGGGGATGGCTTGTATGCAATCATCCACGTAGATAGTCATCACTCCGCAATAGAATTTATATGCGACGTTAGCTAAATCAGAAACCTTCGAAGACAATCGAACAATTGCTATTACGATTTTAAAAAAGCCGATAATTCTCGAATAGACCAAGTAGTATCCGCTATCGCATGGAATAAAAACTTTGCTGGAAAGTCTTTGAACCGCAGTGTAAAGTATTTTTATGAAATTATTAGAGAAATTATAGACAATAAGGTACCAAAGTATCGCAAAGGTAGGTATTTTCCATTCTTCAATAGGAAAGCAACCATACGCGCGGTTATAGAAAACAATAAATTTCACAAAAAATGTAAAATATATACAAATGAGAATGACCCCAATTTATTCAAAGTACTCAGAGCTTGCTCGAAAAGACTAATCGAAATAGATTTCAAAAACTATCTGCACTCTATTGAACATGAACCACCCTCTTATTCTAAACAATTCTAGAAATACGCCCCTATAAAAAAAAATGCGCAAGTAAAATTCCTAACGAGCTTAGTTATGATGACACCGTAGCTGATAATGGACAGGATATTTGCAACCTGTTTTCAACTTACTTTCAAAGCGTGTACACACCAGAAACACATGACTTCAATTATAACAGCTCACCGTCAACCAATATTAATAACGAACTACATCACGTCCAACTCACAGAAAATGAGGTAGAAAACGGATTGAGAGAGCTTGATATTAATAAAGCCGCTGGACCAGATGGATTACCGCCAATATTTTTGAAAACATGCTCTAAATCACTGGCTAACTTTAGTTTTTAACCAATCAATCAACAGTGAACAATTTCCAGAATACTGGAAGAACGCGCATGTTATACCAATTTTCAAAAATGGAAAGAAAAACATAATAAGAAATTATAGTTAACAGTAAACTATCTGCGATTCCTTTATTATTCGAGAAATTAGTTTACAAATATATGCATTTTCTCGTGAAATCCATTATCATATCAGAACAGCATGATTTCTTTGCAGGGCGATCATTGGAATCGGATTTAATAGAATATAGTGAATATTTATATAGTAACATGGACCACAGACTACAAGTTGACGCCATTTACACCGACTTCAGCAAGGCGTTCGATAAGGTTAACCAAAATCTTCTTCTCGAGCGGCTTGCTGATGTTGGGGTACGACGCTCACTATTGAGATGGGTGGAATCTCATATAAATAATAGGTCCCAAACTGTAACAGTTCGAGGATTTCGTTCGGAAGAGTATATTTCCTCATCCGGTGTCCCTCAAGGATCACACCTGGGACCTTTATTTTTTATCATTTATGTGAATAACATGAAGTCCTGTTTTAAACATGCCAACTTTTTGTTATATGCAGATGATATGGAACATTACCCCACCGTACGAAATTTAAACGATTGTCACAAAATCCAAGATAACCTTGAAAGACTTAGTGAATATTGTACTTATATTTGAATTTTCAAAAATGCCATCGCATCACATTCACAAGGAAATCCGGTACACTTCGATTATTCTATAGGGAATGATCAACTAACCAGGGTAGGTAAGATTAGGGACCTAGGAATTATATTCGATTCCCAACTGATTTTTTATCTACATTTCGAATCAATCGCAAACTGCGCCTCAAGAATGTTAGGCTATGTAATGAGAACATGTAAATATTTCGCTCCTATTATATGGAGTCCTCAATACAAAACGTATATAAACCGCCTGGAAAACATTCAGAACAAATTTGTCGAATATATATTTGTTTCAAACAAAATTTCAATTACAACGGCGACATTGAAAATGCGAGAAAACATTTCAATATTATATCACTATCAAGTAGAAGAGTGATCTTTGATATTTTATTTTTAAACAAAATTACCTCAAATCCCATAGATAATGCTAATATACTGAATCAAATTCAAATTAACGTTCCCATTCGGCCACTTAGAACTAACCACCTGTTCCGCATACCATTCCGGAGAACTAATTCGTCTCAAAACTCTCCTCTATGTAGAATTGTTCGAAATACTAACAGGTACACTGATCAAATCAATATTTTCGCTACATCCCACAAAAAATTGAAGACCACTTTGAAACGACTCATGTATCAAACAATTTCTGCTCAAATTAGTGAATGCAAACAACTAACAAAAAACCACTTTGTCTCTGTTACTTTGTCTCACCATTAAATAAATAAATAAATAAATAAATGAATAAAAATGAATAAATAAATAAATAAATAAATGAATAAATAAATAAATAAATAAATAAATAAATAAATAAATAAATAAATAAATAAATAAATAAATAAATAAATAAATAAATAAATAAATAAATAAATAAATAAATAAATAAATAAATAAATAAATAAATAAATAAATAATAAATAAATAAATAAATAAATAAATGAATAAATGAAAATGAATAAATAATAAATAAATAAATAAATAAATGAATAAATGAATAAATGAATAAATAATGAATAAATGAATAAATAAATAAATAAATGAATAAATAAATAAATTAATACCTTTTGAAAAATGGTAGTTTGAAATTCAAGTTTTTTATTACATTTTCTTCTAGTTCCTCCATGACCAACTGTGCAATGGTACTGGATATGAGAGAGCCCATAGCACAACCATCTTGTTCTTGATAAAACTGTTCATTATATTGAAAACAAAAAAAAATTAGTAAGTGTGAGCTCTATCACTGTGATGAACTGTTCCATCGGCAGGGGGGTTTGATTTTCTAAGATGTTTCATCATTTTCATATTATGTCATTAATTTAATTGTTCGGAATATTTGCAACAATGATATAACATCTAAAGATTAAGAATGCGTTTTTCACATATAATGATATGTTTGATGACTTTTTTGAAGGTGAATAAGTCTTTAAAGTAGTATTCGTTTTTACCGGTGATTATTTCCAGAGCACTTATCGTCCCGCCTTCGTCGATCCACCAAAACAATACATTATATAAAGTATAAATGATGACATTTCACGCATCACAATGAAAAAAAAAGATACTCAGTGTGAAGTAACTTTCATGTCATTGCTTCAGTACGTTCTAGTCCGTTAATTGAAACTGAGATTGGTAAAAATATATTTGTATTACTATTAAATAACTCTATGACAAACTATTCCTTCTAGATTATGTATGATTAGATTTCAAATAAAACCTGAAGAAGTCTCCAGCTCAGCTAGGAACGAAACGTTGGTAACATGAAAATAGATCTTCTTTCAACACGAATCTAAAACCCAAGAAAATCAATTTCGTTCCTGTGGTCAACGTGAAATTTTCGATATCCATTTCCTTCAACTAGGAGGAAACTTACAATATTTGGATTTTAAAATACAAAAATTTGACAGCGCGAAGGTAATATGATTTGACATTTGAATACTATTCTAATTATTGTAGGTTCAGTTGTCTATAACACGATTATACATTAATGGACCAAATAGACCATTTACAGGTTTTTAATGGTCGATTTCGGTGAATGTTCAGTTGCATATATGACAAATATGCATTAAAAGATAAATTGAAGGTTAGTAGGGGTCATTACCGATCGATTTCGTGTGGATTAAACAGACTCGCAGGTCGCCAGAAAAGTTCATTTCCTTTCTGGCCGGGTACTTCTCCGGACTTTTTTTTTCAATATATATGTTCAAAGTTGACCTAGGAAATGTTGAGGCAGTAGTGCAATTGGATTTCCTCGACAAAGAATAGATAATAGATCTATCGGAGGTGGAGTATTTTTATCCAATTTCCAAGCTTCATGCGACGAACATATTTTCTATCCTGTCGGGGATATTAACTCTCCATATAGTAGTTGTCAGAAAAGATAATTCAACTGTGAGAATATTGCATTTCAAGAAAATCCCTCGATACAGGAATTCCCACGAGCTGTGACTATGACCTTCCGAGAGAAATACCTAGAAGTATTTCCTGAGAAATGTTTTCATCTGAGTGTATGTGACAATTTCTTATTGGGAATATGAAATGTTTGAAGAGATGAAAAATAATAATAAGTGTAGGTGTTATCTTGGCGGGGTTTTGACGATTCTAATTTGATGTAATGAAACATCCAGTTGTAGTATGAATGACCCCAGAAAATGGATGGTAGCTACTTCAATTCTTGTATGGGACTTCAAAAACGAATGTGGCGCTCATAATATGAAAAACTCAATTGATCCCATTGATTGGCCTCTATGAAATGCCAATGATCATGTATATGTTATTATAATTCGAACATTCATGGACGTGTCCGAAAAATTATTTCATTTGTAATATTGCTTGATATTATACAAATTAATGTGATAATGTTCGCTAATAGTCCACTGAAATTATATATGGTTTCTAACGAATGGTCGAACATTTATAATTTTTGATATGTTGTAGGGACTAGGTCCATTATTTGGAAAACAAGTTTGTTGAAACGGAAGTTGTGTGCAAGCTGAGTAATATTGAAAAAAAAACTTAATATTTTGCCATTTTGTGATTTTGCTCAATATATCGGTTCCATCATATCGGGGACCAGAAGTGAAGGATAAAAATTGCTACAAATTTATTGTCATGATTTTTTACGGGCGTTATGGCATGTCTGGCTTGGACTTCAGGCCTGTTTCTAGACAAGTACAAGCTTCACGGCACTATTTCTTGCAGCGAAATGATATACATTTCAGTAAGGATGTAGTGGCATAATTGGAATTGACGTGGATTTATACGAGCCCTTAATAAGTGCGAATCTAATTATTATCAAAATCCAATCTGCAGGTTGTTTTCTGAATTCCAACCACTTTTTGACCTTGTGATATGTTGTTCATTTTTGGTGATCGCCCACGTTTGTGTCACGAATGCAATTATAATCAATTCGAAAGAAAATATGTCATTAGAACATACAGTGCGCGTCAAAATTATGAAACAAATTCGATATTTCGCAAGCCATGTACTTTTGACAAAAATCCTAAAATAGGTCGATTTTTATTTTGAAATGCCGATTTTTTTGTGTATATTCTAAAGAGGTTATGTCCCTGGTTTTGACATGGTGACGTATTCGGTAATTTTTTTAAATTGGAATAGATGTCTTGTGATACCTCATCTGAAAGGCCTTTCAATACTGCATTCAATGATAATAATTAATTAGATTTTTTTTGTACAGGGTGAACAAAAATTAATATTTTATTTGAATAAGAGAATAAATTTATATCCAACAAAATAGAACAGTTAAATAAGATGTTCGAAATGCCATCCACCAGTCTCTTGACAATGAGCAAATCTACGGAGACATTCCTCTTGCACATTGCGAATAACTTCCGGAGTAATTCTGTTAATTTCGATCCTAATTCGATTTTTCAACTCTTGTAGATTTTGCGGCCTATCTACATAGACCTTCAATTTCAAATAACCCCACAAGAGAAAATGCAGGGGCGTAAGATCTGGAGATCTTAGGGGTACGCGTCTACCAATCCACCTCCTAGGAAAACAGTTATTCAAAAACTCGCGAACATCACGTGCATAGTGCGGGTGTGCACCATATTATTGCAACCAAATACTTTCATTTGGTGACTTAGGATTGTTGGCGTTTGGTAAAATATATTTTTATTATTATTACATTATGATTATGAAATTCTTGTATCGTCATCGGTCCTTGATATGTGTGACAAATTTCAGATTATTCGGAAGATTGGAAGTGGGTGAATATTTACTTCCAAGATTTTATTACATTGTGAGTTATTTAGTTACAAGTAAAGATAATAAAAGCGTGTTGAAAAATGCAAAATTTTACTTCTTTGAGCCAAGGCTCTAATCCCTTAGACTGCCCTGGCAGACTAGTGAGTCAGTGCTCTACTACACCAATGGATCCTTCCCAAATATAAATAGTTAGCTATCTCCTAGTCTAAAATGGAAACAAAAGACAATCACAAATTAATGCCATAATAGGCAAGTTAGTGTCAAATAAATGTCAGTTGGAATATCAACAAATATTCTTCACAAATTCTAAGTGAAAAGGTTCTAAAAGTACACTATGGCTACTTTGAGTGAAACCCAACGCAATAAATTTTAATTTTTATTGGATGCGGAGATAAAACCAGAACTCACCAAGAGGTATGCGACTTGTTCAATGCGAAGTATACAAATAGACCTATCAGTCGTTCAACAGTCAGTGAGATTGAGAAAAAATTTAGAGAAACTTTGTCATGTCAAACATATTCCGAATGCTGGACGTCCTAAAATAGAAGAAAACGTGAAACTTGATGTTCTATCGGGTGTAGAGAATAATCCTCACAATACTCCACGACAAATTGCAGCAGACCTTGACATATCCCAAAGTTCTGTATTACGTATTCTAAAAGCAGAAAAGTACCATCTATACGAAGTACAGCTACATCAACAACTCAATGATGATGATCCAGATCGCCGTGTGGAGTTCTGTGGAATAATGCAGGATTTGTGTAACCGCAATCCACGTTTTATAAAACAAATTCTGTTTGCCGATGAGGCTACGTTTTGCCTAGATGGTTCAGTAAATCGTCAGAATTGCAGATATTGGAGTAGGGATAATCCTCACTGGATGATGGACGGGCATACTCAATACCCCCAGAAGTCAATGTTTGGGCAGGGATAATAAACGACAGGATTATTGGCCCGTATTTTTTCGAAGGAAATCTCACAGGAGAGCGTTACTTGGAATTTTTAAGGAATTAACTCATACCTAGCCTTGCCGATATTTTTCCAAACGCCAATAATCCTCACCAAATGAAAGTATTTGGTTGCAACGAAATGGTGCACCCTCGCACTATGCACGTGATGTTCGCGAGTTTTTGAATTACTGTTTTCCTAGGAGGTGAATTGGTAGACGCGGACCGATAGAGTGGCCCCCAAAATCTCCAGATCTTACGCCCCTGCATTTTTACTTGTGGGGTTATTTGAAATCGAAGGTCTATGTAGATAGGCCGCAAAATCCACAAGAGTTGAAAAATCGAATTAGGATCGAAATTAACAGAATTACTCCGGAAGTTATTCGCAATATGCAAGAGGAATGTGTCCATAGATTTGCTTATTGTCAAGAGACTGGTGGATGGCATTTCGAACATCTTATTCAACTGTTCTATTTTGTTGGATATAAAGTTATTCTCTTATCGAAATAAAATATAAATTTTTGTTCACCCTGTACAAAAAAATATAATTAATTATCATCATCGAATGCAGTATTGAAGGGCCTTCCAGATGAGGTATCACAAGACATCTATTCCAATTAAAAAAATTACCGATTACGTCACCATGTCAAAACCAGTGACATAACCTCTTTAGAATATACATAAAAAAATCGGAATTTTAAAATAAAAATCGACCTCTTTCAGGATTTTTATCAAGAGTACATGGCTTGCGAAATATCGAATTTGTTCCATAATTTTGACGCGCGCTGTATAGAATTACCAATATTAACCATCATTTTAGCTGGAACACATTTGATATCTTCTATCGTCATTGAAAATTGCATAGTTCTTTGATGAACTATAAAATTTTCGAAGATAGTTACAACGATTTCCTTGCTTGTTATAGCAATGACTTCAATGTTGGTTGCTGTCTACCTCTAAGGATTTCTACACACTTTTACTTTTCATTTGTTCCGATTTGAGCTCAATATTTTTTTTGCATTAGTATTTTATTGAATTTGCGTTTTTTCATGTAGGTCTTTTTATCAATTTTCGGTTGAACTCGCGGTCGTTATTGATTACATGAACTTCATTCATTCATCTTATTGGTAGGACAATATCAATCTCATGATTTCCAAGGCTCCAGCGGCATAGTATTCGGAAAGACATGGGGTTTGAAGTCGAAAATGATATATTGGTCATACCAAACGATCATCAATATCATGGTCACTCATGCATCATTGGTATGGTGACCAAAAATCCAATAGAACTTGGCACAAATCAAGCTGCAAAAAGTGCAGCAGTTAGCCTGTCTGGAAATCACAGGGGAAGTGTTCACATGCCCAACTGCAGCATTGAAGGTGATGCTGAACCTACTGCACTACACTTGTGTGCAATGGAGGAAGCGGCAATGAGGGCCTTCAGACTGCACGGGTCATCAAATTTGTAAGCTGGAAATCTGACCAGACACCTGGAGATTTTGGAAAATATTCCCCTATAATCCAAGTAAAAATCATAAGATATTATGCCAGCTAGGCACGACTCCAAAGTGCATTTTGAAATAGTCATGAAAAACCACTAAATATGCACAACGAAGGGGCCTCAACTTGAAAGGAATGCATCAGTGTGGTTTACTGATGGATCCAACAAGAACGGAAGGGATGGAGTGGAAAAATGGGAGTTAGGCTCTAAAAACCTCTAAACAAAGCCTCAACAATTTTTCAAGGAGAAATTCATGCTATAGACATTTGCGCTAACGAATTCCATGCAAGAGGCTCTAGGGTGTCGAAAATATGAATCCTAACAGATAGCCCAGCGGCACTGAAAGCTCTTAACTCACCCACATGATATACTGACTTGGGACTACAAACTCTCCCTAAGGCTACGAACAATCCAGGCCATCAGGGAATCAAAGGCAATAGGATAGCTGACAGCCTTGTCAAAGAAGGGACAAACACCCAATCCACCCTCCTGTGGTCTTTCGGAAGCCCACATTCAGGAAGAGTTTCGGCGCTGGGGATCAGATCAAATCAAAATCTACTGGAATACGGTTCCAGGCTATAGGCAAGCAAAAAGGATTCTGAGTCAATCGCTCAAGATAGCTTAACAGCATCGGAAAGGTTCCTTAAATGTAGTGGCAGATGCCTTATCTCGTTCGGTTGCCGAAATTTCCGTTATCGATGTTTCTACTTTTCAGCCGGATGCATGGTATACTTCCATGATCCAGAAAATCCAAAAAACTCCTGAAGCTTATTCCTCATTCCATGTCGAAAACGGTATTATCTACAAACATATCTTTCCTCACCACAATCTAGTTAGTAATCTAACTGATTGGAAAATAGTTGTACCTTCTGCCAATCGGCAAGAAATTTTTAAGTTTTATCATGATAACGAAACTGCTGCCCATTTGGGGATATCAAAAACCCTTTCTCGTATCTTAGAATTATATTACTGGCCAAAAACTCGCAAAGATGTCTATAGGTATGTTACGAAATGTCCTGTTTGTGCTGCTTGTAAAAGTTCGAATTTACCTCGAGCGGGTCATATGGGATCTTACAAAAATGTAAATTTTCCTTTCCAATGTGTTTCGGAAGATTTGTTAGGTCCTTATCCTAGGTCCAAAAATGGTAACCAATATGTTTTGGTTGTCGTAGACTGGTTTACCAAATATGTCTTAGTTCATCCAATGTCTAAAGCTATCTCAAAAAATATCGTAAAATTCATTGAAAATAATGTATTTCTTATCTATGGTGTGCCTCAAATTTTTATTGTGGACAATGGAAGCCAATTTGTTAGCAAAGAATTCAAAAAGTTAATGACAGATTATCGAGTTCAAAAGATTTGGTATAATGCCAAATATCACCCTCAAGTTGATTTTGCTGAAAGAGCTAATAAGGTGATAGTCACATCCATTCCCTGTTATATTCATGATAATCATAAAACATGGGATTCATCTATCTTTAAAGTTGCTCAAGCCATCAGATTAGCAAAACATGAGGTTACTGAATATTCTCCAGCTTAAATTTTGCTAGAAACATTCCTGTTACGGAGATTTTTATGGCAAAATTTCAGAAAATGAAAATAACATTCTTACTATCACTGATAAATCACAGCGAATCGATGATATTCAAGAACTTCCAAAATTGTTTGTTGATGTTTGTAAAAAGTTAAATCAAGCTTATATTCGGAATGCTTGTCACTATAACTTGAGAAAACGAGAGCTGAAATTTCATGTCGGTGACAGACTTTGGAAGAAAAATGTAACTCTTTCTTCAGCTCCAAATAACTATTCCGCAAAATTGGCTCCCAAATTTTTACCTTGCATTGTTTCTAAGGTTATCTCTAACTTGGTTTATGAGCTTAAAGACATGGATGGCAAAGACTTAGGACGTTGGCATGTTAAGGATCTCAAATCCGCTTTTGTTGATAACGATTCAAAATTATCTGATGAAGAATATTTTAGTGCTGGGTCCGAGGGTTCAGGCGACTAAATTTTTTTTTCTCTTAACTTTTCGAGAGAGGGCATACTCCTTCTTCATCTTTCCTCTTTCTTATCTTATCTTATCTATTCTTAGGGCTCTGTGAGAGGGGCCTGAGAATTCTCTCACCATGGCATTTACCAGATGTTGAGTAAAAGTCTCAAAACTGGCCACTTTCAGAATACAATTCCAACTTGTGATTTCTATTCTTAGGGCTCTGTGAGAGGGGCCTAAGACTGCTCTCACCATGGCATATACCAGATGTTGAGTAAGGGTCTCAAAACTGGCCACTTTCAGAACACATTTTCATCTTAGACTTCTATTCTTAGGGCTCTATGAGAGGGGCCTGAGAATTTTTCTATATCTTTTCGGTAAGACTCGTCTACTATTTAGTTGAGTATCCTTTGGTTATTTGAGAGATATATCTATACACCTTATTACCTTGCATTTTCCCTAATATTTGCAGTAACTTATCATTCAGTTGTCAAAATCAACTTTTGAGGAAACAGTGTATATGTTGATGTAGAACGTAGCAAAAAGGGTCGACTAAGGTTGTACTTCGAGGAAGTGTTTATCTTTTGGTAATTCCTGATGGAAACTCTGTACTTCCAAAAAGGAACCTTGTCAACACCTTATGTGAGAGATTGATTTTGAATCATTTTTGCTGTTTCTTCTGTAGTTTTTTCAATTTGAATCTATACAAAATTACTTTGTCTTTCATGAAATCTGGTTACAGACTGCATCAATGTATTTCACTTGTCATTTACTTTTCGTTTCTTATCTTCCCGTGGCTTCATTAGAAAATCAGATCTTAAACTGGAAATGATGTATTTCATTTCGTTTGAGATAGTCTAATAATGTCTTATCGTATCGTTGCCGTATTAGACATTTATATCTTTAACTGGAAGTGATGTATTTCACTTCGTTTCAGATTGTTTAATAATTTTCCAGTGGAACATAAAATTTCTTGATAATACCTTCTTTTCAGGTAATAAGTTTTGATGTTTCACAATTTTGGCAACATATCGTGTTTACTGTAATATCGAGTTAGGGTGTTAATTTCCATTCAATGGTTGAGTTTGAATCTCTCATATGATCTTATTTTATCTATCTTATTTATCTTATCTTACCTTGTTTATCTTATCTTTTTTATTATCTGTTCATCTATTTCTTTATCGTATCTGTCTGTTTTCTTTGGCTAATTTATAGTTGAATTAGCGCAAATTCAAAATATTTAAGGGACTCGCTTTTGTTAGGTGCGTGCATAGTTCGGTCTGGCTGTTGAATTTTTTTTTGACAGGATCTTTCGAAGGGAAGGTATTGGGGGGTTGTATTTGGTTAGTCGTGAGCCTACGGGTGATCATGACTTTAGGTCTTGAAGGTGACGGCTGGATGCAACTACTGTGCCGACCTCATCTCGACTGGTCTGCTTAGGCTGAAGACTTGCTCGCAGTGGCAAAAACGGGAACATTCCCGTCCCTTTTTGGTATTTTGTATCGTGAACCATAAGTTCATTTTCAGTTTGGTGACGCTGTAATAACTTCAGTTGTAGGTGACGGCTGGTAAAACCAAAATTGGTTATATTTCATATTGGAATTATTTTGTTTCACCAGGTTTGTGCTGAATGGGGCCTTCCTTGTCCTGATTCGGTGGGATCGGTGGTTGTTTAAGTAATCTGGGGACGAGTGGTTATGAGTTTCCTCAACGGCGCAGCACCTAATACCTTGCAGCGACGAGGACACTTTGGCTGGATTGTTTGGGAGGACTCCGGTTACACAGTTTCTGGGCCTGGATGTTGTCATTCATCGCAATCATTTTTTCCCTCCGTTCATTTGGTCTGTTGTGAAAACAGATAATTGAAGTTTATGCTTGGTAAATGCTACTATTTACTCATTTGAATTTTTTCAAATATATCTTTTCCTTCACTCATTTAGTTTGCCAGTAGTGCAACGAGTAGAAGCTTTAGCTTTGTAAATGCTATAATTTACAAATATTTTGTTTGATTTGTATACTTTTCAACCTTTTGCCTGTCAGTATACAGGGCTGTTGAAAGATAGGGTTGGTTTTAAACTCATTTGATAGCATGCCTATTTAATTTTTTTTGTGTGCCAGGGAATTTATAGTGTTTCCGAATTTTTTATAGTACTTTCAGCTTACTTTAAATATCTGGTCTCAGTTGCAGAAGGATAAAAATTTGTAAACTTCTAGGTTTCCAAATTTTTACACCGGGTTGTGGTGGTGTGTAACGAATTTTTCGTTACTTCCTTATACATAACCAATTTCTCATAATGTTTCCGGTTATCCTTGCGGTCGTACGGGTCAGTAGTCACTGCTCAGATCTCAGATCGACTTTTGACAGTGTGACCGTGACATTTCATTTTCGTGTCGATCGGATTTATCGAGCGCGTGGTTTTTCCAAGTGTTTTTAAATAGAGAAAAACCCGAGAATGGTTTTTTTTTAAAAAACAGGGAATTGGTGATTTCGTCGAACCGAGAGGATAATCGTTCTCTTTCTTGATTTGAACGTCGAGATAGGCAGGTGGACTGAGTGAATTGATTCTGGTAAGATCTATAAGTTAAATAAGTTTCACTGCTGGAGTTTAGTTGAGTAATATTATTCTCTTTATCTTGCAATTAACGTTGTAGCTGATTAGCATTTTCTTCTTTTTCCTTATGCTTGTAATATAAGAATTCTTGGATATACCGCATGGTAATTTTTGAAGGTTAAATATAGATATTTCGGCCATTTTGACAAATCATTCATAGTACATATTGTGGCTAACGTAACATCTGTTCCGAATATTGGGAACTGATTTTTTTTTTCATTGGAAATCAGTTCTACGCTTTTGCATTTTTTAGGTACCAAGTAATTGGTAATTTCGAATGGACTAGAGCTCACTTACCTCACACGACGAGTGGATTGTTCCGAGGATTCCGATTGATTGTTCTGGGACAGTTTGGAGTGACTAATAGGGCGGCTCTCTGGTAAGCAATTTTCTTTATTTCATAACTATATGTTTATGAGAGTAATTTTCTTTTCTCTTGAGAAAGAATTGCTTATGGAGAGAGTTGTACCTCTGGCCTAACGGTCTCAGAACACTCGATTCGATTTCCGTTTAATACATATTTTGATTCCTATTTTAATACATATTTTGATTCCTATCATCTTCTTCGCATGATATATACCACGGAGGGAACCCATCTACGGAGACAGAAGGACTAGTAACCTGGGGGGTCTTACAGCACATCCATATCAGCACTGGTCCGTGAAGATCAACTAAATTCACGCCGATAAGGGGTCTTAAACCAACTATAGAACCACCCACGACCATCTTCATCGTAACCGCTGAAACCAAGTTCCTCCTAGAATCGCTAAGGCCAGCTTCAAGGAAACTAGCCTTCAGCTCTCTCACTCAAGAACTCCGAAGGTATATCCGTGGCACCAACAACTGGAGGAATCATAGTTGTAAATGTTCGGGTTTTGATCAGAGTCGAGAATACTGGTTTTTTATGTAATTTCTCAATTTTTGTTCACAGAAATCAATACTCTTATAGTATAATTGTCATCCTGTTTTTCTATTGTTCAATCATTTTAATTCCATCTAGAATAAATTTGTTAAGTTTATTTATTGCATATTTATTTGCCTTCCCATACAAGCTAGGTAACATTTATTTAATTTTATTTATCTTTGACTTTTGTCTTTAGCAAGTCTGGCGCCCAACTCTTGAACTAGTCAAGTTAATTAATGTATAATTTTTTTAGTGGCCAAATTTGATTAACTAGGAAAAGTCATTAATTGAACCTTACTCACGGCCTAACCGTATCCATCTGAGCAGCCTATCGGCAAAGTGATTTCACCTTTTTAAATTTGAATCATATAATTTAAAATCTGAGGTTCAGAAGTAAGGGTTGTTGCATCGTATACATCCACCTATTGTAAAAGGAAACCCACGCACCCAAACGTTTTTTAAATGATTAAGGTTCTTTTTATTCGATGCATATAGAAAATAGATCCACTATCTATACAGATCGATCCTTCGTATTTTGACTGTTATACAAAAATATACTTATTTTAAATAAATATTTTCAGAAATCTTGTATGCTTCAATGCGACAATATTCAACCTCATATTGATATTCCCATGCGTTTGAGCATGTGAATTCCATTAGATAGCATGACCAGGCAACTGTTCCAGATGACAATTCATTTTGTTGGATTTCACAGTTCGAGTCTGAACCAAAATTAATTCAACTATTTTATTGCGAGATATATTGACGAACTTTATTTATTACATGGAACTCATCGAATGGGGTGTAATTAATGTTTGTGATGAAATGGTCTGATGAATAGAGTGTAATGAATAGTCTGGTCGAAATTCCGGTCATGAAGAGAAAAATAGTGAACAAACAACTATGGATCAGATAATAAACATATGAATTATGCGTTTACGCATTTGTGATATGGTGAATTATTATCGCAATGAAAGAATGACTGATCGGACATCTTAAGTTTACAACTAAAAGTATATATATATATATATATATATATATATATATATATATAGATATATATTTATATATATATATATATATATATATATATATATATATATATATAATTATATGAATAGTGATATAAGATTTTTTTAGTGACATACAGTAGCATTGAAATATGAAAAACTCCTTAATACTTTGGACCAAGCTTTCGTATCAATTTTAAAACTTCTTCAGGGTCCTAAAATATGTAAATTGTATTATCGAGAAAAAATACTTGAAATGAAGGAAGTACTTACAGTAATGTGAGTGGTTGATTGATGAACATTAACTTTTACAAAAATAAAACGTAATGTTCATCAATCAACCACTCACATTACTGTGAGTACTTCCTTCATTTCGAGTATTTTTTCTCAATAATGTAATTTACATATTTTAGGACCCTGAAGGAGTTTCGAAATTGAATCGAAAGCTTGGTCCAAAGTATTAAAGAATTTTTCATATTTCAACACTTGTGCTGACTGAAGATCCCCATTATTCCCCATTTATTTATATATATATATATATATATATATATATATATACAAAACTGGGTTATTGTGGTAAGCAGCAATGGAAACGTCAACTCTTCAAGGTTCATCCAAGCTTTCAAAAATGTTTATGACCATCATCAGGAAGACTACAATAGATGAAAAAACCAATAGTAATGCATATTCAAGTGCGAAACATTATGCTACTCAACTTTGTTAAGTTGGTTTCAATGATGTTAAACATATCCATCTAACATAGTGTAACAAAGAAAAAAACGTAGATCAAGGAATGAAATCAATCAAAGTTAATACAACCACATTGGCATTGTTTAAAATTAAAAATATATTTGTGTACTCTATGTGGTGACAGGCAAGGAATAAATCTCGCAATTATATTTAAGCCAACGACACCTGACGAAAGTAGATAATCATATTATGTGCTCTGGCAGAACATGTGAATCAATTTGACCACCAGATGAATTACGATTCAGTGGAAGTACTAGCGAAAAGGTCCCATCATCTAAGAAAACATTCTTAGAAATGGCTTTTATTTCCCAAAAAAAAGTTGCATGAATAAATAAACAGATATTAACCATTTGAGTAACATCTACTTTCATTCATTGTCTTCAGGTATCAATCACAATTGACGACAATGTAATATCGAATAATAGTTCTCTTCAACATTACCTCCACCTGGTAACATCAGTTGTTACTAGTCTAACAGTTGGCAATGGAAACGTCAACTCATTAAGGTTTATCCAAGCTTTCAAAAATGTTTATTTCCATCATCAGGAAGAGTACAATAGATGAAAAAACCAATAGTATGCATATTCAAGTGCGAAACATTATGATACTTACAACTTTGTTGGGGTTTGTTTCAATGATGTTAGACATATTCATCTAATATTGTGATACAAAAGAAAAAAAAACGTAGATCGTGGAATAGAATTGAGTTTGAAGTTAATACAACCACATTAGCATGGTTTAAAATTATATAAATATGAATGTGTTCTCAATGTGGTGTGACAAGTGAAACTGACCGGTGCGGAATAAATCCCGCAACTATATTTGAGCCAACGACACCTGACGGGTGTCACCTGGAAATTGTAACAGTGGGGCCAACTATTGGATTAGTACCAAATGATGTTGCCAGGTGGCGGTAATGTTGAAATGAACTATTATTTGATATTATATTGTTGTCAATTTTGATTGATACCTAAACACAATGAATAATAGTAGATCTCACTCAAGGTTTATATCTGTTTATTCATTTATGCAATTGTTTTCTTGGGAAATGAAAGACATTTCCAAGAATGTTCTCTTAGATGTTTGTGACTCTTTCGCTAGTACTTTCACTGAATCGTAATTCATCTGGTGGTCAAATTCATTCACATGTTCTGCCAGAGCACATTTTTCTAGATGCAATCTGCAGTAACCTCTATGGGGAATTATTCTGTTCAATAATGATCTTCGCGTTCGACCAATCTATTGTTTATCATGAAGGATGAAGGATGAAGGAATACTATAAATCACATTTGACATCGAAAGTATTGGAGTGGTATCTTCAACTTCAGAATAAATTGATCTAATTGTTCGAACTGTTCAATATGATATTTTGAAATTTATTTTCAGGATTGTGAAATAATCTGGAGAGTTAATTTCACAATCCACGATTCAGTGAAAGTGCTAGCGACAGAGTCACATACATCTAAGAGAACATTCTCAGGAATGGCTTTCGTTTCCCAAGAAAACAATTGCACAAATAAAAAACAGATATTAGTCATTAAAGTGAGATCTACCTTTATTTATTGTCTTTAGATATCAATCAGAATTGACAACAATGTAATATCAGATAATAGTTCTTTTTAACATTACGGCCACCTGGTAACATCACTTGGTACTAATCAAACAGTTGGCACCACATGTGAGTTTCACTTGTCACACAATACAGATATGCATCTTACCTGGTTTTTGTTTCCACATATCTGCCCATAAATTCCATCATCAGGGTCTAAACCATGAATTTTCCAAAATTTATTTTCCACTTATTTTGCTCTTGCCTTCGCAGGCAAAAGGCGATATTCCACTTTGAATTAGACATTGAACTTGGAGCTATTTCAAATTAGGACAAAAAACTATAAAAATGACAAAAAACAACGATTGATATCTCAAATAAAAAAAAAATAGTCATCGCTGCAGACGTCTAATGTGTTCAAATTGACGCCCACCATTCCACAAACACATTTTCGCTCTAAGAATGGTATGTTTGTAGTAAATAGGAAGCATTCGGGGAGTTATAGCCATGCATGCTCGTCTTATTGAAGCTTTCAACACTTCCACATTCTCAAAAGTTGAACTGAACACTTTGTCCTTGATGGAACCATATATCGAATAATCAAGAAGAGCGAGGTCGAATGAATGCGGTGGCCATTTAGTAGGACCGTTGTTTCCTATCCATCTGCCTGGCATGGTCCTTATCGAGAAATGTTTTACAAATTCGTGTGCGATGCAGGGATGCTACGTTATGTTGGAAATATTAGTATTTCCTTAGGACATTCAGAGGCAAATCTTCCAAAAACGCCTAGAATCTCCGATAGGAACTCAAGATTCAACTCCCCCGTCAATGGAGTATCGAAAAAGTAGGGTCCAATGATTTTAGTATCCAAAACACCGACCCAGACATCAATGCCTAACCTCTCTTGAGAATTAGTGGCTCTATGTAAATTAGCATTCTCCTGGCGCCAGTGACATTGAATATTTCTGTTGAACCATCCATTATTTGTAAACCGATTTTCGTCACACCATGAAATTTCACTACAAATCTCATCCTTTTGCTGAACATGTCTCAGTAGCCATGTGCAAAATTCTGCCTTTTTATTGTAGTCTGTTAAACACAAATTTCACAGAAAAAATTGAAGCAAATGAAATAAAATGGATAAAAAAAAATAATATTCTCAAAAAATAATATTATTCAGTTTAAACAGGAACTCGCTGGAGTAAATCATGAAAGTGTAACACAGAGTACAGATGTGAACATAGCATACAGCTGCTTTTCGGATATTTTCAGTAGAAAAATGAACCTGATCTTTGTGGAAAAAAAGTTTAATAAAACTAGGCCCAATTCATGGATAACAAGGGGTATAAGAAAATATTGTTCTAGAAAACATTATACATTATACAAAAAGAAGATATTAGGGTTGATAAGTACTCAGTATTTTGAAAAGTATTGTACCGTCCTCAGTAAAGTTATTGCAGCTGCTAAAAAAATGTCCAACACTGAATATATAATGAAAGCCGAAAATAAAACCAAAGCTACCTGGTCATTAATAAAAAAACTAACCAAACCCAATTACCACAAAAATAATATCCTAGAAAGCTTTGCAAGAAAATATAAAAATTCACAAACCACAGTGAATCAAATCAATAAGTATTTCAGTGAAGCTTGCCCTAAACCAAATAAAACAGATAGCCCAGATTATACAAAAATAAAAGTATGTGATGATGCTTTTTTCTTTAAACCTACCACTCCGCTTGAAATAAGAGAATGTATTGAACAACTGAAAAATAAAAAATCTGTTGGTGAAGATCAGATTCCTATGTGCCTATTGAAAGAAACAGCAGAGATCATAGCCTATCCTTTGACATATATTATAAATCTATGTTTTTCACAAGCAGTATTCCCAGAAGTATTGAAAGTGGCATTTATAAAGCTATATAAAAAAAAAGGGAACAGAGATGAAGAAAGTAACTACAGACCCATATCATTATTGCCAAATCCCAGTAAAATTTTTGAAAAGCTCATGATCAAACGTGTACTTGAGTTTTTAGAGGATAATGTGTTGTTAGCAAAAGAACAAAATGGATTTCGTAAAGGTAAATCAATCGTACAAGCAATATATCAAGCCATTGAAATAATTTCACATCATTTGAACAAAGATGACTGTACTGTTACTTTGTGTATTGACCTGTCAAAAGCATTTGACAGTGTCATGCCAGGAAATTTTATGCAACAAACTTGACAAATATGGAATTAAAGGTCCACCTTTGGACTTAATCAAATCTTATTTGACAAACAGAATCCAATATTTGATTGAAAATGACACCTCGGAGATAATTAAATCAGAACCAATTGTAATAAGAAAAGATGTACCGCAGGGATCCATCCTAGGCCCATTACTATATATACTGTACACAAATGAAATACCAAGTGTAGTTAATGAAGATATTGTTTTATATGCTGATGATATATCAGTCATTGTAAAAGAAAAAAATTCTCAGTTAGTCATGACAAAGACAACAAATGTGCTAGATGTATTGAAAATTTCCTCACAGCAAATGACCTACTACTTAATATTGACAAAACTCAAATAATTCATTTCGCAAATAAATCCCTGCCAGAGTTAATACCTTCGAATATAAAAATCAAAATTAAACATATGCAATCAGGTAAATTTTTGGACTGTTGATAGATAGGAGACTGGATGAAAAATCACATAGATTATTTATCAAAAAATATTACAAAATATTGCTATGCATTGAGAATACTGTCTCGACCGAAACCGCCCTCTCTGCATACCATGCTTATATTCAATCTAGGATAAAATATGGAATTATATTCTGGGGAAACTCTGTTGATATTTAGGATACCATACTACAAAAAAAATTATCAGGTATATCTATAAGATGAAAAAAAAAACGAAAGCTGTAGAGAACTTTTATTAAAAGCAAATTTTAACTTTGATAAATCTCTATATATGAAGCAGTAGTATTTGTAACAGAAAATAAATCACAACTTTTCATTAACTGAAAAGGATCACGTATACAACACATGAACAAAGAATGATCTTAGGAACGAGAAATGCAACTATACATACATACAGAGAAATGTCAAATATAGCGTTATGAACATTCACAATAAATTTCCACTCACTCTAAGAAATCTTCCAGTTTCAACAATGAAATGTCGTTTGAAGAACTACCTCGTAGAAAAAACTACTCATTATGCTTGCAAGAATTTTCAAATGATAGTATGCTAAGTATATGAATGTTATTTATATATGTTAGATTTTATGTTTTTGTTTTTGTGTTGAAACTACGTGTGTGATAATATATTGATTATGTATATGAGGCTTCTATTTATTTTTCATTACTGACATGTTTACACTCCTCGGAGTTTATATGTGTACATTATATGTAACCGGAACAAATAAAATATATGTCTATCTATCTATCTATCTATGTACTTTTCTGACTCTGTAGGGTTTGAATTTATGTTTCTGCAACATTTTTCTTTTTGACGAATGCGATATACCACTATTTCCCGCTATCTCTCTGAGAGATAGATACTTCCTCATTCTGTTTTTTCTTGTATTCCACAAATCTTGATTCAAATTATCATTTCACTATGACATGAAACTTTAAAAAAACTTACCTACCACGTCGATTTCATTATCACCACCATTTCCAGTAATAGGGCAACTTTTATTCTTAGATTTACAATAACTATCCCGAAATCTTCTTTCAAATGTTCGAATGAAATATCAAATTCTCAGAATAGAAAACCAAATGGCCGACTTTCGGTTTCACCAGAATAGCCACGAACTTCGATTTTTCAAATGGAACACCCTGTATGTTTGATGTTTTTTGGATTCTACGGCTGAAATAACATACGACAGTGATGCCAAATTTTTATTTTAAAATAAAAAAAATATATTTTTTTAGCCCAGGAGGCCTCGATCAGGTTGAAATCTATACTCATAAACATCAGTAACTCATAGTAATAGCCATTTATCGATAAGATCAATAACGAATCCTACAGCAGGAATTGGAATTTTCTAAACGCACTTTGAACGGAAACATCGTTTTTTTCAAATGGTACCTACCAAAGGCCATCTTGCCATTAGATAGAGAATTTAACTACCAATTCAATGATATACATTATGTACCACTTTCTTTTTGTTCAAAACAAAACGATATTTGATGCCTACAAATTCCAATGAGTATCCGTTTAGGTTTGGATAGAATGAAAGGTAGCCGTAGAATCATGGAAAACAGTAGGTGATTAATGTCATGTCAAAACTTGAATACCAATTTTACTTGTCATCTCGTTTCGTTTGTAAAAAGTTTTTTTTGAAATGGAAAATAATAATCGATATTCTCAAAACGAACAAATCGATATAATATAGATATACGGAGAATTTCAGGAGAACGCTGTCAATGCTAGTATGCTATACGCTGTTCGTTATCCGTTAAGACGGCACCCATCGAGAACCCATTTCAGGAAATTGGAAATGATGCTAAGGAAAGAGTCAGTTGATCAAAACCACACCCACTTCATCGTCAGTGAAGAAGCGGAAACTAATGTTTTAGCATATGTTCATTTTCCTCCATCTGCCATAGTGCAATAATTGAAAATTGAATATGGGATCAGCAGGAAAAGTGCCAGAAGAGTATTGAAAAAACATAAATATCGCTACTATAAATACAGTTTGCATGAGCATCTTGTATATGAAAATGACCCAGATCGGAGACTAACTCATTGTAATTGGATTTTGCGTCATCATGATTTGAATAATGGTTTTGTCTCGAAGATACTTTTTACAGATGAGTCTAAGTTTAAAACGAATAAAACAAGGTATTGGGCTCAAGAAAATCCTAGCTTGCTGATAGAAGGTGTATTTCAAAAAAGATTTGGATTCAACGTTTTGGTAGGAATCATAGGATAAGAATCATTGGACCAATTCGTTTTGAAAGGGCCTCTGATGGGCCAGAGATATCTACAATTCTTGGAGAACGATATTCTAAATAATATCAACGATTTACCTGAAACCATCAGGAAAAATATGTTTTTTCAGAAGGATGGTGCAGGACCACATAAATATTGTTCGGCATTATCTTAGTGATACCTATGGGCAGAGATGGATTGGAACAAATGGTCCAATCAGATGGCCAGCCAGGTCGCCCGATTGAACCCCTATTAATTTTTATTTATGGGTCATATAAAATCCAAAGTATACTCGAGGAGACCAACTTCTTTGGAACACTTGAGAGATAGAGTTGAGCGCGCATTTCAGGAAATTCCTGCTCACGAACTAATAAATTTGATGAGGTGTTTTTTTTTTTATGTTCTGGTTCCCCTGTAATGTTCAGAGAACATCGTGGAACCAAGGGAAAAAGAAGGTGTTCTTCTTAAATTTCTGGAAGTTGTATGCCTCGGGGAACACCTCCCTAGGCAATTAGTTCCAAAGCCTCGCTGTTCGTTGGATGAACGAGTCTTTGGAAAGTGATGTTCTGCAGGTCTCCAAAGTGACCACGAAGGGGTGTGATGACTGAACTTGACGGGTTAGTCTCGAAGAGACTGCCAAAGCAGGAACGATTGTTCATATTTCAGAAGAGCATCGCCCATAAAAATATCTATAAAATAGAGACAAATCGCCAACTTTTCTACGGTGTTCCAGACAAGTGAGCGAGTTTGTAAGTGAGGCATCACCGACGAGACGAATTGCCCTTTTTTGGACAGAATCCAATAGCCTCAGGATATGTTTGGGTGCCGCGCTCCAAATATGGGAACAGTATTCCAGGACAGGTCGGATCTGTGCCTTATAGATCATAAACAGCTGGGTGGGGGTGAAATAGCTCTTGGCACGAAACAAAAAACCAAGGTTTTGGGATGCACTTTTGGCAATGGACCTCACGTGATTTCCCCAGGAAAGGTTATTGCTGATAGTAATACCAAGCATCGATATCGATGACTTCAGTGGTATGGTTACTCCTGACAAAGTTATGTTAGGCACAGTGAGATCGACTTTTCTGGAGAAAAGACATGCTTGTGTTTTGTTTCCATTGAATTCTACCAAGTTATCAGATCCCCACTCGAGAATTGTTGCTAAGTCCATATTTATATTATTAACATTTCTTCCTCGTTCATTTCTGGTTTCACGGGCTGATATAGGGGCCCTGGAAGAGAAAGCGGTATGGAGGGTACTATCATCGGCAAAGCTGTGTACTGGACATGAAGTTGCTTTCAACAGGTCGTTGATGTGAAGTAGAAATAGTGTTGGTGCGAGAATAGATCCTTGCGGAACACCAGCATTTATGAGTAGAGTGTCAGATGAAGCTCCATCGACCACTACATGGAGAGACCTGTTTGAGAGAAAAATAGCAAGCAGAGAACACAACTGAGGGGGCAAGCCATAAGACGGAAGCTTGGCGAGGAGTCCCTGGTGCCAAACTCGATCGAACGCCTTGGAGATATCTAATGCCACAGCTAAAGTTTCTCCATACTTTTCAATAGATAGCTGCCATATATGTGAGACGTAAGCGAGCAGGTCACCAGTTGATCTCTGATGGCGGAAGCCATATTGCCTATCGTTGACAATTCCTGAGTCTTCCAGATATTCCATGAGCTCGATGTTGATGGCTTTTTCCATGACCTTTGAAATAATAGATAGCAGTGCGATAGGTCTGTAGTTGCTAGGTAGGGCCTTTTTGCCTTTTTTAGGGACTGGCTGTACTCTTGCAATTTTCCAATTGGACGGAAATACCCCCAAATTGTAAGAGTGGTTGAACAACTTGCAAAGAACAACAATCGGCGGTATTCCGTCAGATCCACAGGCTTTGTTGGTGTTGAGACCCAGCAAAATCTTTCTGATAGTACGTTGGCGAAAGGTGATCTCGGGCATGTGACTGTCAATAGGTGTAATGTTCGGGGGTTGTTTTCCCGATGAATCCAGAGTGGAATTTCCAGCAAATAGGTGCGCAAAGATATTGGCTTTTTTCTGGGCAGTCGTTGCTAGTGTTCCATCTTCTTTGGTTAGAGGAGGAAATGAGCTGGAAGTGAAGTTTCTTCCCACAGCTTTGGCGAAAGACCAAAATGAACGGGATCCGTTAGGACAATCAGCAAGTTTTGATCTTATTTTGGCATTGTGGGCATCTTTTGAGCATTCTATTGTCTCTTTGCATATGCCTCTAGCCTCGACATATGCTGCTTTGGTCTCAGGGCCCGGATTTTTTAGCCATCGATGGTATGCTGCCTGTTTGGAAGCCACAGCTCCAGAGCAGTTTCTGTCAAACCAGGTCTCATCGGATGATGTTCTTCTTTCGGTATTCGGTATGTAGGTTTGCATCCCCAACATGATGATTTCAGAAATTGTCTCAGCACATCGTGTTGGATCTACTGAAGAGAAACAAACTCTCTTCCATGGAAACGCTGAGAAAAACATACGAAGACCTTCCCAGTCGGCCGAATGGTAATGCCACATGAGACGGGGTGGTATTGTGCAGCTAGATGGTAAATGGAAAGAGCATGTTGTGGAGATGAGGGTGTGATCAGAGTTTCCAAGTGGGGCACAAACTTCTATTCTATACGGGTCAGGATTGGTGGTGAGGAAAAGATCTAGTGTATTGGCAGACTGGTTGTTGACATCAGGGATGCGGGTTGGTAGCTCGACCAGTTGTTCTAGACCATGAGTGATGGCGAAGGCCTCGGTTCGACGACCCGCATCATCTGTTCTGTTAGAGAATTTGAGCCAGACAGCTTTATGTACATTAAAGTCTCCCATGCTTATGGTTTCAGCTGTTGGATGGTTCTCCTGAATGTAGTCCAGTTTGAGTGATAAACACTCAAAGAGGTCGTTATATGAAGGATCATTAGGTGAAAGGTAAAGGCAGCAGAGGAACTTAGTCAGTTTGGTATCAGATAGCTTGAACCACATCACATCAAAGTCTTTCGGTTCCAAACTCTCTTCACGCTGGCATGAAAGGTTAGCCTTAGCGTAAAGGCAGACTCCACCTTTGAACCTGAATCGAGAATGGAGTTCGTAACCAGGACAAAGCATATGGACCTTGTTGGTGGACGAGTTTACTTGTGTTTCTGTTAGAGCCAGAATATCCAGTTTTTCCGTCTGTAGGTGATGGTGGACGTCATTGATGTTCTTGTTGTGTCCGCGGATGTTGCAAAAATTAATCTTTAATGTTGAGTCCCCTCGAGTACCTCTCGCCCGGAAATCCGAATAGAGAGGTATTTTGCTTCCGGAGTGTTTTACTCTACGAGACTCCATCATTATTACTATTAGGATGCACCTGAAAATAAAGGAGGAATTGGGGAAAAGGAAAGAGGGAGACCGGAAAGTATCAACCGAACACTGAAACATGGAATGATCCATTTCACAGCACACAAAGTCGATATGGTGGTATTTCACCGGGCGATGAGACCATCTTCCACCTACAATAAATAGAACAAGTCTATGTGTTACGGAAAACGGGCAACAATTCAAACATATCATTGGTCATCAATAAATAAAATGACTTTTCGATGGTTGTGAAACTCTTCTATTGAAAACAGGAGAATGTTGTACGTTGAATGTTTCACTGTTTCAGTCGTCAGATTTATTCGAGGTATATCTCAGGTAATGGGCTAATGATCATTTCATATTGTCAAGTCGATTATTTTTGGTAATTCATTGTTGCCATTCAGAAAAAAAGTTTGAAAGAATGAATAGATGTCATGTTACCTACCAATTTTTTCCCATTGATTTCATTTTGTTAGATGGCTCTCTACGTTTTGAACAAAAAGAAAGTAGTACATAATGTATATCGTTGAATTGGTAATAAAATTCTCTATCGAATGGCAAGATGGTCCTCGGTAGGTACCATTTGAGAAAACCATTTTTTCGTTAAGAATGCGTTTAGAAAATTTCAATTCCTGCTGTAGGATTTGTTATTGATCTCATCGATGAAATGACTATCACTATTACTGATGTAAATTAGTATATATTACAATTATGCGGTTATTATTGAATTCTGAGACTCCAAAAATTACTTAATTAACAATCGGCTCCTTTGTTGAGAAATAGATTGAACAATATTTTTCCAACAGAATTTTATTCAATAAAGTATAATGATAATATAATTTTTATATTTTCAAATCGATATTCAATAGTATAGAACTTTGCTCACTGTAGAGGCTCTTGCCGCGAGATTTTGAGTTATTGGGAAAAACTGAGGCCTCTTTTTCATTACCTATCTGTGTATACCGTTCGTAATTTTCAAAAGCGAATGAGGCCCTGAAATGACTTTTTGTATTACCAGGGAGGAAAGTGCCACTTTTCCTCCCGCAGGGAGGAAAAGACACTTCACTTCCGTGTAATACATATGTTTTTTTCTCCTACCCACTTATTAACCTCTTGTTCCATTTATCTACGGCACAAATAACGAATTTATCAATATATGCGCCATGATGAAGTACACAAGTATTGGTTATTAAACGTATTTATCAATATATGCTATATAATTAAGTACACATGGTATTGTTCATCTATATTTTAGAATTAATTATGTTATTATTGAATGTGCAGTTTGAGCAGCACTTATATGAACACCATTGGAAATAGATAGTGTTTGAATAGGAGCTTCAGTATTTGAAGTATTTTCGCTTAGCACATTGTAATGGTGGTAACTTCTAGAAGTGCTTGGCTGATTATGATATGGTCGAATTCAGGTTCTACATTATTTCCCATAATTTGATCGGAAATGTTTTTTTTTGCTTAAGATTGTTCTACATAACTTCCTGCTATATTGGTTGATTTCCACCGCCGTGTTGTTTTAGACCTGAATATCTCCACCAGCGATTACTAATAGAGTTGCCAAAGTTTTTCTGAAACTGTGCCCTTGTAATGTTCAGCATTTGGAAGTTCAAGATATTCTGCAATTTTTTGTGGTACTTTGGATATATTATTCTTGTCAACCACTTGATTTATATATTTGCCTGCATTAAAGCATACGAACAATCGTTTATGCTCAGTTTTAGAACGTAGACAGATATATTCTTTAACGAATAGAACAAAATTTGGGCCGTTGCCTGTTGTAGCATTCATTACGAGAGTTCGTTGTTCATTAGTTTTTGAAGTGGGAATATTTATAATTAAAAGATTGTCTCCATCTTCAGTATCATCCACAGTCATTTCAATGAGCTCATGACATCGACATGCTCCAGAAATTCCAATAACAAGGAGTATCTATGAATATTTTATGTCAAAAATTAAATTATTTGCATGAGATTTCATATCTCACCTTCATAAATAAAGAAAACATTATCGGAGGCTTCCATTAAGAATGTATTTATTTCTTTTCTTGTGGAAGTTTTAGCTTTTTTTGGTTTGTTTCCGGCATTTCGACGTTTTAGAAATGCAATCAACTTTAGAAATTCAATATCGACATTGTCCTTTATTTGTATCATTGTGCGGAACATTGAATATTTAGACCAAAGTGTTGAAACTTTTAATGATTTTCCTTCGAGTGAAAAATATGCCAGTAAAACATTTTCTGAATAATAATTTTTCTTGTTGTCTTCAGCCTATTGTTAATATTATGTATATAGTTTTTCATACCTGTCTTTAGATTTTGTGGTAGTAAAGTTGATGACGCTATGTTGGATTCTTCCTAATATTAGGTGGCGTATTTGGAAATTCAAAATCGCTCTCCATTTTTCAAAAATTCAATTAAGTTTAATAAACCTAGCGACTTTGCACTCTTAAATACTATCACAGTGTTAACTGTCAGTGAGCCACAGTATACTATGATATTTTTATTCTAAGGTGGTTCCCCACAGACAGTTGAATTAGGAAATTATAAAATTTGATAATTCGTTCGGATCGTAATCAATAACTTTGTAAAGCCCATATATACGTACTCAGTGCCAGTAGATATAGTACGAATATCATTTGCTTTCAAAAAAATTATTCTAAAAGTATTTTTGAACTGACATTGCGAGTAAACTTATTGACGGAACTATCCGGGCTATGCCTCAACACACAGAAAAGGTTGCCTATACAGACGACGCATATGATAGTCTAAGAGCCGGTGGGAGATCGACCTTCACCGATCTGATAACTCGATGAGACATATTTTTTATCAAATATAATTTATAAACAAATATGCCTATGATAACTTGCCTATCGAGAAGTGTTCATAGCTTTTTCTAATTGAATTAATTTTAATCAATTTTCTTTCATCACCTTCACTCTTTTGATAACCGAATGAGTTTCATCTCAACTGCTAGTTTTTAACACTCAGAATATGCCTAGGTAGGCTTGCCTACTTATTTCTGTGCATGGCTACCTGGCAAGCAGATGTGAACAGGTAAGTCAATAAAGGTAACTACACCGATCTGTTAACCAATCGAAATTGATATCATAGGTGAGATAATTTAATTACAAATCCAATCGTATAGGCTTGCCTGCAAAAAATCGTACATAAAATATTATTGCCAAGCTATGAAGTCTTAGAATTTTAGCTATTTGATGGGTGCGAGAGAGAAAGTGGAGCGTCCGAGGCCCGTGTGATAGAACAGGACACAACATAGCAGCTGCACGCTTCCTGACCGTTGAATGTATCCGAGTGCGCATGCTCGTGTACATCTGAGTGACAGTGACAGCAGTTATTTACACTCGACAGTAATTTTGAACTCTAATTTATTATAACTCTAATTTCGATCACAATTTTTGTATTATTTCACACTATATATACTTACAGCTATGGAATAATCAAAAATAAATAATTTAATATATTGATAAATAAAAAAAATAAAAATTCAAAATTTTTTTTTCATTCTGAAGCTAAATTATAAGATTCGAAGATGATAAAAAAATCTATGTTTTTTATTTAAAATTAAATAAAGAATAGTTTATTTATGATTTAAAATCAAGTAAATGCCGTAAAGCGGAAAAGAATAAGTGTTACTTTTAAAATTTCAGTATAATAAATGAAAAAAAATCATCAATATAGAAAAATAAAATTTGATACGTTCATGTTGTTAAAAGCGTTCATTACAAAGCATATGAAAGAGTTCAAAATTACTGTCGAGTATAAATAAATGCTGTCACTGTCACTCACATTCAACGGTCAGGTAGCGTGCAGCTGCTATGTTGTGTCCTGTTCTATCACACGGACCTCGGACGCTCTACTTTCTCTCTCGCACCTATCAAATAGCTGAAATTCTAAAACTTTATAGCTTGGCAATAATATTTTATGTACGATTTTTTGCAGGCAAGCCTATACGAATAGTTTTACAATTAAATTATCTTACCTATGATATCAATTTCGATTGGTTAACAGATCGGTGTAGTTACCTATATTGACTTACCTGTTCACATCTGCTTGCCAGGTAGCCATGCACAGAAATAAGTAGGCAAGCCTACCTAGGCACATTCTGTGTGTTAAAAACTATCAGTTGAGGTGAAACTCATTCGGTTATCAAAAGAGTGAAGGTGATGAAAGAAAATTGATTAAAATTATTTCAATTAAAAATAGCTATGAACACTTCTCGATAGGCAAGTTATCATGGGCATATTTGTTTATAAATTATATTTGATAGAAAATATGTCTCATCGAGTTATCAGATCGGTGAAGGTCGACCTTCCACGGTCTCCTCTACTGGCTCTACTATGAGTTGTTCAAACTGAGTGCCTGGCCGTGCGTACACTGTTGCCGTCTCTCCGTCCCGTTCCCCACCATTCGCTCGTTCGCTTGCAAAATATATCGTATGCAGCCTAAACCTTAGTACTTCTCGAAATTATATCTGTCAAACTAGATGGTCAATCACTTTGATTTTTTTTTCCACAATATCTGTGATATCCTTCTCTAGCTCCTCCTCATTTTTCATAAACTTCTTGAGTTTAGTACTAACGGTAAAATGAATAATGTGCTGTTTGCCTATGCATGGCCCATATGTTACGTGTTGATTGAGTCAATTTCAATTATATATATCTCGGGTTCGGGATGGTGAAATTCGTTGAAATTTCATAGAGGTGTTGTTCACATGCTATACATCACGTATGCTGAATTTTAATAATTTCCCAATTCAACTGTTTCGTGGTAAAACCGCCTTGAGTAAAAAAACGTATCTAAGAATCCTGAATTTAAAATCGCCGTGTTTACTGTCAGTGAGCCACAGCATACTATAATTTTTTTATTCATGACTCAGAAAACGTGTCTAAGAATCCTGAAGCTGGACATTTTCATTTAAAAACCCAACGTTGAAGTAACATCCAAGTTTAATTTTTACCAGGATACAGGATATACAAGATTTTCTAGAAATTACGGAAACAATTTGAATATAATAGATTCAGAAGTTTCATCATTTAAACATACATAAAATGAGGGGTGACAAAAAGTACTTTTCCACTTCTCCTCCCTAGGGTGGAAGTATTTTCCTCCCTAAGAGTTTCTTCCTGATGTAGGGAGAAAGTGTACTTTCTGAAGGGGTAGAAAAAAAACGTATTTCTTGTACGACTAACTTCATGACCAGAACATGAAGAAGAATGTCTTAATCAGGCGAGCTGTCTAACCAGAAAGTTATATGATAAAAAATTGTGATCACACATTCGGACATGATTCCTTTTTCTGAATTTGTATTCTAAATGTTTTCAGAAATTGAAAGAACTCTTTTTTTATTATCCTGTACAATTCCGCAGTTTCAACAATTTGATGGCTGCATTCGAGGTATTCCATGAATAGCCATAATTTTTCAAAAAACACATTTTGTGGGAAATTCATGAACAAAAATATAACTAGTGGTCTCTTGTAAAATTGCAGTTAGGTTCATTCATCACCGATTTTAATGGAAACTGGGGTACTTTTGCTGAACACGAATCAAAACTTTGAGGTCTTGAATATTTCCGGATTCCTTCACAATGATAATAAGGTTGATTTTCATACTTCTTTCTTCCACAATAAAAAAAAAACGTTAACATTTTGTCGTTGTTTGAATCCTTCTCACCTGTGAATATACCTTGTTAATATATTATAACACGAAAAATTGCGTGGTAAAAATTCAACTTAGCGACAATTCGCGGATTTGAAAAAAAAATTGTAAATAAACAAGCCTCCTCAACCCAAAAAATACAAAAAATCCCGGCGATCAGTTATAAAAATATAGAAATGAATTTTTATTAAATCCACTATTTTCGCGTCAGTAAAAATCATGATTCCTATTGTACCCACGAAAAGCATATAGTAATCTATATATTTACAATGTTGATAGCCTTGAGAAATTCTTGGCAGCCACTTATTTTGGAGAAGTTATTCAATTTTAAAATGTGCCATATTATTTTGAATTTTCTAATTTCAATTGTTATTTCATTACCCGTTTGGTCAGTTGTGTTTTTAAAAGTTAAAGTACAAGATATGGTTGATTTGTGAGTTGCTGAACTGCATTTTATCCAATGGCGTTTTCGGTAAATATAAAGTGAACGTACACATGCTCTCTGAATATACGTAAAAAACTTTTCTTACGTGTTTTTGCCTCCTGACACGAATGCTGCGGTCCCATACCGTTTTCGAGTAAGAGCACTTTTAAATTTTTTTTAGCCTTATTTTCAAGCACAGTTTTCTCGCACAAAATTACTCAAAATGCCTCCTCCTTTTCACAGCATAAACAATACACCCTAAATTACTTATTTTCGGCACAAATTCGCACAAAATAATGTCATTTTATCGAAAAAATCCTCCTCATACAGTTCCAAATAAACAAACTTGACACATATGACAGTGAAATTTAGTAATATTCCCTTATTTTTCATGTTGGTATAAATGAATCACCCTCAACTTTTTGAATTCAAATATGAGTAATAGTTTCCTGCATTTATGTTTGAAATTGTATTTGGGCACCATGATTCATCATGATTTATTTATTACTAACATAAAAAAGGGAAATATACTAAGTTTCATCTGTCATATGTGTCAAGTTTATTTATGTGGAACTGTATAAAAAGGAGGATTTTTTCGATAAAAATTACATTATTTTGTGCGAATTTGTGTCGAAAATAAGTGATTTAGGGTGTAATGTTTATGGTGGTAAATGGAAGGAGGCATTTTGAGTGATTTCTGTGAGAAAACTGTGCTTGAAAATGAGGCAAAAAAAATATTTGAAAGTGTTATAGCTCGGAAACAGTATGAGACCTCCGCATTTTTCGTGTTCAGGAGGCAAAAACACGTAAGAAAAGTTTTTTACCTATATTCAGAGAGTATGTGTCGTTAACTTTATATTTACTGATTAAACATTCCTGTTCAGTAAACAAAACAGAGATGGAGTCATCTAAAATCTATTTTATCTATTTTTCATGCATAATAATATCTATTCATATTCACTGTTATATATTGCTAAATTCCTAACGTAACTATATCCTACCTGTTTACCAGGACACAAATCACTCTCCACGAAATCAAAAGAGTCACAAGGCACATACACATAAACATTTTAATGAAAAAAAGGATTTCGAAAACACAATCCTTTGTCAAAAATGTTTCATGTATTTAAACCGCGCGAAATCAGCATAATACTTCGCTTAACTTTGTTCAACTCCTCAGCGTCTGACTGTTTCCCGAAAAACAGTGGTTTGCGATTGCAGTTTTTTGTGGTGCAATGAGTAAGCAGTGGTTACATGGGAGTTTTAACGATGGGCATAGTATGATATCTAACTGACCCACAAAAACAATAAAATGAGTTCTGTAATCTGGCCTGATGCCTGAGGCCTTCAGAGACACTGAACGTCAATATTTATATGCACGTCCCTTTTAAACCTATTTTCAAAATTGTTAACACAGCACTGTACAGGGTATTATGAAATGGTTTAGTCATAATATAACTCTACGAGGTCGTTGGATAGGTATACCATAATATCAGATGTACATACTATATCAGTATCTCCTTACTATATTTTACCTTTATAATATTCAATGTGTTCTATTTCCAAAAACTGTAATATCATCCAATGATATGCAGAAATAAAACTGACACTCACCCAAGAAATTGCTATAAATAACCATTAATGCTTTTCAATTAATTCATAATACTGTATCTTTCCATATGAGGATTTTCGTTTGTATACATTGGATTCCATTTGATAATAGTTCATCTTCCTTTGACATACATAAATATCAATCTTTCTAAAATATTATAGAAGAGCTAAACTGTGACAAACAATTAGCTATATCAATCGATATTCTGATTTACTACTGATTGTTGTACTATTTCTTCATAGTTTATAAAAGTGGTATACATGTAAAAAATATTGTAAAGAAATAAGATCACATTGAAAAAAATAACGAAATAAAGCCAATTTCGCAAATAATAAAATAAATAAAAATACATATTTTAAATTATATAAAAAACTAGCATATGCCCGTGGTTTTGCCATCGTGGATTTCTAAAAGTGCATACTTTTTATAAGCTTTTCTAATTCAATACAAAAAATTTGCGAAATACAATTTTATAAATATCGAGCCATGATAATATGTCTAGTTTCTCAACGTGAGTTATTTGAAAATGATCCATATTAGTGAAGATGGAATTTAAAAAAATGTTTACTCCAATTTCATTTTAAGGAGATGAATCGGTTGAAAGAACCATTATTATATCTTTTTTATTCATTTATTTCTTCGACTTGTTGGAAGAAATGTCTTGATATCCCAATTCATGACTTCACAATTACTGGTGAATCTCACAATATGACATTCATTCCGTGTTCGAACGTGAAAGTGAGAACAACGAAAAGGCGTGAAGAGGAGTGAAGAAGTCAGGTGTGCTTACCACTAATATTTTCCATACTTTTATTTCATAACTTTAATCTTATTATATACAGATCTCAGATATAAGTTTGATTTAGAGGGAAAATGGGGGATGATTCGGGGGGCGGAACGACCTCCCTTCGAAGATTAAACGGTGTTTTTGACGATATAAAAAATATAGATATGTTCAGTGGGGACAGTAATGATAACGAGGTAGAAACGATATTAAACTCATAAAGGAACTTAGCAAGTTCAGATTTATTAACATTCAGTTACAAAATACCAAACATTGTCGATTCAGATGATCCAAGGTCAGCAAATAACCTGCAAAAACTAAAGAAACAAATAATGCCAATTCAGAAAAACAAGGGGAGAAATGAAAATGAAGAGGTGCTTCATTATAAAGAAGGGGCAATTGGGCCGTTTATAGTATCAATAGAATCCACGGAAAAGTCAGGGAATATAGGTAGGTATAGTTATTTAAGAATAGTCGAAGATATTTTCGATTCAAGACATGATCACATTATAGAATAAAAAACAAAGGACGAAATAAAATGGGGGTAGAATTCAATAATGGAACTAGTGCTAACAGACTTGTTAAAAATGAACACTTTATAGCTAGAGGGGTACCATACAATAACGTAACTAGTAAGGGAATAATAAGGGAAATAGAGAGGTCTTTTCAGAAGAGGAAATAATCTCAATGATACAGAGCCATTTCAGGTTCTAGGACTAAGAAGGCTAACAGAAAACAAGGAAAAAGGGAAAATTAAATACATACCTACGTCAACAATATTAATAACTTTTGAAGTTTTGGTCTCTCTAAATATGTAAAATGTATTATATGACATATAACGTTCAAATATATATCCCAATGTTTTCAATGTTTGATGTATGAACTCATAAAGGTGAAAGATAATGTTTTAATTGTTCAGAAATCCATAATCAGAAGAGGGAAATGTTAATTGCTTCACAATAAAATGTCACAACTGTAAAAGTTCCATCATAAAACAATCTGCTTAGAATATGAAAGACAAATTAATATAAGGAAACAGATGATTTCAAAAATAATCATTATTGAAATAGCACAAGAAATTCCAGAGTTACAATAGAAAACACCAAAGATCCTAGGGATTTTTCTAGATCAAAGGATAGGTCAACTCCACAAATTAATATAATATATATTTTAGAGAGGGAGGAAATATATAATAATAGTTTGTCTAGCAATGAAAAAAACTATTCACTAACACTTAAGACTAAAGGAGAACTGAAAGTCGGGTTTTGACAGACAGGCACTCAATAAGGCTTTGTTCTATCCTAATGGGCAAATCCATCAACCTAATAATGGGATAATGTTCAAAAGAAATATGGATAATAATAACTCGGGGAAGGTTTCCTCAAACATTGAAACTCGTTACACTACAATAAATAGGCCTCTCCGTGCCCCATAAGGAAATATAAAGGATGAACAATATATAATCAAACAGTTATACGACTTATTTACTGAAATACCAGAAAATACAAAACCAAAAATAATCAGTATGATCAATACACTTGATATGTTTGAAGATAGGCAGAACTTGAATGCTTCACATTCAAGTTCGGCGGAGGGATATTGAGATAGGATATTACAAGGGAACATCAGAAGTGTTATAGCAAATAGATATAACCTAATCAAAATTATTGACTAAGTCAATCCAGACGTAATCTCACTCAATGAGACTTGATTAAAGGAGAACTCGAATTTTGGTATCAAATACTACAGGGTCATCAGAAGGGATAGGGATGACGGATATGGGGGAATAGCCATCTTGATAAAATCTAATATCAATTATATTACAGTTAATGTAACTCAAACAGTGAAGGATATCAGATCATCATCATTAAAATCGCAAATATCAATGTTATTAATTATATAGTACGGTCAATCATTTCTACATATATACAACTTAGAAATATGTTATCTGAACTAGTCGAGAAAATAACTCATCTTCCTTTATGGGGTAGCAAGTCCATTAACCGCAATGGTAGGCAAATCATATCGATACTAGAGGGAGATGATACAGTCATACTGAATAATGGCAGATCAACCAGATTACAAAATCCGGAAGAAAACCCAAGCCTAGTATATATCACCTTGGTATCTACTAATATAGCTCGGAATTGTACATGGAAAGTTATAGAGGACTGTGGTTATAGCGATCATTTTCCCACATTATGCTCATATGGTTATCGAAGAACACAAGTGTTAACCGATAATGTAAGTAATTCATCACGAAATTTTCATAGGGCAAATTGGATAGAATATTACAACTTTTTAAGAGAAAGGCAGGAACACAATATAATTCACACATATGAAGATCTTAAAAGCCTAATGAATAATGCCGCGGAAATATATATACAAAAAAAATTATAACAAACCCAGAAACATTTGGTGGGATGATGAATGCGAGGAAAAGGTTGCGAAGAGGAAAATAGCAATAGATAACTTCAAAAAAGTTTCGTCGTTAGAAAATTATTTTGGAGCAAAAAAAAATTTTGCGGGTACAAAGAAATTTTTTAACAGGAAAAAAAAAGATCGCATTCAAATTTTTTTGCTCAACTTTGAAAAGGGAAACAAGTATATCATACGTATGGAGGATGGTTAAAAAATGCTCAAACAGGAATAACTCATATCAAAATAGAACAGTACAGGATAGTAATACGGCAGAAGGGTTGTTGGATAAGATATCTGTATGTGATTTCAGAATAAAATTCTCCTTCAGTATAATGGAAGATAAGTCGGAAATATTCACTTTAACAGAAATGGACAGGGCACTCCAAGTAAAAAAAATAACTCAACCAGGATATGATGATATACCCTATTAAATGTACATACATCTACCGGAATTATCAAAACAGAACGTGCTAGACATATACAGGGTGATCCATAAGTACTTTGACAAACTTCAGGAGATGATTCCTCACAATATTCTAATATGAACTGTCTGAATAAAAATATGTCCGAAAACGCTTCGTTTCCAAGATACAGGGTGTTGATGTTATATTTTTTTTAATTACTTTCGAAATACTCACCTTATTCAAAAGAAAATTGGTATTGGGAGGTTTTTGAGATGTCGAATTCGAATCTGATGTTATTATTGCTCTTACTCGTAGGGGCGCCACCTACACGTCTTTTTCTTTTTTGAAGATTCATATCTGTTTTTAGCGTACTTCTAGCACATTTTAGAAAATCAATTCCTCTATCATATCTACGTAAAAAAGCTACCCTTGTAACAAGTCGCTATAAGCAACCGTTTTCTAGATATTTGGACTTGAAAATTTCAAGTCGATTATTTGATAATCGATGCGTGTTGAAGTTATTACCATTATTTTGCATTTTTCACAAGAATGCTTACGAAATGAATTTGACGTTTAAGTAAGTAGTTTTATTTTTTGTAGGGGTGCCACCTATTCTATTATTTTTACTCATTTGACATAGTTATTTCTGTATCAAGGGTGCAAAATCTGTATTTGTTTAAATAAAATTTGCAAGAAATATCAACATTTTATTTCAAGAAATTTTGAATATGTAGAATAAACTAAAATGAAGGACACTTTACTGTATTCAGATGAATTGTTCAAAGTGTCCACCTTCAGCGAAGATACATGCATTCAGTCTTCTAGTCATTAAATCTCGTACCCGCTCAAATAATATTGGTGTTTTTCTTATTGTTTCACAGGCGTCTACTATTCGGTTTCTTAGATCTTCCCCGTTCGCTCCTGGAGTTTTATAAACTAGTGACTTCAAATGTCCCCAAAAATAAAAATCTAGCGGGTTTAGATCTGGGGACCTTGGTGCCCACGCCTGGTTAGGTTCTTCTACACCCCTACCGATCCATCGATTTGGATAGACAGTGTTGAGAAATTCCCTGGCTACAACGCTAAAATGGGATGGACGCCCATCATGCATAAACCACATGCGGATACGCACCATTCAGTCGGAACGACAGAAGGGAAGGACCTATCAAGTAATTATCAATTATTGCCGCCCATACATTTAAAGAAAATTGATACTGATAATGTCTTTCACTAACTGCGTCCGGTTTTTCCAGAGCCCAAACATGGTTGCTATGAAAATTTGTGATGGCATTTCGGGAGAAGTTTGCCTCGTCCGTGAAGAGTACGTTTCTCAAAAATTGAGGATTCCCAGCCAATTTTCCTCAAAAACCACTGACACATAGTAATGCGTTGGGGAAAGTCTTTCGACAAGAGAGCTTGTACCCTTTGAATATGGTATGGATAAAATTGTTGATCGTGGATAATTCTCCAAACTTGGACTGAGTAGAATTGAGAGCTTCAGCAATTATTCCTGTACTTGTTTCTGGATTATTGTTTACATAATCAATTTTTCCAAAATTAGTGTTTTAAAACTAACAGAAACTTCAATAAAACAACAAAACGTTCAACTGTCACATAATATGTAATTACCAAAACTACTCACTTGAACGTCGAATTCATTTCCTAAGCATTCTTGTGAAAAATGCAAAATAATGGTAATAACTAATCGACTGGAAATTTTCAAGTCCAAATATCTGGAAAACGGTTGCTTATAGCGACTTGTAACAGAAGGTAGCTTTTTCACGTAGATATGATAGAGGAATTGATTTTTTCACTAAAAATGTGTTAGAAGTACCCTCAAAAAAGTAATGAATCTTCAAAAAAGAAAAAGACGTGTAGGTGGCGCCCCCTACGAGTAAGAGCGATAATAACATCAGGTTCGAATTCGACACCTCAAAAAACCTCTCAATACCAATTTTCGAGTTAATTAAGGCCAGTATTTCTGAAGTAATTGAAAAAAAAAATTAACTTCAACACCCTGTATCTTGGAATCGAAGCGTTTCCGGACATTGATTCTGACAATTCATATTGGAATATCGTGAGGAATTACCTCCTGGAATTTGTCGAAGTTCTTTTGAATCGCCCTTATAACAGACTATTAGAGGGTGATAATCTCTCGGAATCATGGAAACACTTTGTTACAATAGGAATACCCACAAACAATGAAAATACTAATGACTTGAGTAATCTCCGTCCGATTGCTAAGGTTCCATGTGGATTAAAAATCATGGAAAAAATTATGAAATTAAGAATTGAGTGGTACATAGAGAATAATACTATCAAAATATCAAATGGGATTTAGAAAGGGCAAGAGTATAATGGATAGCGCAGTATACCTTACATCACATGTACATATGGCTTTTGGGATGAATCAAACAGTGGTGGCGGTATTTCTGGATGCTAAGGGTGCATATGACAATGTTAAATTTCACAGATTATACGATTATCTGATACAGTACGGAATAAAAACGGATATAGCGAACTTTATTTCTAAATGTTTAGATAATAGAAGAAATTTTGTGCAAGATAACAATGGAGAAATGCACGCACCTCGCTTATCTACAAGGAGGCTTGCGCTAGGATCCCCTCTGAGTCCAACCCTCTTTAATATTTATATATGTTCAGTTCAATATGAGAATACATTTTTGCAGATAAGAGATTACCATCATGTCAGACAGTCAAGTAGCCATTGATGCTCTGAACTCCCATATAATCAACCCCAAGATGATCTGGGAGTGCCTAGAGAAACTAAATGAGCTGAGCAACAACAACATTGTTACCTTCCTCCGAGTATTCGTCCCAAACAAATCATTTTTCAATTTCGATAGAAAAAATTTAAAAAAAGATGCTTGAGCTGGGGTTTGAACCCACGATCCATTTCGTGAACCAGCTTCTTGGACCACTTGACCAACTATAGAGATAGTAACTGTCAAACGTATTTCGGACATGTATTACATCGTTATGGTTGCTATTTCTAAAAAAGGCCATAAAAATATTATGCGCCACTTTTGCCCAGGCAGTCAATGATTTTTGATTATGTTTGCTGTGAGTTTTAGAAACATTCCATTCTGTTACTCGATTGGTCAGGTTTTCTGCAGTCCCCTTTTGGACCATCATAACTAATTATTCGTTTTACACAAAACTAAATTTACCTATTGTTTTTATTGTTTCAAGTAATTGTTCCTATTGTAGACTTTTCCTTTATTTGTAGCCTCCAGGAAGATCTAACTAGAGATCGAAACGTCGGCGATTCAAAGAAAGCAAGAAGTTTGTTTTCTTTCGTCCTTAACTCGCTATCCACCCTAATAAATCACTATTTATATGACGTAAGTATTCCAAAAATGATCATAATATTCTTGGCGACAATGTCCCTTTGTATCAAATCAATTATAACACATTTTGCTCAATAAATGTGCCTTGCTCCCAGGAAAGTGTAGCGTGCTCTCCGGAGAGATATATCTCACCGAACTGCCAGGAACGTAACAATAGATTGGCCTTCTTTACACAACATGAGGGCAAAGTCGAACAACAATCTGAAGGTTGTGTGTCTCCGTCAAGAGGCAACTTCCGTTAGCCATTTACCGGCCCACTTTCAAATGCAGACCGTTCCGGGTGATGAATAGTCGCCTCGTGAATGTACTCCGTTCCAGGTAATGGGGTGTTCTCCATGTCTGGATCGTGATCCCTACATGTCTAACCTTCGATGTTCGTTGAATATTGTATGGGCCAGGACGATTGAATAATGACGTAGTTTAGTACGCGGTGGCCGGAGGACTATCCGATTGATTGGGCCAGTGATGCATCCCAGTTAGGCATAGTACGGTCTCCGGAGATTCAGTGATAAATGTAACAATTTCCTCAAACCATGTATTTTATATACAAAGTGTGGAACAATTATTCCGTCTTCAGCAGTTTTCATGACTATTCGATGGTTTGGAGGTGTGAAATCAACTTTCCACAGCTTTTAATTTTGATGAGTAACATACAAATCTCAATAAAGTTCTTCTTCAATTGGTGATGGTTGAAAGGGATATTCGGAACGGTATTCTAGCAAATGAAGGAAGCTGATCATGATATTAGAAAAAAACATTTTTAACATAAATCACGCAAAATGCAACCTTGTTCATTCAGCCATATTCTACATAATCTCATCCCTTCATCATTATTACAAGCTTGTTATATCACGGGGTTAGGATATAAGTATGAAAATTTCGTTATGTTTATGAAAATCAACTGTAGAGTTAAATTTTCTTCTTATAATATTATAAAATATATCTAACAACGAATCAAATATTTCTGAAGAATATTGTCTGAACCGTAGACTCAACAATTATGATTATTACTAATAATATGGTTAATGAGATGAAGATGATTGGCACTGAATCTAACAACTGATATTAATACTGTATAACTAGCACTTGCATTTGTGCGTAGCCCGCGGTATCGTATGAATCTTCTTGGACTTGTTTATCAATGTCTATTATATATATAATAATAATAATAATAATATATTTACCAATAAAATGTTATAAAATAGATATGAATAATAAATAATATAAAATAGAGACAATATCAGTACAGCAGGTAAATACAGGTAACCCACAAAGGGATGAATCCCTGTGCGTGGGTATATAGATATCTTAACATACACATATATTACACATCCATGAGTATATACACCTATACAAATATATACTTACATTCATTCACACATACGTTATACATATATAAAACAATTTTTAAAAGAATTTGAACATAACATATAGGTAGGCATAAGCGGACCGAGGCAGCATATATCACATCAATATCAACTATCAGAAGGATCAAATGTTATTATATTTATTTTTTTCATTAGTGAATTCATAAGTTATCTATAGTTTTCTATCGATTAAGCTGTGAATTTTTTTTCTAGGGACAGACTGAAGCCAAACAGTAAATTTTTTTTTGAATAGACCGTACGCATTAATTCGTGTCAGTTCGGTAGGAATGTTAGCATAAAGAATGGGACCAAGGTAATTATAGCATCTTTGGGTTAGAGTTTTTTCAACTTTTGGTATAGCCGTTGTTTTGGCTTTGTGTCTTGTATTATAACCATGTTCTATTTGCCTTATATAGGTATTCTTCTATAGCAGAAATGAAATGATCCCACCATATAAATAATACAATGAATGTATATCAGCCTTGAGTTGGACAATATTCGAATGATTATGTCGATTTGATTCTATGGACTTTGAATTTATTTCACAAATTCTTAGTTGCTCTCAACAACTCTGCCCTGGTCGTGGATATAATATTCGCAGGTTCAAACTTCAACCACGTGACAACTGAAATATTTATGTTTCACTTAATCATCAAATAAGTTAGGGTATTACTCACCGTGGTTGAATGCAAATTTCAAAATCGAAGATTATTTTTGAATACGAGAACCGGATTTGAATCATTGAAAATTATCTCAAATCAAAATTCAGAATGACAAACATCATTCTTATGATACTACGGCTCCAAGATGGCGGACAAGATTTGTGTTTATGGTCCGATTCTATTCAAGATTGGTATGTGGTGCTTTTCGGGGTCGGAAATTCATGAATTCAAGACGACAGAGGAGTTTTGTAATTATGGTTGTAACTTTTACACTGCAGAGCAGTATGAGTTACAAGTTGTATATGAATTACTAATACTATAGATCCACTAATAAATATATAATTTTTATTATTCTTGTAGTTTAGAAAAAATATCTCAAGATGATAATCTTTCATCTACCTATTTTTATATAAATTAAATATGAAGCCCCCCCCCTGTTTTCTGTATTATATCTCTGGAGTGATTATCTTTATTTATTTAAGAATGATGAGTATATTTACTCACAATATATATCAATTCGTTTGTTTTCAGGATTATTCATTCGCGTATCATGGCCAGCTATCAATGGTTTGTTGACCAACATTAGTGAGGCGAGTACCAGTGGTTGCCTATCGATGAGTTCTAGGAACTGACAAAGTGGGACGACCACATGACGTCAAAACAGCTGATTGCGATTATAGGTTTTGTCATCAAAATACTCTGTCCTTTTCCTTCTCAATAGATTGGAAAAAGTTATTCGAATATGAAAAGGAAGTTCAGAGGTTAATTCAAATTACCCACGGAATTTGCATTTCCGGTTCTCGAGAGAAAATTAAAGTGGAAAAGGTTTCTGGAATAAGGGTTCTTTTTTCGCTGTGAAAGTGACGGCGAGGCCATCCATGTAGTTTTTCTCTGCTGGTAGTAGTTTTGAGAAAATACAAGTGTAGATTTGAATACAGTTTCCAGTAGTTATGAGTTAACACATTATCGTAGTTTTCGATGGTAACTATATGAATGCGATTACACTTCTCACGAGGTTGGGAAATGATTATGGTATTGCATGAGATTTACACCACGAGTTATCAATGGAGAATGACACAAGCCAACTTTAATAATTATTGGACTCGAAGTGCAAATTTCTCGATATATTTGAAACACCCTTCTTTGAATGAAGGTGATAATATTTCTCAACAGAAATAATTTCACAGTAAAGATTCTGATATTGCATTATTACAAACTCTCATGGTTTCTTTAACTTCTACCAATTTCGATTCTGAGCTGTTATACAGTATGACCAAGAATATTTGAACAAACTTAGATAATGAAGACTAGAGCTACTGGTCAGGAACAAATCGTATAAATATTATAGGGTTCTTGGTCCATGGTCCATGGTCCCTGGTAACGGTCAATATATAAAGGTACCTACAGGCAAATTGATTCATGGTTCAGGACTATCGGGAGGTCACATAGAGACAACTCAGAAATCTGATGTGTCCTACCAAAGGGCTGATTTGCAGTGTTCCTGTGGACATCCAGACTAGTAGCACTTCGGGTGAATACGTATTACTACTCCAGGATTGTTAAGGTCAGACTGCTCTGTTTTTGTTACCCGTTTTGAGTTGAAGTGCTTGTGAACATCACGTTGTTGGTACAAATTGCGTTGTCGATTTTTTTATTCTATTGTCTATTTACATTGTGTGTGGATTTATTCACTGAAAATCTGATTCAACTCCATTGTGTTTGAGTTTCTTCAAAGGAATAAACATAATTAATAATGCAACAGTGTGTAATATTTTGAAGTTGGGAACTTCCCATATTATTAAAACCTTCTCAGCAATGTAAATTGTATATTAAAAAGGAAAATATTGATTTCTTTCACATAATTACCCAACAAGACTATATTTAAAAATTAACCATGTAAAATTCTATCATTTTTAGGACCACGATTCATAAATATTATTTCAGAAAGGTCCCTTTTCAACATCTCCAATTCTGAAGTATATTATAGAAATAAGGTTAAGTCATTCCTACTAAGTAATCGAAGACAACTTATACATAACTTCTTTAACTAAAAAAAAAAAAAAAAATTACCATTAATCCAGCATACTCCTCATGCTCTATATTATCAGTCCTCTATTACTGTTCAATATGCCAAAATAATTCCATCAGTTCTCTTCGTTTAGGCTATTTTTTTTCCTGCTTCAATATTGTAGTAACATGTATATCTATGTAAATATATATGTATGTATGTGTGGAATATATCTATGTATATGTATGTGTGCATTCATTATATGTATGTGTCTTATTAAAAATTATAATTCTTTGTTATGTTTTAGTGTCGCATGAACGAATGAATGGGATATGACACGGACAGCGAAAGCTTTGTGTTCTTTCTCTTTATTTGTTTGTGTCAGAGTACTATTACTAAATATTATGTTAAATTATTATTTAGGATTATTAACTATTGTAGGTATTACTGATGCAAATAAATATTATTATTATTATTATATTATTATTATTATTATTATTATTATTATTATTATTATTATTATTATTATTATTATTATTATTATAATACCGATACCGTTGTTTTCATAAAGTTGATGTTCACATATCAACCTTATTTTAAATTCGAGGAAACACCTGTATCGATACTATACTTCGAAACGTAACCCGAGGATTGTTCAGTAGAGAAAATATCGAAAACCTCTTTTTTCTTGAATATCTATATGTGATTTTTATGATGTGGGATACCGGAGCCGGAGATCGAAGAAAATCGCTCTTCGAAACAACGGTTCCACGGGAGAACCTTCGCGAGTAAATAACTGAAACTTTGGTTACAATCGTCAGGTTGAAGAACGAGGTTTTGAAAAAAATCGAAATTTGATTCAAGTGTCCATAGAAGGTTACGAGGGAATTGGAAGTATATCCGAAACTGGGAGAGTCGCTGGCTTGTAATTAAAAAACTAACTGGGTGCATAGCTTTTGATTATTCAATTACGGGGTTAACATCATGTACAATTGAGAGTATTCATAACAGATTTCATAAGGTATTCGTCTATTGAAGTTGAGACTAGTTTCGGATTGCATCAACCATAAAAATAAGGGGGAAAGCGGATGTCAGTTACACTAGTAATGATAAAATATGAGAGCTACGGGGAGAACCGGTTCTATATTTCAATCCTAGAAAGTAACGATATGAAACGCTAATATGAGTCCCTTTATTCTTACAGATATGTACGTTGGCTAGAAATATTTTCAAACCGTTACTTTTCTTGCATTCTCGAAATGGCAGTGATTTTATTTCACCTTTTTATTTGCTGTTTGAAATTATTCATTCGGCAAGCGTCGAGCTTTAACATAATTTTTTTTTGTTGATAGATATATTGAAGTTGTTTTTGTGTATTATTTTCTCAACCGAAGTTGATGAAAGATACAGATAAAAGGCCCCATAATAACGATTCTTTAACGAAAATGAATAGATTAAGATGGATTTACTGAAAAGCACAAAATAAAATAATTAATAAAACACCTTTAAAAAAAACGATCATTCAAATGCGTTATAAAGTCAAAAAAATTGTTTTGGATGTGTAACGTAGGTTATTTCGTGAGATATAGATTCAAAAGTTTGTCGTTTTTGTATTCAAACTGAGCTCTTGAAAATATAACCCAAGGAATAACCTACGTCACATATCCAAATCAATTACTCTTCACTCTTTAGCGAATTTGAATAAAAGCTTGTCTTGAGAAAGATTATTTATCAATTATGTTTGTCCAGTTTAGAATGCTCTTTTAGATGCCCTCCATATCACCAACTATCAAGCTCAATTATCCGTGAACCGCGAAGAGACGTCAAGGACGGGAAGACGTCAACATCTCTAGACGGCCCCATTCCTATATTACTAGAAAAACTGCGCCAAGAAGAATTTCAGAAATGTCGATCTCACTGATATCGCTACTGAAATATATCATGATATTGTATGTGATTTCAATCTTGTCGATCACTTGGGAATGACAATGCGAAAAAAAATCCAAACGTATTTTATTCAGAAATATGAACGCAAATAATGTTAGAATTTCAGAATTCTGGGAGTGACTCTTTTATTTCATTGGTTCGGAAATATCTGTTCACACTGAAATTGAGGAATAATATGAATATATGAAAACACAATCAGCTATGAGTGACAAACAAAATGTCACCGACAAACAAAAGTACATTATTCAATCAGTTCAGCTTCAAACAGGAGATGATGAACAACCAAGCCATTGAAATAATCATGAATGATCATGATCAATAGTGGGTGAATTTTGTAGATATTTTGCTACGTCATCTGATAGTTCAGTTTGTAGGAGTTTCTGCTCTACAAATGGTGGAATAGAAATGATTTCGATATAATATACTAGTGAGTTCTGGGCCCCGATGCAAAATCCAAGATTTGGAACTTGGGGGATTTTAGTGCGGTCCATAATCTCGCATTAAATGTATAAAAAAAACAAAATAACTCCTCAACGGTTAATCCTACGACAAAAATGTCCGGGTACAAACTTGAAGAAGACTAAATACCCTACATTTTTCGTATGTACAATTTCTTGTCTGATGTGTCCTTTTTGTGGTATCCCCAGTAGGCCTAACCCACATATGTTTTTTTAGTAATTGAGTATGGCTCGTATTCAATAATTCATGTCCCCCAGTATGTTTCTATTATTTCTTTTTATTGATGATCCGGGTCGGTTGATGTTGATGCCTTCATCATCGTCTTCGTTGTCAGTGTTATCCTCTCACCCATTTCCCGCACTGAGAATCGGGCTTCTTTCCGAGTCATTGCCTCATGTTTCACTTTTGCAGAATCCGCATACAACAGAGTAATTCAACCCACCTTCCATTAGCCACATGCTTCACCGCATCCCCTTTCAAAATTGCATGAAGGTTTCCCTGACATTGTTACTGGAGTGAGCCCATTGGTACCAAGTTTCCAACCCCAGTCGCATTGTTTTTTTTTATTCCACACCATTTTTGGACTTGGTAGTGAGTCCTAAGCTCATGGTGGCATCGGTCCTTCGTTGGTGGTGAAGAGCTAGAATTTGCTTTTTAATTTTCGATTTTGTGAAACGTTGGTAAATAGATAGATCTTTATTGGTCATATAGTATATGGCGTGCTCAACAGTAAACATCGATCGATTTTCGCTCTACAAAATTCGAGAAGTTCCACCATCGAAAGATCATTCTGATTTCTAAAAACATTGAAAATAGTTAAATAATGTGTGAACTATCAAACAAGAGAGTGTATCAGTGGATAAACTAACCAAAATCCAATTAATTTGTTGTATATCTAATTGTAAACATTGGAAACCGGCAGAGAAAAAAGGGGAGTGATTTTTTTCATCGTTTGAATCGTTTCGGTATGAAGTAACCCATACATTGAGAAATAATTGTTGGAATAACCGAACAATTGGAATGGTATTAGAGGAGATCAGAGAAGCGAAACGGGAATTAAAATCAGTGATTGAAGCAGTGCAAGTGCGACTCATCCTGAAGGTTGAAGACATTGAAAATTGACTTACCAAACTCGAAATAGTGAATAACCAATTGAAAGAAAAAGTGGAATGACTGGAGACGGAACATTATAACAGATTTCATCACTGGTGAAATAAGGAGACTTGTTGGGGTGGAGATACTACCTTCAGACCTAAATAACTTCTATAGACTGGGAAAAAGAGAATCCTGCCCATTTAAAGTGGAATTTTTGTCCTTTCTGAAGAAGTTTTCGATACTGAAGAATGCAAAAGTGCTCAAAGGAACGAACATAACTATCTCAAATGATATGACCATCAAATACCGACGAGACTACAAAATTCTGAGGAAACATTCATACATGGCTGAAGAGGATGAAAATATTGACTGCTACATAAAAAATAGTAAGTTCCACGTAACGGAAAAATTTATAGAGTTGAGGACTTGGAACAAAGCGAAAAGGTAGATGAAATTGAAGAAAAAGTTACCAGTGCACCAGGAACACCCTCTGCACAAAATCATACAGAAAAAATTCCGAAACTGTTCGGAAAAATCACTAGGGACGAATACAAGGAACAAAGACAAACATCAACAGCATCACCCAGCATCCCGCCCACCGGAACAAAAAAATCTCAGACGAAAAAAGACTCGGAGGATAAAACTAAAATCGAAACACGCTCTGAAGTACCAAAAAAACCAATAATTCCTAAATTTGACTGCTACATAAAAATAATAAGCTCCACGTGAACAATAAATTTATAGAGTTGGGGACTTGGAACAAAGCGAAAAGGTAGATGAAATTGAAGAAAAAGCTACCAGTGCACCAGGAACACCCTCTGCACAAAATCATACCAAAGAAATTCCGAAACTGTTCGAAAAATCACTAGTGACGAATACAAGGAACCAAAGACAAACATCAACCGCATCACCCAGCACCCCGCCCACCGGAACAGTAAAAAAATCTCAAACGAAAAAAGACCCGGAGGATAGAACTAGAATAGAAACACGCTCTGAAGTACCAAAAAAACTCACAAGAAACACCAATAATTCCTAAGTACAACTATTCATTTTAGTAGTTCTATTTTACGAATTGATGCTCCAAAATATTCTTATTGCCTTAGTATTTCTCGTATTCATTAATTTTAGGGAATATTGATCAATACATTCGTGACTTCATCACTAGCAAAATCGAAACATACTCATAGAAACCATAGGGAAGTGCTCCCAAATTTGAGATGTAAATAAACATAACTCCAATTTCAGAGTGGTACACAAGAACATACGTAGCATAAATGAAAATCTGGACGAATTCAAGCTTTTCTCAACAGATTGTGACGTGTTTCGCTAGGGTTTGTTTTAATAACCCTTAACCTCCTAGAAAATCACGTTACTTATGACGCCAGAATTTTAGGCAGGAAATACTTTCCTTTCTCTATTTCAAATCTCGGGCGCCAGATTTTATAGTGGTTTTCTCCACGTACTAGTGTAGCTACAGATGGAGATACGGAACGTCCAGGGGTTGGTATATTGACACTTTCTGAATCTTTACAAAATACTGTAGGCTTTAAGTACAAATTTTGGATACTGAACGCCGATTGCTTTATGTCTCCCCAAAGAGACAGACAGACAGAAATGTCTTTGTTTGTTTTTTTCTTTACCAATTTTTTTTCTGCAACTTGACTAAATACGTCTGTTGCGTAACTTCAATACTTTATAGGAAATAGAAAGGGTTTTTTTTTTCAATGTAAACACAGTGTGTAATAGGTATTAAATTAACTGGTATATTCAACAAGATCTGGCACAACAATTTTCGTAATACAAATACTTTTGTTTAAAAGAAAACGGTCTGGCACATTCAAAGGGGGTAATACATATACCGATATATATATATATATATATATATATATATATATATATATATATATATATATATATATATATATATATATATATATATATATATATATATATATATATATATATATATATATATATATATAATCCTATTTATCAAATAGTATCAAAATGATATTTACCCTCACGGTAAATCTAACTGGCCAAATGAACAGTAACTTTCCGACAATTTAAGGAATAAAATGGACTACTCTTAAGATCAAAGAAAAAAAACTGTTTCTTCCGTAACACGGTTATCTGACTGACTCAGAAAGCTTTCCGACAATTTAAGGAATAAAATGGACTACTCTTAAGTTCACAGTAACATCCGATTTCCTTGTTAACCCTAACACAAAATTTGAATACTACGTGTCACTTGTATATTACCTAAGCTTCACGTTGGTAATAATCCCTGCTGTGATATTTTTTTTCTGTTCCTTAAAATAGCCCTTTTCTTCTACGACTGTTCTCGTTAACAAGAATTATATTTTTGCCTTTGTTTTCCCATTGTTTATGCTCGGTGATTTCCTGAGCTTAGACAATATTAACAAACGGGCGTGGATATAGACGACAAAGCCTCACAGTATTTTCGTGTTATAAAATCCCTTATTTCCCCACAATGTAATAAAAATCGTTTATTTACCCAGATCACCTTCTCAAGTCGCTATTATGAATTATTCCTCCTGAATATAACTATAAATTGTGAAATTCGTGAATTTTGTTTTGCTCGGCATGTATTTTCAGGGACATATAAACTTTTCAACGCCTTTATCGCGGCCGATGTTCCGATTCGGTTAGTGCCTGAATCGGGACAATTCGGTGTTTTCCCCGAACTTAAGACAATATAAAATTTAAATTCACTGATTTAAGTGATGTAAAGATTCGCGTCAGTTGTTTGCATTCGGCGTTTTCCCTGAACTCAAATAACTGAAAACATAACTCAATAATTTTAATAACGGGCAAATAAAAGAACTATTTATGTAAGATTTCCCTTGGCAAGAAAAAGAAAACACCTGCCAGAGCTTATGTGAAAATTGTTTTCCGCGGGGCCACAAAATAAAATGGTCTACTTTATACTGTTCAATTTGGCAAATAAATCATATATGTTTACCCCTCAAAATAACCAACAATTGACTAAAATGCCAATACTACCCTAAATTAAACACTCAATCGGTTTCACAAAAAATTCGATTGAACCACCCACAAATAAAATAAATCAAATTTCACTCTGTAGTCTTCTGACCAACTTAAACGTTTCGGCAAATGCTCGAATAAAAATATATTTAACTTCTCAGGCAACGAATGAACTCAAATAAAGAATACTTTGGCAGAAATAAAATGTAAAAGCCACGACAGATAATTAATTAAATGAAATAATAATAATATATATAATGATATGTAAACGCCCGGAAAAGTAATTGAATCAAATCGAATAATATTCAATGTAGAAATAATAAACTTCAAGTGCTTCAGCACACGGAGAAACCCAGCTCAAATACAACTTATTTACTATTTCCACTTACGGATACCTCAACTCTACTGGAACTCGAATCTACTTTTCACATTATTCACTTTTACTTATAAACGGACTTCGTATCACCAATGGATTCAAGTAATAAGGAACAAGTCTTACGGGAGAACAGGAACAAGCCCCGATGAGAGCTTCATGTGCCTTTTTATAGATCTCGAATGTATGACCAAACTAGACGAAAAAGCCCAGTAAGAAAGGCTCGGTTTTTTGTCTGATGAACTGAAACTGGACCAAAAATCTGAGGGATTATTTCGTTCCTGATACAAAAAATTATTTGGTTTTTCCCATCTTGATCTTCATTTCTTTCTCGTCTTTTACAAAAACTATCACCGGAGCTTTTCACCCTTTTTATAAAATCTAGAGAAAAACTCTGTTATGTTTTATGCATGATGTTGACGTGAATTCCAGTAGCTTTGGGTATATACCTTACTTTCTAACAGGGAATGAAATATTTTGCCAGACCAGAATTAATAGAAACCCCAAATAGGCAGGAACGTACCAAAGTTAGGTTGAATATACTTTAGCCGTTCTTAGTAACGGAGCTCTAAAAAAAATGCTTCGTTACAAGATATAGATAAGGATATAATCAATTTGATTGAAACCTAACAGATACCAGTCACTAGTTTGCATCATATTAATGGATATGAATTAGTATATAATGATAGTAAATACAACAAAATCGACGGCATTGTGATGTATGTAATAAAAATTATGACTACTCATGAAAAATTATACAACTACACAATAACATAAACATAGTGTCTGCTGTGCCATAATTTCTGCGTTATACAGATCACCTGATCTAAATCCAAAAGAATATATTACACAATTACAAAACTACCTTGACATCCAGACACCAATTCAGAAGAATTACATATTTTCATTGGAGATCTTAACATCAATAAACCTTAAATTGGTACTCATCTACAAAACCACAAACAAAAGGCCTGCTTAGATCATATATTCATGAAAGCAAAAAATAACACAGAGAATATACTACCAATTGTACTACAAACAAATATAACAGACCATTCAACTACTATCTTACAAGTTATATTCGAAACTAAAAAATCCAATGAAGAAAAAAACAATATGTCGAATCAATAAACATAAATACACTGAACAACAAACTGGCAAATACTCCTTGGACCACTGTATATAATCAACAAAATCCAGATATAGCATAATATATTATAGCCACACATATTGAGGAATCCACAAAAACGCAAATAAAAAAAAACACACAAAAATCACTACGTGAATCACTAATCCATAAATACAAAAAACAAACCACATAAGATATCTACTAAAAATCCCAATAACTTGAACTACAATATAACAAATATGAAAATAAGTTCACCCCTTTAATTGAAACTACAAACAAAAAATTCTACACCAAACAGATGGAAAACAACAATAACGATTAAAAAAATATGGGATATAGTGAAAAAACTCGGCAAAAGTAATAAATCTTAACAAAATTGAAATTGAAAATCAAGTCTCAGACTTTTCTAGTTCAGGACTAACTTATTATAATTGAGCCAAAACTGTCAAAGACAGACTATTATGGTTACAGTTAATATCATGTTTGAATCTCTATTTGAATGGGCTACTGTGGTGTCATCAGCAAAGGAGGTGAAATTTGCTGTAGGAGCACTATTAGATCATTTACATAATCAAAAAATAGGACTGGACCTCAGACCAGAGCCTTTCGGTACCCCATATTCTATATGAATTTCAGTAAATTATTCAAAACATTGTGGGGTACACACTCACTTAGGTCTGAGAATAGTACATGGACATATTTATTAGTCTCAAAGCCTTCATTAACCACATCAATTAATGAATTTATTACGTGGTTGCCGATAAATAAGCCCTATTGGCACAATAGATATAGATCTGTAATTTGTTGGGTCGTCCATGTAATCACCTTCAAATAAGGATAACACTTTCGAACATTTGAGAAACTTCGGGAAAACATTATTATAACTTTATTTTAAATATGTATATATATATATATATATATTTTTGGCTTGTTTTTCTTGGGTTTTAGGTTCGTGGATCTGACTTTCATAAATCAATTGCAACTTAGTTTTGGTATAACACGTGTAATTCATACGTTTCTACGTTTCGACGGGAGGATCCTCGTCTTCATCAGGATTACAAACATTACAAGGTAAAAACAATGAGTAAGTAAAATTGTACAAATTAAAAACAAAATAATAATTACGGTTATTAAAAATGTTAATGCCGTACCTTCAAACATAGGATTCGTTTGGACCTTCTTAGTTTGTTATGGTTTTTTGTTTTATATCCATAACAAGGTAGTGATTGAGTTGTTTACTTTACGATCTGGTGATATTAATTAGTCGCGCATGTGTAAGGTGGAAATGATTTATGAGAGATAGTGTTGTGGACATCTGTGGGAAGTGTTTTGAATTGCATATTTTATTTGGTTAGGGGCTATGTTGTTTTCGAGGGATTGTGTGCTCAGCTGGATAGGTGGCGTTACTGTTTTCATATTAGATTGTAATAGATGCTGTTCAAGTCGGCGATATCAGTTTTATCGTTTACGCAGTTGGGATATTTTGATGTGAATCATCTCAAATATTTCTCTCTTTTTTTGTTTTTTCTGAACATAGAATGGTTGTTTTGGTATAATCGAACTCGTGGGTGGTTGTTTTTTTGTGTTTGTTGAGTGCTGTTGCCGCGTTGTTTGTATATTTGTGTGATTTTATTCTATTTTCTAAATATTGTTTGGATTGGCCAATATAGACTTTGTTACAGTTTGGCTCTTTGCAAGGTATTTTATAGACGGTGTGTGTTTTTTTGTTGTGGGGGATTTCAGGTTTTAATTTGGAAAAACACGGCTTGAGGGTTTTATAACTTTTATGTGCGATTTTTAGGTTTAGTGGATCGAGCAGGTGTGAAAGCAGTTGAGTTCACCCTAACATCTACATATTTCAAACACGAAAACACCTTTTATAAACAAATAGAAGGTTGCGCCATGGGCGCTGCCATCTCAAGTGTAATTGCACAACTAGTCATGGAGGATCTCGAAACATCAATTATCCCCACACTAAACCTCACACTACCTTTTTACTACAGATATGTTGATGATTGTATCCTTTGCATTCCAAACGATAACTGTGAATATATCCAAGAAAAATTCGACTCCTACCATCCCAACTTACAGTTTACCATTGAGAAAGAGACAAACCATAGAATAAATTTCCTTGATCTCACGCTCCACACGAACAATAACATTATAAAAACAGAATAGTTCACAAAAAACTCTTGGTCGGGACGTTACCTCAATTACCAGTCCAACCACCCCCACTCTCAAAAAAAGTCTGTCGTGATCGGCCTAGCTGACAGATCTATCAGCCTATCGGACCCTCTTTACCGACCCACTGCCATCAAGAAAGCAAAATCAGCCTTACTAAAAAATAATTACCCCAAAAAATTAATCGACTCTATATTCAAATCACGTATCAACCTGCTATACAACAAACATCTTAACGATAAAAAAACAACCCACCAATCCACACATATAGCCATTCCATACATAAAATACCTTTCAGAGAATATCTCACACCTGCTCGATCCACTAAACCTAAAAATCGCACATAAAGTTATAAACCCTCAAGCCGTGTTTTCCAAATTAAAACCTGAAATCCCCACAACAAAAAACACACACCGTCTATAAAATACCTTGCAAAGAGCCAAACTGTAACAAAGTCTATATTGGCCAATCAAACAATATTTAGAAAATAGAATAAAATCACACAAATATACAAACAACGCGGCAACAGCACTCAACAAACACAAAAACAACCACCCACGAGTTCGATTATACCAAAACAACCATTCTATGTTCAGAAAAAACAAAAAAAGAGAAATATTTGAGATGATTCACATCAAAATACTCCCAACTGCGTAAACGATAAAACTGATATCGCCGATGAACAGCATCTATTACAATCTAATATGAAAACAGTAACGCCACCTATCCAAGCCGAGCACACAATCCCTCGAAAACAACATAGCTCCCTAACCAAATAAAATATGCAATTCAAAACACTTCCCACAGATGTCCACAACACTATCTCTCCATAAATCATCTCCACCTTACACATGCGCAACTAATTAATATCACCAGATCGTAAAGTAAACAACTCAATCACTACCTTGTTATGGATATAAAACAAAAAACCATAACAAACTAAGAAGGTCCAAACGAATCCTATGTTTGAAGGTACGGCATTAACATTTTTAATAACCGTAATTATTATTTTGTTTTTAATTTGTACAATTTTACTTACTCATTGTTTTTACCTTGTAGAGTTGTAATGTTTGTAATCCTGATGAAGACGAGGATCCTCCCGTCGAAACGTAGAAACGTATGAATTAAAGTGTTATACAAAACTAAGTTGTAATTGATTTATGAAAGTCAGATCCACGAACCTAAAACCCAAGAAAAACAAGCCAAAAATATACCCTCAGGTTCAAGAAATTACAACAATATATATATATATATATATATATATATATATATATATATATATATATATATATATATATATATAATATATAACTTTATTTTTAGAATTTGTATTTATATTTTGATTACATTCTCAATGAGTTTTGAAATCGTCCATCAAATCTTTTTCCAATATTTCTTTTTTGAAACGCTTTTATTATTTCTGATACATCGATTGATAAGTTTGGTGAGAGGGATGAGAATACTTTATTTCATACAGTTTCTACGTTAATATTATATGCATCGTTACTTTTAGTTTTTTTTATTGGTTATATCAACTTGATTATATGTGACTTCTGAGAAAAATAATTCCTTATCTCGGTTTGTTTCGTGAGAACTCATAAAATAACTCTCCAAATTATCGTTGGTGTTGGTAAGGTGTTGTTTGAATTTTCAGCACGGTTACCGACATAATTATTGAAATCGTCAGGAGAAATCATATCTGACGAATTATCGGACTTGTTTTTATTTATATTAACAAATTTCACATTGCTTCTTGCTTTAGCTTAATTTTTAGCATTTTTTATCTCATTTCTATAAATACGTTTTTTGTGCTTTACAAGCTTTTTCAGGTCGTTACAAGGATTAATCCCATGAACATCAAGGAGGAATGTAATGATTCTCTCATTTCTCTTTGTTTGGGCTATCCCAAGGTGTTCCCAAGAAAATTATGATTATAATTTACGAATGAAAACTTATTATTTCTGGAAAGAGGCTTTCATTTTCATTAGCCATTTTTTGTTAAAATACATAACCAAGCAACTGCTGGCAATCAAATCTGGAATTAATAATACAGAGTCTTCTATATAACCAAACGTTGAACATGGCGGCCCACCTTTGAAGTTAAAGCTATCAAAACGAATAGCAAATGTTTTATTGAGGAAAATTTCCAACAAAATGTATTTTCCCAATATTCCTCTGGATATTTTTACAGATATGACCTGAACTACTTTGTTTTCACCCGGATGTACTTCCACTATACGTCCCGGAGATCATTTCAAGGGGAGAAAATTATCATCCTTCAATACCACCATTAGTTTTGGTTGTATGTTCTCCGTTGAGGAACGCCATTTAACGCGTTCTTGTAGCTGAGACAAATATTCGCAGGTCCATTTTGACCAAAAATCTCGTATCATTTGAGTGAGCTGATAGAATTTTTTTATCCGATAAGATCCGGAGATAAGATTTCCAGAAGGAATATGGGCTGAGTTGGTGAACACTGCAATCTTCATTCTGAAAACGAAGGTGTCAGCCCATACGAGTTGTGGTTGGGTAAGAAACCTAGGATCAAATATTTTCGAATTATCGGTTCTGTCTGTTACACCCATGTTGCAATCCAAAAAAGAAGAAAAATGGACCAAAATGCGATAAAGGGTTATCTTATAGAAAATGATGGAGATGAGAGAAACGGTACGACGACAAATCTGGTCTCAGCGGTGCGACGACGAATCTGGTCCCGGGTGGGTATCTGTTGGTTTTAGACCCCCTTGTTGGCGTGAATGGGTTTTATCTTCACGGACTGAATTTGACGAGCTTAACGACCTCCTAGAGTACCAGTCCTTCTGTCTCAGTAGTTGGCTCCACTCCGTGGTATATATCATGCGAAGAAGATGATAGGAATAAAAAATTGTACGAAATATCCTTTAAACCTCAAGTTTTTATGATTCAAATTTTATTCTAGAGTCAAAAGATAGATGCAAATGATAGCATACAAAAAATAATGCCTCAGTCCATATATAAGACTGGAAGATTACAGGGAAAGAAAAAATTAAGTAGCATTAAAACATGCTATTCTGGTTTTAAATTTCCAAGTTAATTTTAATCATTTGAAAAATTTAACATGAGCAAAATTCAAAACAGAACAAAACTACTCAACAAAACGTTTTCTACAATTCAGTTAGATTTTGAACTAAAGTAAGCTTTGATAAGGTTATTAAATGTACCAAAAGAGTCAAAAAAAAAATTAATGAGTAGATGTATTTAAAAAGAAATATAAAAATTTCCTTGAGACTTTACCAGGGAAAATTAAATATAGAATTTTAAGGAAAAAATACTCTAAAGGTTTCCAGAGAGAAAATATAGTATTTTAAAGCAATATACTAAATGTTGCTAGAGTAAAAATATACTATTTTGAAGCAAGTACCAAAGAGAAATATAGCGTTATGAACCAAAATACTAATCAGGTTAGAGCAAAAGTATTCCATCGGTTAAAAACAGAAGAGAGTGGGCACAACTCTCTAGATAAAGTTAAAGTTGAATAATTCTTTCTATCGAAGAATTCTCAGAGATATTTCGGAAAAGGGCGACAAATTCCCTTTTCAAATCGATAGGCCAGGTAATTCTCAAAAAATTGATTGAATTACCCTGCTCTTGACGACAAGGTACTGACTGAAATGAATTGATTCTACAACGATCAAAAACGAAAATAACCTTCACTGTGAATTGAATGGAGTAGAACGATAAAAGGAACTTGTGAATGTGAATCAAAATTTATACTTGAGGAATATATTAGCAATCGAGTGTTCTGAGACAAGTTAAGGCAGAGGTACAATCCTCTCCAGAAGCAATTTTTTTCTAAAGAAAAAACCAAAATAATCTCATAAACGTATAGTTATGAAATAAATAAATAATAGTTTAAGAAAACTAAAGAACACGCTTTTAAAGAAAACCAGACTTAAAAAATAGAAAATAAGAAAAAATTTTATTTTATTCAAAAAAAAGCGTGGGGTGCATGATATCGCCTTGGTGTGTAATGTACTATATAATTATTGATACCATGCACCCCACGCTTTTTTTTGAATAAAATAAAGTTTTTTCTTATTTTTAATTTTTTAGTTTTCCCAAACTATTATTCATTTCCTACTCTTTAGTGTGGTTTATTTCTAAAAACTATTATTTTCACTATTTTTCTGCAAATTGAAAATGGAATGATCTTATCAAATGGGTAATCATAATCTCCGACCCCAAACCCCCACATACCAATTTTGAATAGAATCAGACCATAATCACAAAACTCGGCGCCATTTTGAAGCCGCCATCTTGAATTTTTGAATTTTTACAGAAAACCATGATATACGACCCCAAAAACCCCCACATACCAATTTTGATTAGAATCAGACCATAATCACAAAACTCGGCCGCCATTTTGAAGCCGCCATCTTGAATTCTCCAATTTTCACAAAAGAATCATAATATTCGACTCCAAAAAACCCACATAGCAATTTTGAATAGAATCAGACCTTAATCACAAAACTCGTCCACCATTTTAGAACCGCCATCTCCAATTTTTCAGTTTTGACAAAAGAATCATAATCTCTGACCACAAAAACCCTCGGATACCAATTTTTAAGCGAATCGGACCATAATCACAAAACTCGTACGCCATATTGGAGCCGCCATTTTGTTTTTTCTCCACACAAAAATTTTTAATGCATTGTCACCGGAATTATGTACACCTACCAAATTTCAAATCATTCGGACGTCTGGAAGTGGGTCAAAAGTCGCGCCCAAAGGAGTCGGTTACAAACAAACAAACAAACATACAAGTGAAGCTGATATAAAGCGTGTAAAAAATGGCTTACCGGAGGGCTGTCCTATGAGGTAACTGCATAACTGTCCCAGAATAGTTGAATACAACCTTTGCTCTCGGAATCCTTGGAATAATCCCCTGGTACTGTGAGGTAAGCGCTAGTCCACTCGAAATTCCCAATCATCTGATGGTACCCTAAAATGGGAGAAGCGTAGAACTGATTTCCAAAGAAATCAGTCGTCAATCGTCTGAACGGATACTATGATAAATGCTTGCCAAAATGGCCGAAATATACATATTTGGTTTTTCCTTTATTTAATTCAAAGACACAAATCAACCTTGATGGGAATTAGCCAATATGTAAATCATTCAATCGGAAATTCACTGATAATTCCAAAGGTGACGAAAATCTAACAGTATATAATTTCAACAATTACCATGCAATACCTCCAAGAATTCGAATATCACAAGCATACTAAAAGCAGAAAAATATGTCAATCAACTACAACATAGATTGCAAAATAAGGAAATTATTATACTCGGCAAATATCAACAGTGATAAGCCATTCAATTTAAAAATCGTATTGTACCAGAATCAATTCACTCAGCACACCTGCCTTTGTCGAGGTTCAATCGAGAAAAAGAGAACGATCATCCTTTCGGTTCGACCAAATCACCACTCCACCTGTTTTTTCCCAAACCAATCTCGGTTTTTTCTCTATTTAAAAACACTTATTGGAAAAAACGAATGCTCGACTTGAAAACTAACTTGATCAACTTGACATGAACTACGAACTCATGATCAAATTTTCAAGGATCGATAATGAAGATCGCAGTATCGCAGTTCACGACCTCAGCAGTGACTACTGACTCGTACCTTCGTAAAGATAACCGGAAAAACTAATAGAAATTGATTATGTATAAGGAAGTAACGAAAAATTTGTAAAAAAATCCAGTTTTATGACTTCTTATTATACCCCACCTACGTATTAGATCAGTTGATTCTGCCATTTCTATGAACCCCTTGAAATGTCAAATGAATTTGTTGGTAACGAACTACACAACTCAACACCAATTTCCTTATTGATGAATTAAACTAGTCCCCTTTATTGTAGCCTTACCGACCTCCAATATCCAATGTATCTTGACCCCTCGTTATCCCGAAACTACGCCGGAGGAGTTCAGTTCCAATCTACTTGACTCTTTCGTTCTGCTGCTCTGCCGCAGGTCCCGATGTTTTTTAACAAAGCCCTGACTCCTTCTGGAAATTGTTTTCTTTCTCCTTACACGAATACTACATGACAATACGGATCACCTAGTGTCATAATTAACTTCTCAATGTTTTACCGTTGGATGGACTGTATTTCTATCTTTTCGAATCACTCGAAGACTTATTTCCCATCCGACTCGAAGGACCAATGTTTGGGCTATGTGTTCCCAAGATAATTATGATTGAAATTCACGAAAGGTAACTTATTATTTCTGGAAAGATGCTTTCGTTTTTATTAGCTATTTTTTGTTAGCATATAATACAGAGTCTCCTATATAACGGAACATTGAACACCCTTGAATAATCTGTGTACAAATCTAAATTGTTTTTGTTGTTATTCGAAATTTTTGACTTGGCTGGGAAGAACATATCCAGACTAGATATAATTACATCAAAGAAAAATTGAGATTTGGTATCTAAACAGGAATCATCGATAAACCTCCAATCCGTCAGTTGTAGATATTTGTTCATATGGAATAAACCTATATCGAAAATTGGTCTGTGAGAAATTCTCTTAGTTAACTGCGGAAAATCACAGTTACTTATGCTCAAGTTCAAACCAACGTGATCAGACAGTTTGGATCGAATGCAATAATAAAAAAAAATTCATAAAAATGATATCCAAGCAGTTTTCCAGACGGGTTGGAGAATTATTACAGACACTAAAACCAAATGAACTGAATAGATTGATAAAGGCATGCATGTAAAAATTCATCTGGTTTATTGAAATGAACATCAAAATCTCCAGTAGATTTTTTTTTTGTAAGTTAAAGTTTAACACGGACGTGAGTGTCTGCAGGAATATATCAAAATATCCTAAAGTTGGGATCTGTATGTAGTTATTATTATGAAGATGTCACAGAAAACACCAATTATTTCGCAATGCAACTCAACGGAGAGTTTAATAATTTGAATGATAGGAGAACATTTATATATTGCCCTACAAAAATAGCCCGAATATTATATTTCCTACTAAAATTTTAAATTAGAGAGTGTCCTTCCAGCGAGATGGAGTTTGCTTCGTCTTCGGCCAGCCAGTGTTCATTGATTCATAAGATATCTATATTGTTGTCAATGGAAAAAACATTCTAATCAGTTACTTTACTTTTGAGGGATTGTATATTTAAATGCAAAATATTGAACGAACTACTGGGACCTGATATTTCAGATTTATCAGAGTTCGGATCAACCATTTCTTCAACAGATGTGTTTCTCACATCAGAAGAGACACTTGTGAAAATCGTAGATATATAAATATGTTTCGTGATTATCAATTCTGTTTATGACTGGCGAAGGACTCGGTAAATTCATGTTTAGAGACCTATCATTTGAAATGATGGGAGAAGATGGTGCCTGGACTGCAGCAGGTGCAGAAACATCATATGTTTGAATACTTTCTTCTAAGATAGCTACAGGATTGAGATAATGTGGTTCCGGGACTGCAGCAGGCAAAAAAACGTTACAGGTTTGAATAAATGCTGTATAAAATGGAATCCACAATACTGGAAACAGATTTGTAACTGTTGAACCTTATTGATACCCACGAAACTGAATTGACCTTCACTGCACGCATTGAATTTATTCAAAAACTTATATAATTTTGTATTAAACTTATAGATTAATTTGTTTTTTGGGTAACCTTCAAAGTAATTCGGAACAGATGCAAAAATAACATTGGTAAGACCACATTGCCTTAGTTTATTACAAATGTTTCTGAAAGGTGGTGCTTTATTTTTAACAATATCGTTTCTTCCACCTTCTATAACGACATGATCTTAAAAACCAAAATTACTTGCCAATGTTTCCATGTTTTCGATTACTCGATGCAAAACTGCACCCGGTTTCTCCACGCAGAAAATTGTATTAATATTTTTGTCTAAACATCTCTTCAGTTGGGAATACACTTCTGTATAATCTGTTAATTGTCGTTGACAGCGGGTACAATGATTGATAGGAATAGATTTATCTCCAGTTGAATTATTTATGCCCCTCAGTATAACTGATTCGTTGTTATTCAATTGTTTATGCCCGTTAAGTGCACTATGGGATGTTGGTATGTCCAATGTGCGGTTATAATTATTTACATCAGGGCTTCTCATAACCTGTGGCTCAATCGCTACATTCACATAACTATCAGACACGCCACTGGACGTTTGTTCAAAATGTGTAGAAGTCGATGCATTTCTTGTACAGGAACCTGTCTGTGTTTATCTATTACTAGTCTGTTTATGTGAAGTTACCCACACTTTCCCAGCCACAGTTTCTGACGTGTAGACTGTCGAAAACGGGATAGAGTGAAATTTGTGTGCGATGTTGCCAGACTTCCGGGTAATTCCCACTCACGCTTTTCACACGTTTTTCAGGATATCTCATTCATAAATGCACAATCCTTGGTATTATTTTTGTTCACTGATATGCGCTCAATCATCTTATCAATACGTATAAGGTATCAAAACAATTTAGAATGCTTTTTAGACGTTTTCTTCCACACATTTCCCCTTAATAATGAATCTTTCAGTAGAAACATGTATGTATTCAATACATACAAGGAGTGAACATAATTTGTAGAGCTCTAGGAGAATAAATGAAGAATAAAAATAATCCTTTTCCTTTAAATTTCCCACCAAAATGTTTTATAATGTTACTTCCCATAAAAGGTGTCAAACAAATTTGTAGTGCCGTAGGAAAGGGTATAAAAAAAATAATAACTTTTTTTCATACATTTTTTGGTATAACTCCGTTATTTCTGCATGATCGTTGATGATTCTCCCAATAAAATACTCATGGTGATATTTCCGAAATATACAGGGTGTCAAAACAATTTGTAGTGCCGTAGGGGAAGAACTATTCCAGCCACGGTTTCCAAATATTCGAATATCTCCGTTATTACTGCATGACCGTTGATGATTTTCTTACCAAAATGTTTGTAATAATGTTATCTCCGCATACAGGGTGTCAAATCAATTTGTAGTGCCGTAGGAAAAGCAGTAAAAAATAAAAAAATTAAATGTTTCAAAATTTTTTTGGTATATCTCCGTTATTTCAACATGATCCTTGATGAGTCTTTCACGGAAATACTCATGGTAATATTTTAGATATATGGGTGTCAGAACAATTTGTAGTGCCGTAGGGAAAAAAACTATTCCAGCTACGGTTTCCAAATATTCGAATATCTCCGTTATTACTGCATGATCGTTGATGATTTTTCCACCAAAATGTTCGTAATAATGTTATCTACCCATACAGGGTGGCAAATCAATTTGTAGTGCCGTAGGAAACAAAGTAAAAAATAAAAAAAACATTTTTTCATACATTTTTTCAATATCTCCGTTATTTCCGCATGATCAATGATGATTCTTTCAAGGAAATACTCATGATGATATTTCCGATCTTTACAGGGTGTCAAAACGATTTGTAGTGCCGTAGGGAGAAAACTATACCAGCCACGGTTTCCAAATATTCGAATATCTCCGTTATTACTGCATGATCGTTGATAACTCTTCGACCAAAATGTTCGTAATAATATTATCTACCCATACAGGGTGTCAAATCAATTTGTAGTGCCGTAGGAAAAAAAGTTAAATGTAAAAAAAACAAATTTTTCATACGTTTAAACATCAACGATAATGCAGGAATAACGGAGGTATAACAAAAAATGTATGAAAAATTTGTTTTTTTTTATTTTTTACTTTTTTTTTTAAAAATTATTAATTTCGGTGGAAAAATTATTAACGATCATGCAGTAATAACGGAGATATTCGAATATTTGGAAACCGTGGCTGGAATAGTTTTTTTCCCTACGGCACTACAAATTATTTTGACACCCTGTATATATCGGAAATATCATCATGAGTATTTCCTTGGAAAAATCATCAACGATCATTCAAAAATAACGGAGAAATATGAAAAAATGTATGAAAAATTAGATATTTTTATTTTTTACTTTTTCCTACGGCACTACAAATTATTTGACACCTGTATTGGTAGATAACATCATTACAAACATTCTGGTGAAACAATTATCAACGATCATGCAGTAATAACGGAGATATTCACATATTTGGAAACCGTGTCTGGAATAGTTTTTTTCCCTACGGCACTACAAATTGTTTTGACACCCTGTATGTATCGAAAATATCTCCATGAGTATTTTCTTCGGAGGATCATCAACGATCATGCAGAAATAACGGAGGTATAACAAACAATGATAAAAATTGTTTTTTTTTATTTTTTATTTCTTTTCTACGGCACTACAAATTGATTTGACACCCTGTATGGGTAGATAACATTATTACGAACATTTTGGTGGAAAAATTATCAACGATCATGCAGTACTAACGGAGATATTCGAATATTTGGAAACCGTGGCTGGAATAGTTTTTTTCCCTACGGCACTACAAACTGTTTTGACACCCTGTATATATATCAAATTATTACCATAAATATTTCCTTGGAAGGATCGTCAACGATCATGCAAAAAAAGCGGAGATATATAAAAAAATGTATGAAAAATTTGTTTTTTTTATTTTTAACTTTTTTCCTTACAGCACTACACATTGATTTGACACCCCGTGTGGGTGGGTAGATAACATCATTACGAACATTCTGATGAAAAATATATCAACGATCATGTAGAAATAACGGAGATATACCGAGAAATTTATGAAAAAAGGAGTATTTTTATTCTTTTTTTATTCTCCTAGAGCTCTAAAAATTATTTTCACTCCCTGTATTGAATACATACATGTTTCTCATGAAATATTCATTATTAAGGGAAAATGTGTGGAAGAAAACGTCTAAAAAGCATTCTAAATGGTTTTGATACCTTATACGTATTGATAAGATGAATGAGCGCATATCAGTGAACAAAAATAATACCAAGGATTGTGCATTTATGAATGAGATATCCTGAAAAACGTGTAGAAAGCGTGAGTGGGAATTACCCGGAAGTCTGGCAACGCCACAAATTTCACTCTATCCCGTTGTCGACAGTCTACACGTCAGAAAACGTGGCTGGGAAAGTGTGGATAACTACACATAAACTACTAGTCTGTATATTTCTTATAACTCCATCGTTTTCATTTGGAACTTCAATCTTTTCTTTCAAATCGACGGTAAATTTTTGTTGTTTTTTTATTAAGTCGGAAAACTCATTCTCCTCTCTCATAGCATCTTGAATAAACGCATTTTTATCAAATTTCAGTTTTTCGATATATTTTGATTTCAAATTACTATCTTCACATTGACTCACATTATTTTATCGAAAAATAATAAAGCAAGGGACCTGTAGAGGCCTTTAGGTTAATATCGGAATTTAAATCACATCGAACTCTCAATAAGACCAAAGGAATTATAAAGCCGAAAGGAGTGACAGCACACTTGCTTTGGCTTCATTGTCGGTCCAATAAATATACAATTTTCACATTTTGTAGATCTATACAGAGCGGGCCATTGAAAACGACAGCGGCTCTGTAGGTCGGCAGAACCGAATTATATAAAAACGCTCGGACATGTCAACTACATTTTCGAGGGGGACATCATTCGCGATGGAATTCACCCGAAATACATTCCATCCCTCGGAGCTGTGACCGCCACCCCTAAATTTTCAAAGGGCAACATATAGCAAGTGATACCTCATTTGAAAGGTATTTTCCTTCTTAATATCAAACAACAAAAATAAATTAATTCTATCGATTCATTTCCGAGATATAGGAACTTGAAGTTGAGAAATCACTTTTTATTCACTCAACCAATAAAAATAACATCTAACAATGCAACTGTTTGGAGATAATTATCATTGTCAAGGAATTAAATGATATAACTGTTTACCAACAAATAACATGCAATTCCATTCCAAATTTTTATTTCATCCTCATTTACTTGATCGAAAAATTTTAAGGTTCTTAAGAATCGATGAAAAGACGTTTTCTCGAATTCGACTCAAATGCGAGTACAACAAAAACATGTATGAGATAATTTTTTTCGCCAAATCGCAATTGTGGACGTCTATCAGTGTCGAACGGATATTTGATTGAACGACATTAGAGTGAATTACTTGACTGAAGCTGCTGAATATCTTTCCGCAATAATGGTGTATACGATCGCGGAAAGAGTTGAAATAATAACAATTTTTTTAAGAATGATGGGTGCGGTAACCCTACAGCTAATTTGTTCAATGAAACGCATCCAGATAAACTTGTTGCTGGAAAATACGTTCTAGAATTAGTGCAAAAATTTCGTCAAACTGGATCAGTAGCCAACAAGAAACGAGACCCAGAACGTGAATTTTCGTTGAGTAATGAAGCTGTTGAAGTTACACTTCTAGAAAAAGTTCATGCAGACCCAACATTGAGCACAAGGAAATTGGCTTGTGTTACCAATATCAGTAGAACCAGTATCCGCCGAATCCTGAAACATCATAAATTCCACCCCTACAAAATACATGTGGTACAACAATTGAATGAAGATGATTTTGATAGGCGACAGGAATTTTGTGAAATTCTGACCACGAGAATAGATGCTGATGAGAATTTCCTTTTCAACATCTGCTTTTCTGATAAGTCTACACTTTTTTTGGATTCGACTATGAATTGTCATAATTGTTGTTATTGGTCAGATGCCAATCCACATATTTTCCACGAAGTCCATACTCAAACTCCCCAAAAACTCAATGTCTGGGCCGGTATTTTTGGGGACCGTTTGATTGGACCAGTATTTTCCGACGGTAACCTGAGAGGAGAACCTTATTTGGAATTATTGAATGAATTTGTTTATCCACAATCAGTAGACATTATTGGAGATGACGATCATTACCATGAAGACCACTTGATATTTCAACAACACGGGGCACCTCCACATTATGCACAGCCTTTTAGGACGTTTTTGGATAGAATGTTTCCTGGAAGTTGGATTGGAAGAAGAGTGGCCAGCCAGATCTCCAGATTTAACCCCACTCGAGTTTTTCCTGTGGGGTCACTTGAGAAACAAAATATTTGCAACCGAACCAGAATCTCTGGAAGATTTACGAAGGAGAATTATTGAAGAATGACGTCGAATAACGCCGGAAATGCTACGAAATGTGAGGTCTCGTTTTGAACAGAACTTTTACTATTATATGGAAATGGGTGGTAGACAGTTTGAACATTCAGTTTATTGACAATAATAATTATTGCGACAGTTGCTTTATCAGATATCGTTTTTATTGAGTGAATAAAAAGTTATTTCCCAACTTCAAGTTCCTATATCTCGGAAACGAATCGATATAATTAATTTATTTTTGTTGTTTGATATTAAGAAAGAAAATACCTTCCAAATGGTGTATCACTTGTCATATGTTGCCATTTAAAAATTTGGGTGTGGCGGTCACAGCTCCGAGGGATGAAATGTATTTTCGGGTGAATTTCATCGCGAACGATGTCCCCCTCGAAATTGTAGTTAACGTGTCCGAGCGTTTCTATATAATTCGGTTCTGCCGACCTACAGAGCCGCTGTTTCGTTTTCAATGGCCCACGCTGTATAAGTTCCCTGTCCCTTGCTCATTTTTCAGAAACATTGTTCATATGAGTATAATGATCGGGAGCAGGTAAACGGGTGCTTTTTCACTCTAAGAGGGTCGTACAAACTGACAGTGACCAAACGTCAAAATTGGATTATACACCCATTATGCAATAGGAGTACATCAAGTTGCAATACTCCTTATATATTTCTCGTTGAATGACAGTAATGTGCGCCCATGAGTTTTCCTATCAGCTGTTCTTTTCCGCGAGGAGGTATCCCGTCGGTGGTTTATTCAAAGTTCTATTCTGTATGCGGACCAATCTGTTCGTACTCCCTGCGGGGACTTCATGCATAGTAATGAATTACGTCCCTGGGGCGAATTAAAATTAAAGATCTTACGTCTTCAAAACTTTGCTATTTAGTGCAATGATTTCCTTATGCAGATTGCCGAGCCAGGCAAAGCAAAGGTCTCGCTCCACGGGATTAGCGGGCATCAGGGATAACGAATACAAATATGCCTGACTGCTACGGCCGCTACGGTGATTATTGGATGATGAGGATTTTTCTCTCGCGCTCTTTCTTTGTTTTCAATTAGTTTTACCCAATGGCTATGTTTTCTTGAGAAATATTACTCTGGAATTCAATTTTATTCCACGTTGTTTGCACCGATAACAGTTCACAGAGAAATGGAATTGTCTCAACCGAATGAAACGACTGTCCCCATCTGGGATCATTAGAGAATGGCACGAGCCGATGATTGTATGTCTAGACGCAAACGGTTTCTTGTACAAGTACCTCATAACGTTCAATGTTGGATGGACATTATTTTTCATGCCTACTATTCAATCGTTTTGATTTTTTCAAGTGAACTGGGGTTGAAATTTTCAATATAACTTTCGGTTATGAAACGCCCATACAAAAATTCTCAATTCTCAATCAAAAACTGATGTTTCATGTACTCGAATTATTGTCACACCCTTCTCGCCATTCATTGGCCACGTTTATACCGTGTCTTGGTATGCTGACTAATGATTATATTACAACCAAATTATGTTAGTCAGTGTGGTATAAACTGTGCACTTGGTCAAGTAACTACCTTGGTTTGGTACCGAAATTTGTTGTGTACCAGACTATAATACTAAGTTGACTAAGATGGTGTAAAGAGTATGATAAGTTTAACCAACTGTGACTGTAAAATTTGGTTTGAAAAATAATTAGCGTTCTGTCGTGGTTATCGCACTGGCTGGATGAACCGAATGGAAACAATAGCCATAAAAAAGAGAGCTAGAGAGTGTTAGTGAAAAACATGTTTGTGATTGTTAACCTTAGTTTCCGCATTATTACCTCGGAAATTGTTTAATTTATTTTTGTTAGTATTTTTCATATAAAATAAGTTGCTGTAGTTCAGAACCTCCTATAAAAAAGTCCAAAGGTATTAATTGGACAGATGAAGAAACCAGTGCGTTTCTCCAAATATTTGTGGACAAGAAAATTATATCAATTTTGAATGGCAAAAAATTTAAACACCTGGTCATTTACAAGAGCCTTGAAGGAGACTTGTTGAATATAGGCTTTACAAAAACTGCTGAACAAATAAAATTGAAAATGACTGAGCCTGAGCTCACTGACATACAGATATTGTCATTGATAGATGACACAATTCCGAATTAGATAGCAGAGTTTTGAACCTTTCTCTTGGTTACATGACTAAATAAATACCAAACCAGAACCAAGTTGGTTGATCAATCATTCGACAAAACACGATGTAAATAAACGATTACTATAACATTTGGTTTGAATTTGGTCACATACTCTTGGTAATGTTACCAAATTCACATACGGTATAAATGTGGCCATTGAAGCAAATATAGCCATTTTCATACAGGGCCACAGAAGAATTATTTTATCGATGAATAAGTCGTTCAAGAACAGTTTTTTGTCAGTCGGAGATTATTTGCACGAGTATCTTCAATGTTGGAGGACAATGTTTTTACTCGACTGCGCGAAGCAACGGAGAATGATGTGTTTATCAGCCTATGTATGTTATGTATGTTTGTTCTTTGTGGCGCTGTAAGGACCAAACGCGTGGGCCGATTTTGATGATTTTTACGTCAATCGAGTTATCTTGATTTTGCGAGTATCACCAATGACACTAATCAAAATTCAATGTTGCGACAACCAGATGCCATATTGTGACAAAATTCAATATGTCGACAACCAGACGCCATATTGTGAAAAAGTTATGACAGCGTATAGCTTGGTACATCAGTAATTGATGAATTTGCTCGTTGGTTGGATTGTTTCGAATTTTGTTACATTTTTAGTAAACTATCAGTTGAATATTTGAGACCATTAGTGCATAAAGTTCAGAAAGTTTAATTTCAATTTTTATTTCGGATAGTATGTTTCTTTAGTAAGTAAGTAAGCATCTTAGTAGGCAAACAAAACAAAACTCTATTACAGTAAAAAATATTCAGTTTCTTCGTTATGCTGTTGTGCATCAGAAACCAAAAAGAAACTTCTAAACTCCCCACTTTGTTACCTGACACATTCTGATGGGGAGAAAGTTAGAGGCGCTGATTGTATTTTTCCACTCTTCCTGAGGGAAGCGGATTCTCGCATATTTCTGTCATGATTGCTCATTCATATTCTGAAGACGAGACTACATATTTGATTCTGAGACATTCCGTATTTATTCAGCGGAACTTTTACGCGTTCATTTGAAGAAGGTGTGGATAAATGATGACTTCTCCGAACCTATATCCATTGTACTACTGGATAGGGGTCCCTTCGATATCCATGACCATATGAACTAATTATGGACATAACTTGGAAGCGTGAAATAGATTTTCGTCGACAAAGTTGTATTGAAAATCTAGTGAATGTGATGCCTCTCTTGCGTCAATGTTACAAAATATTTCTGGTGGGTACTCTCTTTTGAAAACATTCTTCTTTCTCCTTAATTGAGGCTGGAATAGAAAATCAAATCATTATCTGAATGAAAATGCAAATTTTCAATTTCAGATTTTTTTTCTTTTGAGTAAGGGGCCTTTTAGAATATCTATCAGATATAGTTCAATGTCCAGCGTGGCTTCAGCCATGGAAGTAGTTGTTTTCTATCAGAAATTCACAAAAAATAACTTCCATTTTATCGTGGATTTTTCAATTCACTTCTATTCCTTTCACCTATCTTGAACGATGGAAGATAGTGACCAAAGATTAATTTTCAGTCGCAGGTGATCTCACATCTGATTTTCTGATGACCAGATATATAACGAGTACAATACGTCCAGTGATTTCGTCTTGTTTCGTGATTCTTGCCACTGAATCGAACTACTGTAACAACAAACATATCAATTCTCCTGTACGCTCTCAACATCTTGCAGACAAAACCATTACTCACTAGCCTCTCCGGGGACTTTCCACCGCCTGTCACTTGTTAGACGACCAATCCTTTGCGACAGATTGGCTTCGTAAAATATTTTTCTCCGCATCGATAGTCACTACAGTAGAAAGAACATTATAGTATGCGTACTACGGGTCATTTTCTTTATAATTTGTTAGTTATATGCTATACTCATTCAGTGCTTACCATAAAACGAGCATCAGAAGTGAATTTTCTTTTCATTATAGATTTCAAAATTTTTATTTAGTAAAAATACTGTTTGAGTTCGAACCACTGATTCCTATATCGGAATGGCACAGTTGAAGCAGCAGTTGATTTAGTTTATAACAGATCCCTAATTTTTTACGGTTTTTCTTGACGGAAAAAAATTATAATAGTTACATCACATAATATTGTGTGATAAGGATTTGGAACTACCAGATGAGCATTATGTTACTTCAGACTACTAAGATATTCTGACTGAGTATAACTATGTTTCACTCATTACTGAATTCACTCGAATACAAGGCAGATCCAGGGTACATAAGGTTTCGAAGAACATTTCAAAACTGCCTTACTGGAAACGGGAATCGCAGATCACAAAGCAATAACAGACCACCTCATAGAAAATGTTGTATATGATGAAGAAAGTATGAATAGTACAATTATAGTAATTCATGGAGAACTCAAGGTAAATTTGAAATCTTTCGGTTGTGATAACTTTTTCCTAATGAAGAATGTCAATATCCTTACAAATACTCTTGTAGAGGTACTCATGAAATTTGTAAATGAAAATCAAAACGAGATGAACTCTGACCAGGAACATTTTTAATAACAATGATTAAATTAAAAACGTACTCAATCAATAGATTTTGTTATGAAAATCAGTACAGTACGCCCCTGTGTTCATGTAGGAAATTACCGTTGACCTAGATTTCCAACCCAACCGTCGCAAATTTCGAGAAAACCGTCTAGGATGATCGGGACCAATCCAGGAAACTCGAGAAAAAACGACGAACCTATACAACACGGCGAGTGTAACATTTTCATTGATTTATAAGTTGGAAAATAGTATATGTTGGAGTTTGCACTGGAAGGAAATATTTTTATAACTGTGAAACAGGAATATCTGCAGCTTTCAGAATGAAGAGTATTCCGCTTGCAGCAACAATCTCAGCTCCAGTCGTTGATATGGCAACTGATGACTGTCTCTGACATAGCCGCGATACCGCAAACATACTACACCTCTAGTAGAACGTCTTGTAGTCTCGTCACCACCATGGTCTGCATTACTGAAACTCTCCGAACAAACATGCTTATACTGAGGTTCATAGGTGATTCCATAGTTTGTGGTACCTTGGAGGTAACGGAATATTCTATTGACTCGGATCCGATCAGAAATTATTGGATTTTCAAGAGTTCTTGATACAAAACCAACTGCATAAGCAATATCAGGTCTAGTGCCAGTCATGAGGTATACCAAAGCCCCCACTGCTTGCCCATATGGAAAAACCACTTCTGAACTAGCTTTCTCTTCCCTTCCTGATTGACTACGTTCATTTTTTATTGAGGTAGAAATTGACTGACTCTCTCACATTCCAAAACGTTGAAATTCCTTTCTTCACTCGAATTGATCCATCTTCATGCCCCTCTATTTCCAATCCAAAGAAATCTCTCACCAGAGAAAATAAAGTACTGTTATCAAAGTGTCGGGAGTTCAAGAAAAAAAGTGGAGTGAAATTTCTTTGGGTCAAGAATGGAATCATTCTAATGTGCAAAACGGAGAAAGGTACAAATGTTCAAATTAGTAATGTGGAAAGCCTGAATGATGTCCACTAATAGTAAGTCAAAAAAATTGAAAATATTATATCAAAATGTTCAAGGGCTCAATTCTAAGTAGAAAAATTTCAAATTCTCCGTCAATTCCTCGAATTATGATATAATTATATTAACAGAAACTTGGCTAACTCCCTCCACATATGACCTCGAACTTTTTGACGAAAGATATATAGTATTTCGCAAAAACAGAGACAGTCATCTCACTGGCAAAGAAAGCGGAGGGGGTGTTCTAATCGCCATAAATTCCAAATATGATTCTCAATGTTTACCTTTCAAAAATAGTAGCAATAATGTGGAGGAAATATGGATTAAAATTAAATTACTCATCACAGTTTTCTACATATGTGCTATATATATATATATATATATATATATATATATATATATATATACCTCCAAAAATGCCTTTCGATACATATAATTCTTTCTTTGAAAATGTTGAGGACAATTTGGTTGCTGTAGACAGTGATTTGATTATCGCAGGGGACTTCAATATACCAAGTATTGCAACATTAGATATCAACCTTTTGACAAATATCAAAACATGTGACCTACAATTCCTCAACCTTTTTGACCTCAAGCAACACAATACCGTTCAAAACAACCGTGAGAGAATCTTAGATTTGTTTCTCAGTAATTCCAGCAAAATAGATATAGAAAGATGCGATTTTCCTCTTACAAATGAAAACTTTAACCAACCCGCTTTGGTCTGCTCGTTTAATATCCAAAATTCCGAACCATATATAAAAACATTCAAGGCGCAATACAACTTCAAAAAAGCCGACTTCCAGAAACTATATAACTCTATTAAAGAAACAGATTGGAGTTCTTTGTATGGTTCGAATGACGTTAATTTCGCTACCGAAGAATTTGAAAGATTAATGCATGTTGCAGTGACTAAATGTGTACCGCTTGCTAGTAAGAGCAGAAACATTCATCCAGCTTGGTTCAACAAGGGTATAATAGATAATATAAAGAAAAAGGACAATCACCGGAAGATGTACAAAAAAACGGGAAAACAATATAACCAGCAAATATTTATGCACCTGAGAATCAAAATAAAACAAGACATCAAATTAGCACACGAACAATATGTACGTAATACAGAAAATAACATAAGCAACGATGCTTCAAACTCTTGGAAATACATCAATAGTGTAAAAAGTAATTCGAATACATTTGGTACCATGACATACAGGGGTGATCATTTGTCAAAAAATGATCATATTGTAAACGCTTTCGTAGAACATTTTGAAAGTGTATATGATCAGACTAGCGCCACTTATGATATGTCATTCAACGATTCTAATATCATCAATAATATTTTAAACATAGTAAGTATTACCAATGAAGACATTCAGAGTGCTATTAAAAAACTTAAACCAAAAAAGTCGGTCGGGCCTGACAGAATCCCTCTATATGTGTATAAAGGATGTATGGTGTTCCTAATCGAGCCGCTAAGCCCACTTTTCAATCTAATAATACAGACATCCGTTTTTCCTGAAGCATGGAAATATACAAAAATATACCCTATTTTCAAAAGTGGAAATAAGAGTGAAATTGTTAACTACCGACCAGTATGTTTAATATGTGTACCTAGCAAATTGTTCGAATCGATCCTATATGACAAAATTTATTCACATGTTTTACCATGCATCCAAGATGCACAGCATGGTTTTATGAACACTAAGTCCACTGTTACGAATCTGATGGTATTCTCCCAGATAGTTAATGAAGTGGTGGATAATAGAGGCCAAATAGACGTTGTGTACACCGATTTCGCCAAAGCCTTCGACAGGGTGAACCATGACATTTTGTTGACTGAACTGAATTCTTGAGATCTATCGCTCAACCTGTTGAAGCTTTGTATCTCTCTCTTAAGGAACAGAAAACAGTACATGGTATATAAAGGTGAATGTTCAAAAATGTTTTCCACTTTATCCGGAGTGCCACAAGGCTCCAACTTGGGCCCATTATTCTTTTTATGTATGATTAACGATCTTCCCGAAACTATCCATCACTCCAGTAACTCACTGTTCGCTGACGATTTCAAAATATTTCGAAAAATAAAGAACGCCTACGACTGATTTCTTCTTCAGAAAGACTTGGAAAACATGCATAACTAGTCAGTTAATAATAAATTTTCATTCAATATTTCTGAATGTTTCATGGTTAAATACACCAGGAAAAACACTACTACAGAATTTGACTACCGTATCAATAATGAATTACTTCAATCAAAAGACCAGGTGAAAGACCTTGGGGTGTCATTCGAAACCAATCTCAGTGGCAACACTCACATCGAGACACTTGTTAACAGAGCTTACAAAGTACTGGGCTTCGTTATAAGGAACTCGTGTCATTTCAAAAGAGAAAACACCCTTATCTATCTTTATAATGTCTATGTTAGAAGTATTCTGGAATATGCTTCAATCATCTGGTCTCCCTTGTATTCAGACTTATAGACAGACAGTATAGAAAAAGTGCAAAAAAAAATTCTCCGACATCTATATTTCAAAAAATACGGTATCTATCATTCTGATATCCCATATGACACTTTTCTCACTGAATTCAAATTCAAAAAACTTGAAAGTAGAAGGACAAAGTATACTATTTCTGTATGAACTGGTCAACAATCAAATCAATTGCACGCAATTACTAAGTATGATTTATTTTTATGTCCCTCAATTTAATAGGAGAAATATGAATGAATTATTCCGGTTATCAACTCCACGTTCCAATCTTAGCCTACGAACTCTCACAGCAAACGAATACCTACACAACGTAGATATCTTTTTTGAAACCTTCTCTAGTTTTGAGCGAAAGATATCAGTTTTATTTCCATGTTGAGTACTTATATTTATGTTTATCATTATCACCAATATTACATACTGAATTTTCTGAATTCTCTTAACTTTTCATTGTATGAATAACATTTTATGGTCCTGTTCTTTCTCTTTTTATCTTTTTTTTTCTCGCTACATGAACAATTATGTAACAAGTACATTTCTTCTGTTTATTCAACTGCTATGTTAATATCTCATACAAACATGATGATTGGAGACATTGCTCACTTCTCTCATTTTCTTTTCTTTCGATTTAAAATTATTCAAAATGTATCTATTCACTTGAAGCTTTTGTTTTTATTTTTAAGTAGTCTCACAATAGTAATCATGTAATATGGCTATCTCTAAGAATTTCGATGTTACAGTGATTATCTGTAATTGGATTTATTCTGTTGATTACAAAATAAATAAAATAAAATAAATGAGAAGCTGGTTTGATTGTGATTCTGAACTCACTTTTCAAATTTCTCCCGGAATCTTCTTTTACCTATTCATTATTTGGAGATAAGAGACCATCATCCACATAAAGTGCAGGAGCATTATATCCTTCTCTTGTCTCTATGAAAAAACAGGGGTCAGCATCACTCATGTAGAAATTTTGTCTAGTTGAAAATTCTCCGAATCTTTTGTTCCAGCAAAGAGGCTACGCTCGAGAGTGCTCTAATTGTATCAGATTTTGCTACGGGTACGGGTCATAATCTCCACCGTTTCTCTGGGAGGAACCTTTTATCACAAGTCCAGCCTTGTATCTACCTACTGAACTATCCGGATTTGTTTTGACTCTGAAAAATTACTTTCAGGGAATCACTTCCTTGCCGTTTGGTAGTTTTTCTAGAACCCAAGGCTCGTTTTCTTCAAGTGACTTCATCTTATTTTTCATAGCTTTTAACCGTTGTACCGTTGATTACTTTTTATCGCTTCTTCATAACTCGACGGTTCTTTGATTTCTAAAATGTCTGTAGACACGTTCATGATGAACTCATCGAATCTTGTTGGTTTTCTGATTTCCGACCTGTCTCTCAATTGTCTATTTTCTGTCACATTTTCTGAATCATCTTGCTTGTTTGCTTGAACATTTTTTTCCTGGCCATTCTCCTTTTCTCATATTGCATTGACTCGCTGTTGCTCCTTTTGTTCTCTACCATTGATTCATCTGTCATCTCTCCTTCTTGTGGAGATGGAATTATAGGGACTACATTTGATCTAGCAGAATCAAGAGATTTTCATTGGAAACATATCAGTTTTTTGCTTTCTCTGCACCATCAACCAATCAATATAACTCTCACAGCCTTTTTGTCTATCTTATCACGAGAAGGTTTTAAAATTTGAGCATGGCAAGTAGTTTCTATTATTCTCATATGCTACAAGTTACATTTCCTACTGAACCATACTTCATGAGATGATTTGTCATTTATACTAGAAACACCTGACCTGTTCAAAATGAAGGTTGCAGTGTTGATCATTTCAGCCCATGAATAGTGTGGGTAATTCTCCTTTGCGTGCATTATTGACCTTGCTGTATCAGCAATAGTTCGATTATCACTTTCAGAACATCCATTTTGTTATGGTGTGTAGGGCATTCGCAATGTCTGCCGAATTCATTTTGTTGTGAGATGTCTTTCACTCTTTTCTTATTGAATTCACCACCATTGTCACTGAGGATCTCCTTGATTACGTGTCCTGCAGCTTTGGATTCAGTTATCATGATTCCTAGCATATTCGGTACCTCGGATTCCTCCTTAATGAAATGAAAATAAGGAAAACGACTGTAATCATCCTTGAACAAGACAAATAAAGATATCCCGATTGAGACTTCACAAAAGGTCCACATACATCTGAATGTATGAGTTCACCAGGCATCGTTGCACGTTCTCTAGTCCCAAATTGTAGTCTATGAGCTTTGCCGTATATACACCCTCCACATAATTCACTGTCCAGTTTCAAGTTTATGCCCAGTTCACGTGATATAACAGATTTTATGTGTCTTTCATTCTGATGACCAAGTCTTCCGTGATATAGTTGCAACACATTGTCATTAAGAATGAGATTCACTTGCACTTCTGTAGCTGGTTCGACATTTTTCAAAGACAGTTTGAATAATCCACCATATCGGGTCCGAGCACCAACGAGTTTCACTTGTTCATAAGGCTACACTTTCCAGCTTTTGAAATAAATTCACTATAACCATGTTTATATTGTGCAGATAGAACAAAAAATATATTTTTCTTGGTACTTGGAACATACCAAACATCGGTTAGCGTGAATTTCTCTAATTTGCTTTCATTGCATGCTTCTACGATGATCGTGCATTTCTAGATAGCTTCAATGGAATCTCCATCCGCTGTGGTGACCGTGTGAGTTCCATCGAACGATTTGAATTCCCCGAAGAGATTTTTTTGGTTAGTGATATGATTAGTTGCACCGTTATCAACAAACCAATTATCTTGATCACAATCGACAATTGGTTACTGGAAGAAAAGACATATTTATATTACTGCCTTGCCCTACTGTATCACTGCTTGTATTCTTTTTCTGTTTTGGAGGTCTGCCATCAGATTTTCACTTCATACAGTGGCGAACTATATGTCCAGGTGTCTTGCAATAATTGCAATAAAGAGCCTTTTTCTGCTTCATTTCTAGTTTGTTCGAACTATCTTTTTCCACAATCAAAGCTTCTTGATCATGTTTACTTCTGCTCCAAAATGCTTTCTCTTGAGCACACAACTGATTTGTGAGATTGTCGATTCCTTTCAGCTTTTCCCATCAGCATCCATTTAGACCTGAACGAAAAATACTCATCTGGTAAAGTACTCAAAATCTTGCATATGGCTGAAACTTCTGGCAAGTTACATTAACATGAACTTTTGGCTTCTTTTTCATCCTTGTCAATCTCAACTTGTAGTTCATTCTACAAGTTCTTCAGTTTTGATGTACGAGTGGCAAGTCATCTCCACTATGTCGCTAATAACTGAAAAACTGGGTACATAAATCATACGTCTTATCTTCAGCATTTCCATCGCATAATCCATGCAGTTCTAGCCATACCTCACGTGCTAGTGAGAATCGCATAACTTTCTCAAGATTTTCATCGGTCATATCAGTAGTCATGATCAGAAGTGTATTACTATCTGCTTTCGTGAAAAAATGCTAGATCGGATTCATAATTCGATTCATCTTCTACACTTGCATTTGCTGCCGTAGGGGTTGGAGACCCAATTCTACCTTCTATGACATCAATTGCGCCCGGAATTCCTCGGAGTAGAATGCACAATATTACGTTTTCCATTACGTCCAGTTAGACTGTCCCTCAAGTTGTCCAATTTTGATCCTTGTTGTTTTCCCAACTATCCCTTGATTCTTACAAGACGCAAATTCGAATAGAACAGTTCAGTTGACAACTCAAAATTATTGTTTTTCACCAGTACAGTAATTCTGGGTCTATAACCTGTTGAAGTTTGGACTAGAAGAAAATATTTTCATAACGTTGAAACAGAAATATCTGCAGCTCTTAGGATGTAAAGTAATCCTCAGCATGATACATGTTCATACATACGAAAACATTTTGATCAATTCTTGTCTAACTGACATCTCACATAAAAGGAAAAAAAAACATTGATTTCAACAGTCTAGTGTGCTTTTTGAACTGGGAATGAGTATTTTATGGTGTTGTTTCGTTGAAGTAAAATAAACATTAGTTATTCGAGTATATTTCAATAAGCGAACCCCAAATTCAATAAATAAATTGATGAAAATATGTGAAAAGGATAACTTCCAAAAATAAATTCAGAACAATTGGGGCAATGAAAAAAAAGTGGAATTATTGTTGTTCGAATTATCAACAAAAAATATATGGAGCATGACAAAAAACACTCAACGAAAGAATCGTAAAAAGAAAGTTAGATTAACGGAATATTCTGAACAATACAAACTCTTGTCCAAGTCTCAATTTGGTTTCAGAGATGCCAAATACACAACTGATATAATTACACGATTGACAGGATACATCTACAAATCAATGCGTAACGGTTTGCCAGCTATATGGGTCCATCTGGATTCTGCCAAGACCTTCAATAATAGCCATAAACAATTAGGTTGAGACATGAAATTTTTTTATTACATATTTTGAATCTACGCATACGACTCCATTATAAAAAAAATCCTACGTTTCTCAAACAATTTTTGAGAATGCCACAGCGTTTCGAAAACGCCGAGTTTCAGAACGCCTCCATGACCTTGGAGAGACAGCGTGACGACACAATACTGTTGGGCCCGTTGATCCTCTCTTCTGCAGTAGGCAGCGAGCACGTGTTGCCGCTAATATTGTGTTTATTGTTCTCGTCGTTATCAATACCCATTCTGTAATTTTCAAAATGCCTACTCCAAAAATAAGTTACTGTTGACATTATGTAACTGGTTCCGATAATTCAACAAGAAAAACACCGCAAAAATAATTTTTTGCGTGCCCTTTCAAGAAAAAAGAAAAAAAAAACGTGGTTTTGTGTTGCTCGTCGCAAGTACATACCAACAAAAAAACAATTGTTTTGCTGCGAGGATCATTTCACTTTCAAGGATGATATGGAAAACTACATACAGTGTTCATTAAAAAAGACGTTCTGCCCACATTTTCAATGAGCATTTACAATGAGGCTGTAACTTGACCATATCGCAACTCATTCCACAATGGAGAGTCATTTTGAGACCTACTCGAAAGTTCTGCTAATTCACACAATTATTGTGTCAAAACAGTGCTCGCGAAAATAATAAATCTATCAGCGAAGTTTGATTCGATTTTTTGAATTCCATTATGATTTGATGAATAGACAAACGCATGATTTCACGCTCTCTGATATTATAATGGTATCGAGTAAACTTCAAGTCAATTCATTTTTTCTGAGCTGTCACTAAAATTCGCGTAAAAAGATTTTTTTTTCGCATCGTTTGTGTATCGCGCCGGTACAACGGCAGAATCAACAAATTTAGATACTTCAATGATTTTTTTCTGTTTCCACTGTGGACAAAACGGATTTTTTTCAATAGCACAGTACTTCGGTAACACCAGGCTCTTCGTTTGGCGATATAACCACATTAAAAAAACGATCGCTATGTTTATGAATGAATGAATATGAATGTACTACACTTTACGAATAATGGGAATAACTCAATTTATGATGTATCGATGTATTTTTGCATAGTTCCATCACAAATGACTGGAATACTTCGTATTTCATTTAATTATAAAAACAATTCTAACAATACTATTCATTTTCCTATTTTGTTTTTTCTCTTTTCAATTAAGCACCAGTGCTACAAGAATATTGTTCTTCATTGATTTGTTGAAAATATAAACAGGATGTTCATAAAATCAGATGTGGAATCATCTGCGACTGAAAGATAAACTTCAGTCACTATCTTCCATCGTCAAGATAACCTCTTGTGGGGTATTCATGTTGAAAAGGGAAACATTCTCAATTGAATATTGATAGAAAGATTTTTCTGTGAATTGAAAAATCCACGATTGAAATGAAGTTATTTTTTGTGAATGTCTAACAGAAAACAACTACTTCCCCGGCTAAAGCCACGCTGGACATTGAACTACATCTGATAGATATTCTGAAAAGGCCCTAACTCAAAAGAAAAACTCTAAAATCGGAAATTTGCATTTTCATTCAGATAGTTATTTGATTTTCTATTCCAGTCTCAATTAAGAACACATGAAGATGAATGAGGCAAAGAAGAATGTTTTCCAAAAGAGAGTACTCACCAGAAATTATTCGTAACATTGACGCACGAGAAACATCGCATTCACTAGGTCTTCACAGAAAAATATTTCTATCAATATTCAATTGAGAATGTTTCCCTTTTCAAAATTGTTCTTCATATTTCATCTTCACTGTGATAAATCGTTTTGAGAAATCTCGTTAAAAAGATAAAAATGTTTTTTAGAATCTATTACCAAAATTGCAGGGGTTTAAGAACCAAAATTTCACAGTTTTATCGGAATGTACTGGTGGAGCATTATGATGACATTGTCCTTACAGATACTTGGCTGAATGATGAGATACATATGGTGAAATTTTTGATTCATGATGATATTTCAAACGTCATTATCACAGGGAACATTTCCAGAATTATTTAAACAGGCTAAGCTTACACCCATACATAAAAAAATTACAAAGCTCTCATATCAAATTACAGACCCATTGCAATTTTGAACGGTATCTCAAAATTATTTGAACACATATTGTATGAAAAAATGTATTGGCATGTATGCAACAAAATATCTGAGTCGCAGTACGGGTTCTTTAAAAAAAGGTCCATTGACACCAACCTTACATCCTTTCTTTGCAAATCCATTTGCAAAAATGATGATTCAAAACTAATTTAAGATTGTAAAAAAGAATTTTTCAGAATTAAAAAAACCCTCCCAGACGTTATCTTGGAAGTTTCGCAGATGATTTCCATCTGATCTGAATAACCTCCTCTTCATAACATAATGAATCTCTATTTTTCCTCATGTATTTTTTCATGCCAATTCTGTTTTTTTTTTGTATAAGCTTTATTAGTTTTATTTATACTTAAATCACCACCGACATTATTAACCAATTTTTCCATGCTTATGTGCGTTTATATGTGTGTATATGTGTGTGCGTATATATGTGTATAGGTGTATATACGTGTGTATATGTACCAGTATGTATGTATCGCATTGTACGTATATGGGTGTATGTATGCACTTATAGTTAGTAACTCACTCAGTTTCTAGTTAGGTTTAGTAAAAGAAATCTTGTAATTAGGACCCTCCAGTCCTGTTTGTATTTCTTCAATAAATGAATAAATAAATAACAAATTTCTTCGTTGTGTGGCCTCCATTCCTTGAATTCCTTTCTGCTGTTGGAAGTATATATGTTGAATTTTATATTACTATGAAGTATAACAAAGGTACATTCAACCGGTTTTTGCTTTCTTGGTAATCCTCAATTAAAATTTGCTTCAATTGCAATTGTTGACTTCAATAAGATTTTAACGGAATGGATAGAAGTGTATATATTTCATAATACTGGGAAATCGAATGCAATGGGAATTGAGTTGCCCATCAGACATAAATCAAACATAATTTTGTATGCCATAAATTATAACCTCAATAAGCATCAACCAATCGCAAAGCAATCGGAAATTATTTTTTATATTTGTTAAATGCTGTGATCAGAGTGCATGACCATTTTTACTGAAGTGAATTCCTTTTGTGGAATGCTGTGATTCTTTTTTGGAAATCCTTCATGAACACCTCACGGTAGTGTGTTTTTTGTGTACTTTGTTTATGAAAAAAGCACGCAATTGGTTTTTGTGAAAAAATATTCAGAATCAATGATATTTCTACCAGTTCAGTTGAAAAAAGATTTAAAAATATACTACAACAAACTGATCTAGAACAAAATATTGTCCTACCCATAGCTACCGAACGGAAAATGAACTTTCGGGAATAAAATCTATACCGGTAGACCATATACTACCATTCATGTGTCATTAACGATTCGATGGTGCGGTTAATCACACATGTATTTAGTATGTGCGATAGATGTCATGTTTATTGAAGTTCAGATTCCTCAAGGGAGCGGAAAACTGTTCCATAGATGCTTGGGTCTCAAACCAAAAACCTCATTCATTCATGATATCAATATTGGAATCGATGGAGAATCAGATATCTCATGTCTGTTTATTCAAGACCGAATAGTGGAACGGTTTGCATATAAAAATAATGTATTTTCCAGAATCTTCCACTATGAATAAAACTGCAAACGTTGGTGCTCACAATGATGTCAAATGAACTGAAATTGATCAGAATTTGAAGAACAAGTGTAATGAATCAATTGTGGGGCAATGCTGCCGAGTAAGAGGATTCCTATCTTTTTTACGGTATTGGATTGTGAGCAATTTGCATAGTTGAATTCAGTGAGTTGAGATAGGTGGTGTCTCCTCACTGGAGCAACAACTATTGCCAGGCTCACGAAACTGATTCTTATACCAAAGAAGAGAGCAGCACTACAGGCAGAAATAACGAAACGAAGATCTATACAGGGTGTAACTGAATAAGTGTAAAACATTTAAGGAGGTGATTCCTCATCGAAAAAAAGATAGGATCTTTCATATAAAGAAACTTCATTGGAGCATCCCTTGTTAAGATACAGCCCCTTAAAGGAGGTACATAAAATTTGTATAACAATTTTTTTCACAAGCACTGAAAAAGTTACAATATTGAAATTAACCTGACGTTTTGTACTACCAAAAAGACACTTAGCCAGTAATTTATTTGGTTTACCCCATGGTTGTAAGGGGTGAAAAACGCAACCCCTAAAATTTATTTCCAATGTAACTTTTCGTCTTATTATTTGTTTACCATTTATTTTACCATTAATTTATTTCCGATAGCCTGTTTCATTCTAAACAAAAAATATCTCTTGGGTTTTTTGCCCAAAATAAACCAGTAAGCAGCAAAACATTATTTTACGAACAACTACAGAGATACATCGTCATAAATGCGAACTGGATTTATTGTTATTTTGTAGTTAGTACCTGCATTAAACGATTAAAGGGTAATAAACAAAACTAAGTTATTAATAACAAAACACACAACATGTAGAAATCATAGTGAATGTTCAATATGTCTACCTTCAAACATTACGCATGCGTCTAGACGTCGGCGCATTGAGCCACGTATTCGCTCAAATATTCCTGGAGTCTCTCTGATTACCCTGCACGCATCGATAATGCGGTTTCTTAAGTCCTCTACATCGCGAACAGGAGTACGATATACCAAATGCTGTGAATGGCCCCAAATAGAGAAATCGAGAGGATTGAGATCCGGGGATCGAGCGGGCCATTTATGTGGTCCTCCTCGACCTATCCACTGATTTGCATATGTTTCAGTTAAATGCTGACGTGCTACTTGACTAAAATGGGCGGGAGCCCCATCATGCATAAAAAACATACCCCTTCTGACGCCCAAAGGAACTTCCTCCAGCAGTACTGGATGCACTTCTCTTAAAATTGAACGTATGCCTCACCATTTAATCGAGGAGGTAGAAAATGAGGCCCAATTAAATCATCCCCAATAACTCCGAGCCACACGTTAAGAGAAAACTGTTCTTGATGGCTAGTTTCGACAATAGCGTGAGGGTTTTCATCAGCCCATATGTGCTAATTATGAAAATTAATAATCTTGTCCCGAGAAAAACTACATTCGTCTGTGAATTCTATCGTCTTCAGAAAGTCACAATTTCTTCTAATCATTTCCAGCATCCAATTGCAAAATTCAAGACGGTTCGGAAAGTCTCGCGGTAACAGTGCCTGTACTCGTTGCAGATGGTAAGGGTATAAGAGTTGTTCCTTTAAAATTCGAAATACCGTCATATGATCAACATTTAGCTGGAAAGCAATCTTTCTAGTACTGGTAGTAGGTTGTTCTTCAATCAAATTAAGTACTGCTTCCTCAAGCTGTGGTGTTCGTATTTCTCGATGGCGACCACAATCCTGCGTTCTTTTGTCGAATGAACCATATTCTCGTAATCGTTGATGAAGTCGAGCAAATATTCTATGTGAAGGATGCTGCCGTTGAGGATACATTTCAGCATATCTTCTAGAAGCTTCTAACCCATTCCCCTGCGACAGACCGTAAACGTAATGCATATCAGCCATTTCCTCATTTGTGTATGCCATTTTATTAACAAGTGAATTATTAAAGTAACAAATTAAGAACAGAACAACAACACACAATTAGTATTAATTCAATTTCGAAAATTCCCAAACTGACAGCGTCATACCAATTTAATTGTCACTATCGCTAATAGCGACCTACTAGATAGATTAGTTTCGTATTTTCGCATTTATGACGATGTATCTCTGTAGTTGTTCGTAAAATAATGTTTTGCTGCTTACTGGTTTATTTTGGGCAAAACCAGGAGACATTTTTGTTTAGAATGAAACAGGCTATCGGAAATAAATTTTAAATGGTAAACAAATAATAAGACAAAAGTTACATTGGAAATAAATTTTAGGGGTTGCGTTTTCACCCTTACAACCATGGGGTAAACCAAATAAATTACTGGCTAAGTGTCTTTTTGGTAGTACAAAACGTCAGGTTAATTTCAATATTGTAACTTTTTCAGTGCTTGTGAAAAAAATTGTTATACAAATTTTATGTACCCCCTTTAAGGGGCTGTATCTTAACAAGGGATGCTCCAATGAAGTTTCTTTATATGAAAGATCCTATCTTTTTTTCGATGAGGAATCACCTCCTTAAATGTTTTACACTTATTCAGTTACACCCTGTATATGCCTCCTGAATATCGTGAGGTGACTGCATAGAATCCCCACTCGAAAAATACTGGAAAATCAGGATTCTGCATATCTTCTTTGGTTACTGTTCTTCCTCGTCTGAACTTTCATCACAAGGGTTTGTAGAATAGATCGGGGAGGTAGCTAAGAAATGTTAAATGAAAAAGATTTATAGATATATAGTCTTTATTGTATAGGAGAACAGAGAGGATGTAAGAGCTAAACAGATTCTAGACTCTACGATGGTAAGAACGAATGGAAAATTTGAAACTGGTCTTTTATGGAAAAATGTCGATTTCATTTTGCCTGAGAGTAGAGAGAATGCTTTTAGGAGACTGAGGTGTACTGAAAGGAAAATGAATGAAAATGTGAGTTATGGAAAAATGTATTGTGAGAAAATGTAAGACATGGAGAGAAAGGGTTATATCACGAAATTGACAACGGATGAAGTTGAGAAACCTTGTCAAAAATTATGGTATTTACCTCATTTTGGCATAATTAATAATAATAAACCGAATAAACTGCGGATTGTTTTCGACGCCTCAGCGAAATCAAATGGTTTAAGTTTAAACGATTGTCTATTGACTGGTCCTGATTTGTACAATTTCCTACACACCATCATACTGAATTTCCGTATTAAGAATATTGCCTTCACTGCAGATATCAAGGAGATGTTCCTACAAGCAGGTGTAAGAAAAGACGATCGTTCAGCACAACGGATATTATTCCGAGGAATGGATAGACAACGACAACCTGACGTTTACGACATAAATGTAGTCTTTTTTGGATCAACATGTGGACCGTGTTTAGCTCAAGAAGCAAAAAATAGAAATGCGCGTGATTTCGCCGAAGAGTATCCTGACGCAGCCAAGGCTATTATTGACCACCATTATATGGATGACTACCTTGGAACAGCAGATACGGAAGAGGAGGCGAAAAAGTTAATAAGCGATGTCATTCATGTACATGAACAGGGTGGATTCACCATCTGCAACTGGATATCTAATGTACAGAATGTTCTTCAAAATATAGACCAACATTTAGTGGCGGACACAATGAAATGTTTGGAAAATAATCACGACACATCAACCGAAAGAATTTTAGGAGTCTGGTGGAATCCAGTAAAAGATATTTTCTGTTTCAAAACCAAATTCAGCAAAATCGACAAAGACATTATGAACAATACGAGAAGACCAATCAAAAGAGATATTCTGAAAGTTGTAATGTCTATATTTAACCCACTTGGATACAGGGCAGAATTCTTTTACAGGACCATTGGAGGAGTAAAATAGGATGGGACGATGAAGTAACTGACACACTGAACAAAATATGGGAAATTTGGATCACAAATATTTTGAAAATATCTGAGTTCGAAATTCCAAGACAGTACTGCACAATGAATAGGAGAGACAGTATAATTCAACTTCACATTTTCTGCGACGCATCTGAAAAAGCATATGCCTGTGTTGCCTATCTTCGATGGGAATATAGGAATAATGGGAAAATTTGTTTTTTGAATGCCAAAACCAGAGTTGCCCCTCTAAAACCGACATCAATACCGAGACTTGAACTCCAAGCTGCCCTCATAGGGGCAAGACTAGGATACTTTTTGAAAAATAATTTGATACTGACGATAAATCAAATATTTTACTGGACTGACTCCAAAACTGTTTTATATTGGATCCGTTCAGAAGCATGTCGCTTCAAAGTATTTGTGGCTCAACGAATGGGAGAAATTCAGGAGTTAACAAATACTTGTGAATGGAAATTTGTTGGATCCAAGGAAAATGTGGCAGATAAAGCTACAAAATATTCCGAGAAAATAGAATTTTCCTCACATAGTGAATGAATTAATGGACCTTCATTTATTTCGAAATCACCAGAATGTTGGCCAAAAGAATATTTCCAAAATTCTTCTGTAGATGTGAATGACACAGAAGAAAAGACAGATTTTGTTTTTGTCAACGTTACTAGGGAACTCTTAGAAATACCAGAACCAAGAAGATTTTCCAAATGGCAAAGGCTTTTGAGAACTAATGCATGGATGAAGAGATTCATCAAGAATTGCAGAAGAACTCAAAAAACATATGGGGAACTTGATGTGGAAGAAATAAAAGAAGCAGAAAATCTACTTCTACGGAAAATTCAAAAGGATTCATTCGGACAAGAAGTAATCACTTTATCGAAAAATCTAAATATTCCAGTATCGAGTAGGTTGTACATGTTCAATTGTTTCTATGACACAGAAGAGAAACTGATACGACTGGGAGGAAGATTGAACAATTCGACAATACTCAATGAAAACATGTAACATCCTATAATTTTGGACCCAAAACATAAGATAACAAAATTGATGTGGAAGAAATAAAAGAAGCAGAAAATCTACTTCTACGGGAAATTCAAAAGGATTCATTCGGACAAGAAGTAATCACTTTATCGAAAAATCTAAATATTCCAGTATCGAGTAGGTTGTACATGTTCAATTGTTTCTATGACACAGAAGAGAAACTGATACGACTGGGAGGAAGATTGAACAATTCGACAATACTCAATGAAAACATGTAACATCCTATAATTTTGGACCCAAAACATGAGATAACAAAATTGATCATACTGTTTCACCACGAGGAAGTTAATCATCATGGACAGGAAATTGCTATCAATAACTTACATCACAAATTTTGGATTCTCCGCATAAGACAAGCTGTACGAAGTTGTTGGGCAAATTGTCAGAAGTGTAAAAATCGCAAGTCACTGCCAAAGATTCCTATCATGGGACAACTTTCGACTTGTCGGTTACAACCGACTATTAGACCTTTCGTGAAAACGGGTGTGGATTATTTTGGACCAATCGAGGTAACAGGGAAAAGAAGTCATGTCAAGAGATGGGGTGTTATATTTACCTGCATGGTAACCAGAGCAATCCATTTTGGTTTTATTCATACCTTTCGACAATTTGGATGTAGGCGAGGATTTCCAGAAGAAGTCTATAGTGATAATGGGACTTGTTTCAAAGGAGCTGAACGAGAACTTTCTGAGAATCTTGAGAAGCTGAATCGATCAGAAATTATGAAATTTTGTTCCTTAAAATCTATAGGATGGTTTTGGAATGCTGCATACGCACCAAACATGGGAGGATGCTGGGAGAGACTTATCCAATCTGTTAAGAAAAACATCAAGGAAGTGTTGGGAACCAAATACCCGCAAGGGTATGTTCTTAGGACAGTTTTTACGGAAGTAGAGAACGTACTCAATTCAAGACCACTGACTCATGTACCTGTAGACCCTGACGACGAAGAAGCCTTGACACCGAATCATTTCCTCATAGGGCATTCATACACTGCTTCGCCATGTACAAACACGGATGTCAAAAATATTGATCTCCTATCCAAATGGAAAGCTGCCCAGAAGATCGTCGACTCATTCTGGTTGAGATGGACCAAGGAGTATTCGCCATTTCTAATAAATCGTACCAAGTGGCATAAGGATCAAAGATCCGTCAAAATTGGGGACATAGTTTCAATCGTCGACCCAAATGGCCCTAGGAATTTTTGGATGAAAGGGAAAATAACTAAACTTTATCCAGCAAGAGATGGAAAAATCAGAGTTGTAGACGTCACCACGGCAAATGGAAGTCAACTACGACGACCTGTTTCCAGACTCTGTATACTAGATGTAAGAGGAAAGGAGGACAAGGTAGATTAGAAGAATTCGAGTAATTGTTCATGGAGAACAATTACTAAGGGGGAGATATGTTACAGTTATATTTATTATTTATTGACCGAACTATTATTGAATGTTATTGCTGTGTTACAGAAAGTTGACTATGATATATAGAAAAAAATAAAATCACAATTCTGACATTGACAAAAAAGGTGTTATCAATTTTTGCCTTTCGAACCGGAAAATGTTGAATTTAAAACGATATTTTAGGTAAGACTGGAACAAGAAAGTTACATCTCATTACAAGTAGTTCGAGCTCTAACTTTACCTATTTCAGATAACTGTAGATTACAAATTAGAGGGAGGAAGAAAGAAGAAAGAAAAAGCAATAACAAAATTACTGGACAAAAAAAAACAAATCTTTCGTTGAGAGCAAATGAGCGAAATTTGAGAATATTGATGATAGTGTGGACAAAACTTGATAGAAGGGAAAAGTCATTGGAGTCCAGCAAAATAATGAGGTCGTTGAATGAGTTCAACTTCGGAAATATTTTGCAATTTCTTATGCCATTATAGATGGGGCAAATCAGGAGTAGGTGAGTGAGTGATTCGTTCTCGTAAGTTTTGCAAATTAAACATATCTCGGCTGTGTTCATGAAGTATGTTATACCATTGTATGTAATTTTAAGGCGGCCCATAGAGCATAGGCGTTTTGAGCGATAATTCTACAAATGTAAATTGGGGCTGATTTGCATAGGTAACTAGTGCTTTCTTCGGAAGTAGACAGATGGTGGTAAAACAAGGGAAACGAATAAAGTGACAGTTTTTCGATATCTTCATTTATAAGTCTTTTATGTTTGTAACAGGCGAGAATTTAATCTGTCAGTTGCTTTGAATTACTGTTGAGGTAGTTATGTCATAGATGGCTGCAATCTGCGGAGTCGAGGCAGTTTTGTGTAAGGAGTAGATAGTTGTACTTAACATTGACGTGTTGTAGGTGTTTGAGCGCAAGTAGCAAATTTTACTTAACTCTGTATTGTATGTCGCTTTCATCTTATTCAGCCACGCCAGAGCTGATTTAAATATGACATAACCTAATTTGACTCGCCCAGTTTCTAATCTGATCATGTTACTTGGCAGCAATCTTTTGAAAAAACTAACTTGCGCACGTTCTATTACATCTGCATAACGGAGACCCCAAATACCTATTCCGTATGAGAGAGTTGAAGGGATAATTGAGGTATAAAGTTCTATTCCAGCATTCCATGAGCACATTCTCGACTTGCACATCAAGTCCATCACTGCGCCCATAGCTTGGTTTGCTTTTGCAACTGTTCTTGTTGCCATTTCTAAAAACAGTCCCGACACAGAGAAGGTAGGTATGGGTTTTAACAACCTCAATGGAGACCCCATCAAGACTGAATTTATTTTTATAATAATTATTGTTATAGCCTCCTTTGCTAAAAATCATTATCTCCGTTTTTGTGGTATTTACCAATAGTTTAATTAAGGTACAGTAATGTTAAAGAGTTATATAAAAAAAATGAAAAAAAAAATTTAGACGAACTTTTATACGTATAATTTCTATAATTGTTTGATCTAGGTGATTCTGTGAGTAGCAGATTCAAAATCTTGGTACGCAAGAATACCTATCTTATATTGACGGCAAGCTTTCAGATCTGCTTGGATCTGCTACAGAAAAACCTAGGTCAAATTTTTTTTGAAATTATTCAGTGTATTTGTATAAAAGCTTGATTTTTTTATCTTTCCCAATCATCTATGAAATCCGTGATAGTCTCCGACTAAAAAAAAAAACACATACCAATTTTCAGTGGAAACATTTTCGCCATTTTGGAGCCGCCCTCTTGAATTCATGACTTTTTACAAAAACATCATGATGTCGGACCCCAAAAACCACCACACACAAAATTTTTATGAAATCCGGCTATAATCACAAAATTTGTCGCCATTTTGGAGCCGCCATCTTGAATTCGTGAATTTTGATCTCCTCAAACTAATTTTCATTGGAATCGGGATATAACGACAAAACTCATCGCCATATTGGAGCAGCCATCTTGAATTTATAAACTTCAACCAAAAATTCGTATTAAATGTCCCGAAAACCCCCACATTCCAATTTTGAATAGAATAAAACCATAATCACAAATTCATCCGCCCTATTGTTCCATGATGCACTGTCACTGCAATTATGATCACCTGCAAAATTTCAGCTCAATCGAGCAACGGGAAGTCAAATTTAACTTGTATGATTTGATTAGAGACCCACATACAGACATCGGGCTAGGTGAAACCAAATAAAAGCTGGTAATTGAAATAGGGTTCAATAGAAAACAACAATTCAATTGGCTGAACAGGAATTGGCCAAACAGGATTATTGAAACTCAGCAAGACAAATATATCTCCGTAGAAATGTAAGGGTTGATGTGCTTGTAGATTTCCAACTCCTCGCATTCTAAAGTGATTATTTCGAAAATATTATGATCCATTTCCACGGAACAATTCGGAAACTGTGTGGCATTTGTTGTCTGTGAATTCAGAAGATATTCACAGCAGTGGATAATCGTTCTGATTCCACTGACCTCTACAACTTCTGTACTATCATTCGACAAAAGTCGCTTGCCAACCAAGCAATATTTTTCGGATGCCGTCTCAAATCCGATTCTGCATGCTGTAGTGAAAACATGTGTTACGTACTATTGACTACACATTTACCTTTTTTATTCCAACTAAACTAACACATTTTGAGCCGGCGTCTCACGGCGCGAGACTTGGCGAACTCGGCTTGGGGATTGTCGAGTCTCGCGTCGTGATAATGGCCGACTTGCGTGAGATCGAGACTTGACAAGCGTAAGCTCGGGGTGGCTCGACCGTTCCCATGAAATGTCGGTTGATTCCCAATCATCAAAGGCGTGAGGCTCGACAAACTGGCTCGTGCTGTATGGCTTGTTGGGCGGTTACACGACCCGAGGGTGTCTGTCGACAGTGTCGACTACGACTGGAACCCGATCACTTCGGAGAGGAAATTTGGTGGTGGCAGAGCATAGTTGAATGTTGTTTCCATGAGGGTGTATCAACATGGAAAGGAATTAAGAAGCAATTATTGAACCTGCAGATTTATATGAGCATTGAAAAATATGCTTATAAAAGTACGATGCTGCCCATGTTATCCTCTCATCGGCGCTATCTATAGCTACTTCACTGGACAATGTCCTCCTTCCTAGGCTCGTGAACGAACTTCTAACCACTGATAAACAGCAAGTCGGAGAAATTAAACACGCCGTGAGACCGATCGCGCTCGAGATTGCACAAACCTTACCGAGTACAATCCCCCAAGCCAAGCTCGTTAAGTCTCGCTCCGTGAGACGCCGACTTTACTATTGTATACATAGTGATGAAAAATGTATACGATAATTTGCCACTTCTATAGAGTTGCAAAATTCACTCAACTTTTTGCAGGGCATACTGAGTTCAACATAAAAAAAAAAATTTATTCCAATGTAAAAAGGGAAATATACTGATTATTGCAAACTTCATCTGTTTGCCGACGTCGTGGACTGTTGTAAAATTAATAACAAGTTACCACCTTCATTTGCTTTCGAAATCTACATATATTACAATTATGGCAAATATTTTCAAGTGAATTACAACATTATTTTATTGTTATTCCTGAAGGAGAATCAAGTGATGTTAATTGATGGCAATTGATTACTTTGCGGGAGTCACAAGTGGCAGCAAATTGAAATTCGATTTCTCGACGTTGTGATGAAAATTATATCATATTTGTTGAATTCTTTTCTGTTGAGCAGTCCCACAATTCATCATTTTCGAATTTTAATAATGTTTCCGGATTCGAATCGAAGAATTACTTTACTTCAACTCGCCAAGAACTAAGACTCATTGATTTCTATCAATTTACTTGCCTAGGTGGCATAACCAGAGTTAACGGCGAATTAGGATTCACAGAGTGTTGGGAAATCAATTCAAATAATTTTTCTTCTAGACTATGTTTCAAGCCGTGAATGAATTACATTGAGTTATCCAGAATGAAAGGTGACGTTAATAAAAAATATCTGTCTGAATTAATCTTCTCATTTCTTGGCAACGATTGATATACATTAAATTATAGGGTGTTTTGACCACATAATACAAAAACACATAAATAACTCAATAAAAGAACTGAACACACAGATTTTTCTGGAACAAGTATGTTGACAGCTCTGCTGTCTACTAAAATATGGCGGTATCAGGGCCGCCATTTTTTTGTTTCATTATTTTCATTATATTCCGCATTTTTTGTAATATTTCTTGTAAATAATTCGAAAATAACTTCATTGAAACTATCATTGGTCAACAAAAATGTGTATACGGCGATATAATAGTAGAGATGTTCTTCAAACAATTTAATTAGTTTCAAAAGTAGATTTTACGATTCAAAAGAAAACTTTGGTGGGGAATTTTATGAAAACAAATTTAAAAAATTATGTGGTATAAAACCGCGTCCTGATGGTGATGGTGTCCTACGGCTTGGCCGTCCCGATTTTTCATTTCATTTATTTTATTTTTTATAATACGCATTTGAAGTCATACATCTACGATTTAATAATGACAAACTTATTGAAACTATCACCAAGGATGTGTATATGATGATATGAGCGTAGAGATATTCGAATGCTGCGGATTGGTTTGGCCGTCGCGTATTTTTATTCAATTAAAACTATAATTTATCACCAAAGATGTGTAAACAACGATATAATCGTAAAGATGTTCGTTAGTAATTTTTGTTCGTTTTATATTTCTTTGTTCTGTATTATTCGATAAAGAAATCTTCAATGAAATATTTTGTAAAAACCGATGATGATGATGATGATGGTGCACAACGAAGGGTATAAGTTGGTAGCGAAGCTATCAACAATTTGTTTTGTTATATTTCACATTTTTGGTCATGCTTCTATATAATTTAGGTAAAAACATCATTAAAACTATCATTGGTTTCATTATTAGTGTGTTATATTTTATTTTGGTTCCAACATTATATGTTATATTCGATCATAAAGAAAACTTCAGTAGATATTCTTTGTTTCATCGATGATGGTGTCCTATGGTAGATATATGTTGCCAGAGCAGCTACCAACAAAAATTTTGCCGCTATTTTATACATTCATTCTTTATTTGTTTGTTATCATTGTTTATCATACTCCGCAGTCTTGAAACTAACTTTGGTCAAATATTTAGTGCTTTACATTACTTTGATATTAAAATAAATGTTTTATTTGATCCATAGAAAACTTTGATAAAATATTTTGTAATAACAGATTACGAAAAGTATGTGGTTATGAAACTGCGTTTTGATGAAAATAGTGTTTTATAGGCGATTTTTTTTCCTCTATATAATCCGATAAAAATTTATGATGGTATTTCATGGCAACAATTGAGTAGAATATACTTAGTGTTTGGCAAATCAAGGGTGACGAGTTATGAAGTGTATATAATATGTCGAAGAATTGTGGTATCTATTTCATCAGTTTTCAGTCATGTTTCCTGAATAATTATATTATATTAGAACTTTACCTAAGTTATTCGTAAATAAAATCAAAATAAATCATTTTATCGCCGCCTAATTTTTCGATTTCTCTTAATTTTTCGTTTTACATATATATCTCCTGTGCCAATAGATTCACACAAAAATTGTTGAAATGTTTTGCAGAAACTGTCAAATTGGATTGTTTTCTCCTACTTCTTTTCTATTTCGGTTCATTCCATAATACTTATCGTTCAAGGTAACCATGAATGAAAAAAACTTCAAGGCAGCTATGAATCCACGGATTTGGCCGGAAGGAGCGTGTGTCAGCAACTTTTTTCAGAAGAGGACGAGCTCAACTCATGCAGGATTGCCTCAGGTGGAATCAATGTGAGTGAGAATTATGACCTCTCATTATTGAACATAGTGTCTCAACCAAGAAAAACTGGACAATTTGATTACAGATTATTTTGATTATCATAACCGACCGAAACATGGTGTATGGCTGGAAATATTAGCTATTATAACTTTCCAAACTATTGCTTAACCAACTACAATAATATGGGTGGAGGCGTGAGCATATGGTCCAAATCCAATTTGAATGTTATACCTTTGGATCTCCACAAATTTTGTGACGAAAAAAATATAGAAATAACAGGTTCATCATGAAAGTATTCGCCTGGTATAAAATATATGATACTAATCTGCTACCGATATCCATCCGGTATTTTCGATATCTTTGCTACAAATCTAAACTCTCTATTAGACAATATTTTTAGCAAAAATGTATTTATAATCCTGAATGGTGACTTCAATCTAAATTCACTAGGAGAAGATGATGTAACAGAGTTTTCTAATCTACTGACATCGTATAATCTCAGTCCTAGGGTTAAAGAGCCAATCCGTGTCTGTTGTTCAGCACAAACAATTCTTGACCAAACCTATAGCAATAATTCAGATTACGACAAACATATAGTCCTGGACAACAACATATCAGATCACCGAACAATATTTTACTCCTTCAGTGTGAGAAATCCCGATATACTTTAAAATAACACCTTATATACTTCCAAGAGAATATTAAGTGATTCCAACATCAACAACTTCATAACAGAACTGAAAAATAGAACATGGGCAGACGTATATTCAGCAACAAACGTTGAAACGAAATTCAACATATTTCACGACAAACTGATGTATCACTTTGATCAGAGATGTCCACGAAAAATGACTAAAATCTCTAAAAATACTGAGAATGGGAAAGAATGGGTTAATCAAACAATCGAGCAAAAACTTGAAACACCTGTTTCATGCTCAAAAAAATAAAGATTCAAACCTGAAATAAACATATGAAATCTTGAAAAGAGAGCAAAATGAGCTCGTTAAAATCACGAAAAGCCAATTTTATCACAACAAAATATATACCTCTTCCAACATTAATAAATCTACATGGAGTGTTATTTCTATGTTGAACGCAAGATCCTCCACGAATAAAAACATTTGTATTAAACTGAATGATGAAGAAACTGAGGACCCACAAATGATATCCGAAGCCTTCAATAACTTCTTCATACAGGCTCCTTATGATACCATCAATGAAATCAACACAAAAAGAAAATCTCCACGTACTTCTCGGAGAAGTATAGCTAACAGTATTTTTGTAAGAAATGTCACAGAGGAATAAGGGACATCATAAAATATAAACTGAAAAAAAAACATTCCTGCGGTCCTGATAAAATATCAGGTAATTCGACTGAAAAAATTTGCTGATCACATCATCGAACCCCTCACTCATATAATAAACATATCTTTTCAAGAGGATTTGTATCCCACCAGATTGAAGAATGCACTAGTTTCCCCGATTTTCAAAAAATCAGACCCGCATAATTTAGAAAATTACCGGCCAATCACAATGCCTCCCGTACTCTCGAAAATTTTCGAATATTCTATGCTCTCTCAACTCCTAAACTTTTTAAATGTGAATAACTTACTCCATCCCGATCAACATGGTTTCCGTACAGGACATTCAACTATCAGTGCTATTAACTCTTTTTATGGAAACATTATACAATCTTTTGAATCTGGACAAAATCCAACAGGAGTCTTCTGCGATCTTAGTCGAGCTTTCGACTGTGTAGTACACGAAAAATTGCTTGATAAACTTTATCTTAATGGAATAAGAGGTAAATCTTACGAAGGGTTCAGTTCCTTTCTTGAAGGAAGAATCCAGCTGGAAAAATCAATCACACCAACAACATTAGAACAATAACTCATGTCTCAAGTCCACAACAAAATAACATTGGTGTTCCCCAAGGGTCCGTCCTAGCACCTATACTCTTCAAAATTTATATAAATGAACTGCCAACTGTTCTACCAAGAGCCTTCACTTGTTTGTATGCTGATGATGCTACCCTGCTTTTCTGTGAAGAATCCGCAGTAGAACTTCAAAATAAAATAAACAACACAACTGATGCCCTACATAGTTGGCTGAGCAACAACTCTCTGTTTCTCAATACGTCAAAAACAAGTTTGACTACTTTTCATAATAGGCAAAACACCAACCCACCTTCCCTGGACCTGAACATCTGCGGCACACCTCTTGAACATAGTTCATCTTCCAAATTCTTAGGTATCATAATCGACAACGATCTTAGATTCAAATCACATTGCAAAAATCTGACTAGCTCTCTACACTCCAAATGCTACCGAATTAGAATCCTCAAACGCGTTTTGGATAAACCTAGTTTGCTTCTATTTTATCACGCCCAGGTACAATCGAAAATTTGCTACGCAATCACAATATGGGGGAGCTCCCCAGCTGCGAAAGACGTATTCATCGCACAAAACCGAATAATACGTTGCCTTGCAAACGTCTCCCAGCAGACGTCATGTCGAAATCTTTTTAAGAAACTTGGAATTCTACCACTTCCTGGTCTTTTTATCTTAGAAGTCATAACATATATTCACGCGAATAAAAAAACCTTTCCAACAAACAACCAATATCACAATTTTAATTCGAGGGAAAAAAACTACTTCCATTTACCACCTTCGCATCTCACTTTTCCTCTAAAATCACTGAACGTGATAGGACTGAGATTATACAATGTACTTCCAAATGAGCTGAAAGTAATAGAACAGACGCATATTTTCAGAAAAAAAATCAAAGCATTTTTATTGGGCATTACTCCATACCACCTTGATGAATATTCTGAATATTTTTAATGTTTTATTTAATTTTATTGTTATAACAAACATTTTACCTGAAATATGTCCACATTTACAATTGTTCAGATATTTATAATATTTTTATCGATTTTGTGAGTTGATATCGTTGATGTGTGTCTCATTTTATCTATATTCAACTATGTATTGTATTTTATGAATGATTTTATTCATACATGTACCTTGTGTTGACCTGTCCTATAGCTTTATGAGCTCGCATTTGGATCAATAAACTATCTATCTATCTAAAAATTTGGCATTCTTTCCAATTTTGTTAGTTTTTTGGACATATATCTCTATTATTGAAGTCGGAAAGAATCCCAACGAATATTTTTGTAGAAACAATTAAGAAAGAATGTTGAAAGAAAACGATGAGAAGGCTTACGTGTTTGAGAAATCATGAACGTCAAATATAAAAAATGCGTGGGCTTACGTGTTTCCTAATCAAGAACGTCGAGACAAAACGATGCGTAGGCTTACGCATATGGGAAATCAAGAACGTTGAGGAAGAATGATGCGCAGGCTCACGCATTTGAGAAAATTCATAACATCGACAGTTATCTCTGGTAAAATATATTAAATTCATAATCTCAAAGAATAATTCCTGTAGAGTTGTTAGTGGAAACTATCAAAACGAATGATTTCACTGGAACAAACTCTTTCGGTTCTTTCTATGTTTCTCTAGGAATCTGGATTATTACTTTTTTTCAAATTATATATTCTGTACCATTGATTTTGGAGAAAATATCAATGCGATTTTTCGAGGATTCAATCAACAGGAGTAATTCAACTACAATATTTTTTTCTTTAAATTATCGAAGAATTTTGAATTTTTTTCAATTTTGTTAGTTCTTTAGTCATATGGTATTAATAAATTAGGAGAAAAAACTCTTATAGCCTATGTCGAAGTTGATTACTCACTTGCATAAAAAAAATTCATTATCTAAAAATTTGTTTTTTTTAAATTTTCTCAGATTTTGGATGAAAAAGTCCTCCAGCATTTCTCTTAACACTGTCAAAATGCATTTTTTTACTTCCATAAATACTTCGATTTATCCCAGTTTTTGGTATATTTTATCACAAGGAATAATTTTGGCCTCTCATATTTTGAGATAGTTTCAGTCGTTCATAGGATATTTGAAATTTTCCTTTATTTTTTTTCAACAATTTTTTCCACCCTCCAATCAACAAAGGGAAATGATAGTTCACAGTTCAGTGAAACTCGATACGTTCTATCGATTGATTGTTTCCGTATTTCGATAATTTGTTTTTTCTTATTTTCGCCATATTTCCTGTATTATCGAGTTACCAGAGGAAAATATAAATTTTTTGTAGAAAACGTTACGGAAATTAATTTTGCTCTCCCGATATTTTATGATTTTTCATTTGCTTTCGAGATATATAACATAAAATGAATTTCTGATCTCAATATTTTGATTTTTATTTGTTCTTCCATTTTACTATGGATGTAGAAAAAAAATACAGAATGATAATTTTTTGCGTCATCCAGAGGCACCTATTGGATCATTGAGATCGGATTTATTTGATAAATTCAGAAGATATCTCATTTTGAACCAAAATGTCTCTTTTTGTATGTATTTTTTCGCAACACAACACAATAGATGACCAAAAAAAATGGAAAAATCCCGGAAAAACCACCTTTTAGTTTTCCGATTTCATTCATATTTTATTGACATAATATTGTTTCGATTACTTTAAGATGACGGAATTTCGGGTCGATATTTCGAATGTTTCTGGAGATATATCGATTTGAAATACCACATCCGGACAGACAGACAGACCACATACAAAACCAAAGTTGCTCAAAATCCGATGAATATCATTTTTTGCCAAAATAACCGTGTCTCCATCTCGCTTAGTTTCCGAGATAGCTTTTCTATACAGCCCGTCATATAATCCTCTATAGTAATATCGTCGTATAACAAGGTGCATGCTGGAAAAAAATCAAATGAATGTCCCCTGGAGGAGTATTCACCACAACTTTTGAGATTCTTTTTTTTTCATTCATTCGACCAGTGGAATGAACCCATTTTGGCAAAAAAAAACAAGATACCTGACATTCCGGCGCTGAGGCATGTTAATTGATTTCCAAAAGACCTAATATATCATAGTGGCTTGTTATGGAGATCGCTAGAGTATGCAGAGAAATAGTGCTATGTCAGATATAATGTGGAGATGTCTGTGATTTTGATTAATTTCTTTTTTTTGTTCAATTCAATGTTTTCCATTACAAGAATCAAGAGTGCTACAGAAATGGAAAGACCGATATCTCGACTTCCCATTTCGAATTGAATAAACTCCGAAACGATGCTTCAGGACCGTTACTTCGAAACATTTCTTCGGATTTCAAGAACAGCATTCGACACGCACCGTTTATTAACAGGATTTGATTGTCCCCGGCACGGCTTATGCATAAAAATGACTCGATTTGCCAACTTGGAACTGTTTCGAAAATCCAATAAGCCGACCGAAAGGGCCGATAACTGCGTAAACACAAACCCAATTACTTTTACTCGGTTAGTTGAAGATTTTCCGAAGGATTGCTGGGAATGAGAGTCTCGAAGTATATACAAGGCTGCTATTATTTTGGTTGGAATTATGATAATGAAAGTAATAACAACAATAACCAGTGTAGGAAAATGCAATATGTATTTTGAACGAAATATTTATTTTTCCAAAACTCGACGAAATTCACAATTGACTTTTTTCTGAAATCGCTTAAGATTGCCTACTTTCTCGAAGCAACTTCAGACCCCAAAATCCGCTCATCTAGTATTTTAGTCCGTTGCTAAGCAACGAATTTTTGCCGGCCTAGGCCGTCAAAATCGGTCCATAGCGGTTTTTTATATAGATTTTAGACGGTAAATAAATACACGCAAACAACCAACTCACATCGAGAACAGTTTTTTAATATATTATTACACAGATGGAACGTTTATTATAACTTATTTTGTATATTTATGATGCAGTCTGTACAATTATTAAACATGGGCAGAACTATACCTGAAAAGTCATTCTCATTGTCGCTTCTCACTCTAAATTCATCTCTTATGTTACCTGAATAGTCAGCGACGTTATTGCTGTTGTCTTCTTCGGCAATAATACTAATATCATTGCAGATTTCTCTTTGTCACTTCCCCCACTAAATAGTTTATCTGCTATGTCTACTTAATTTGTAAAAGATTCTTCTCTCTATCCTTCGGCAACGGTTGAGGATTTCCATCCCCCATGCCTCTTTGGAGCAATTAAATCTGCCCCAGCATTAACCAAAATTGTCGCAGAGGATCGAGTCCTGTCCTGTCCTGTCGTGTCTATTCATGTGCATATGGCAAATTTGAAATTTTTGCGACAATTTAAGATATTTTGCAAAACTAATGCATTCCCACTACTTGCCTGCAACCTTTCCCATTCGAATATTTAAAGAAAAAGCGGCAACTTTCAAAATTTTCTGGACGACATGCAACATATTTTCTGGTCTGGTCTGATTCTATTCAAAATTGGTATGTGGGAGTTTTTGGGGTAATTTTTTTTTTAAAATGGCTGAATTTTGTGATTATGGTCTGATTCTATTCAAAATGGGTATGTGGGGGTTTTTGGGGTCTAATATTATGATTCTTCTGTAAAAATTGAAAAATTCAAGATAGCGGGCGGCTTCAAAATGGCGGCCTAGTTTTGTGATTATGGTCTGATTCTATTCAAAATTGGTATGTGGGGGTTTTTGGGGTCGGATATTATGACTATTTTGTCAAAATTGAAGGATTCAAGATGGCGGCTCCAAAATGGCCGCGAGTTTTGTGATTATGGTCCGATTCTATTAAATATTGGAAAATAATACAGGATGTTTTCTAACTACGGTACGGTCCATTAGCAAATGGAAATACGGAAGAAGCACGGAGAATCTACCAGGATAGATATCTTGACAGAGTAATTCCATGTGCTAAAACATTCAGAACGCTACATGCAAGATTATGTGAAACTGGAAGTTTTAATAAAAATGTAAGTGGTGGAAGACCAGAAACTGTAACAACGCCTGAACTAGAAGAAGCTATACTTGATGCGATAGAAGAATATCCTCCAAATAGTACCAGGAAGATTGCACTGCAGCTTGAAGTAAGCCCAAAAACCGTTTGGAAAGTTATTAAAAGAAACCTCCTATACCCATATCACATACAGCGGGTCCAAGCTCTACTGCCTGGGGATTTTCACCCAAGTTTAATGTTTTGCAAGTGGTTGATTCATACGATGGCACACAATAATAATTTTTTACCAAATATTTTATTTACGGACGAGGCAAATTTTTCACGAGAATCTATTATGAACTTCCACAATAACCATTTCTAGGCCGACGAAAATCCCCCACATTATTAGAGAAAGTCATTTTCAGCAACGATTTTCGCTGAACGTTTGGGTAGGAATTATTGGTGACTACCTAATTGGACCCTTTTTTTACCAGCAAGATTATCAGGTCCATCCTACACGGCTTTTTTGCCAAATCATTTACCCATTTTGTTGGAAGAAGTACCCGTACTTGTAAGAGGCAACATGTGGTTTATGCACGACGGAGCTCCAGCTCATTTTAGTGTTCTTGCTCGTCAGCATCTCGACATCACCTACCCTTATCGCTGGATTGGACGTGCAGGACCTCAACATTGGCCCGCTCGCAGGCCTGATATGAATCCTCTAGATTCATAGTAATGGGGTCATCTGAAGGCTCTCGTTTATAAAACCCCTATACTAGATGTGAATGACTTGAGGAATCGAATAAGTGACAATTGCAATGTCATAAGGAATACTCCAGGTATTTTTGAACGTGTCAGACAATCAATGACACATCGATTGCAGTCGTGTATTTCATCAGACGGTGGACATTTTGCTCATTTACTTTAAGGTCGAAATTGTTTATTTTTTACTTTAGGTTTGTATTGTATGTTGTCCATGGATAATTTGTAGAATAAGTTAAATAATTTTTTTCTCGAAAACGAAGCTTGATATGAATAAAACACAAGGAATCAAAGAGTTGTTTTCTCAGTTGTTTAATCTGAAAAAATAAAATACCACAAAAAAAGTACTTTTTTTTTTCTCAGTATTGTTAGCTGTGGTGCCCACTGAGACGTCCCTGGACCTACTTGGGGCCAAATAATTGCCTTATTACTCCAAATAGCTGTATCACATCTCAACCACATCGGTTTCAGGATATTCAGGATATTCTATAAACACCTTTTTTTTAATACTTCAACGCCCTGTATCTCAGAAACGAAGCAACTCCGGACATATGTTCATAGAAACTTTTTTTTTGTCAAATGACCTAACGAATCACCCCCTGAAGTTTCGTACCGTAGTTAGGAAACACCCTGTAGTTAAAAAACATTAATAATAATGATAATAGTTTTAAAAACTGAAAACACGCGTTAATAGAAAACTAAACTAAGAAGTTGAAAATAAATAATAGTTTAAAAAAACTAAAAAACACGCTTCTATAGAAAACCAGACTAAAAAAATTGAAAATAAGAAAAAAAATTATTTTATTTTAAAAAAAGCGTGGGGGGCAGATATCAATAATTATATAGTACATTACACACCTAGGGCAGTGAAGTAAGAAATGTCTCAGATCACAGGTAATTGTTGGCCAAGGCGATACCATGCACCCCACGCTTTTTTTTTAAATGAATAAATTTTTTTTCTTATTTCTTGGAATAATCCATGGAACGTTTGTGAGCGTATTCATATTTTGCCTTGGATTTATTTGGCAATAAATTCAAGATGATATTTTCTGCAGCATTCACCAACTCTGGTGGTGTCTCGCACACCTAAGCATCATCATCACTATCCATTTTAAATATTTTTAAATGTTTTTTAGCGATATGTAGGTATTAAAGCGAAATAAGTAGTGAATCTCTTACTATTGTCACAACAATAAACAAACAGTGATTGTCAAGAAAACGATTTCATAGGCAATAAGATGGTATTAAAAAATTGTTATGCATATATAAAAATTCCTTAATTTATGATAATGTTGATTGTGATTTCAGAAAAACTAGTATGTGTACCTTGTAGTAAAAGCACATTCCCAGACTTGCCTCGGATTGACGCCTCTGCCAACAATTTACATTGTCGTTCGGAAATGTGTTGCTTTTACTACTGGATACACAATGTACTATTGTTTGTGTTGAATGGTCAGAAAATATCTCCTTCGAAGAATTTTTATCGCCTTCTTCCGGTGGGCTGACCATCTCGAAAGGGCGCTCACCAAAAATCATTATAATGTGCCAGGAAGGATACCATATTTCAGAAAAGTAATTTTTGTTCTCTGGCAGATATGAGAAAAAGTTCAATTATCGTCTTGAAATACTATATTATAAAGGCAAATGTCGAGTTTGAAATATTTTCTTGGGATAGGAGTTAGGAAGAGGAAATAATATTAGAAATAAGTAATTAGATAGGTGAGGAGAAACGTTCTTTCACCACAATGTTTTTTTTTTATCTCTTCGTTTGATAAAATTTGACCAAAAGTGATAAAAAATCCAGGTCCGTATTCAAAATTTCAAAGTTAGGGGTTGCCCAAGGAAAACAACACCCTGTAGAACACTTTCGTTTACATATTTTCACAGCCCATTGGAAGTTGCAATGACAAAGTGCAAACAGTTTCTGGAAATCTATTGTATTAAAGCAGATATAAGTGAAAAACCAAAATAAAATGTTTTGTTTTTTCCTTTAATCTCTGAAAGTGAGAGGGCTAGCTCAGATTTTTCAACATCATAGTAATGAGTTCCATAATACGCAATTTTCCTTCATTCAACCCTCTCTGTAGCTCTTACCGTTTCCGAGATCTCCATGCATCTACTCGAATTTCACTCACCCGGTATAACAGACCACAAATAGTTTTTTTACTGAAAATGTAATTTGTTCAAAAAATATTACTTGTGCCCTATCGGGAACATCATGCACCAGAGCAAGATTGAAAAAAATTTATAATTTCGGATAATATCGAAAACATTCATTTATTTTTCAGGTAGACGTCCGAGTTACAACATGAAATTCCTTAAAACCTTTTTTTTGTGTAAAAACAATAAATGAACGTTACACTTCACGCATTTTACTCTTGACTTTCTAGGACCCTCTAATTTCTTGAACTCTTCCTGTCCACACTGGCCAATGATTGGATATATTGATTTGGTCTAGGGTGAATGCATTTTCTTTTTGGTCTCTGGAGTAGAACTTCTTGGGCGGCCTATTTTTTTTTCCAATGAAACACCATGTTTGCACAGTTGCTTGGCCAGAACTGTTTTGAAAGAAAGTAGAGGCAGTACTTTTTTGTGTTTTCCAAGCTGCTTTATTCTTCTATCAAATGACCAAGCATTGACCACATCGGCATCCAACATATGTAAAAAAAAAATCAATGGTACCACTTTTTACCTTTATGGGGTAATGACCTAAAAGTAAATCTTGCAGGTCAACGTCGCTCGTATGTTGCTTGTATTCTTTGGCGTTATCAGGGCAAGGTATATTTTCTCATTATCAGAGCGAAAAAAACGTGACAAATTTTATTGTCATTCCATTGAACTGCACTGATTTCAGTTTGCTGAAGTGGAGCTCTTTGTTCTAATATAATACACCTTTATTTTCGTTTCATATCTTCCTTCAGAAAGGCGCTTATAATTCGGCAATCTATTTGTACGTACAGTGGTTACTGATTTTGTTTTGCTTTGAATATGCTCCCAGAGAAGGACTAGAAAAATAATTGTAGTGCTCATCTTTAGGAATTACACGACACATTCTCACTACCACTTTAGTTGCAGCTCCAAGATTAGCCTCATTCGGAATTTCAATGTACCCCTGCTCACCACTAAATAATTCAAAATTGCCGGAAAATCCAGAAACTTCCGAAAGAACCCACATCTTGTATCCCCACTTATGAGGCTTTTTAGGGTTGTACTTTGAAATGAATAACTTGCTCATCGCAGGACAAAGACTCCTGTAGAGGTATTTCCATACAGGCATTGCGAATCTGGTTAATAATAGGTAGTATTTGGTCGACACTATTCATTCTGTACTATTGTCACTGAAATATTTTTTTTGTTATTTTTTCAAAGCAATTTATAGGCATTACTTCAGCTATTCTTGTTTATTATGACCAGATTCCTCTTGTAGTAGGTTGTCGGATGAGTGACATCCATAGTAATATTCCCATACATTTTTCAATTTCTTCAATGGGTGTGGTGATTGGTCAAGCTGGTTGCGACTAAACAAATACACGTTTGATGTACAATTTCAGTTACAAATTCATGCGAAAGGAAGCGATTCAGCTTCAAAATATGAACTGAAAACAATTCAGAATCTAGGAATTCAACATACTCGTTTTTTTGTTGTAGTTTTTTTCCATCTTTATGTCTCTTTTTTTGGTTTCCTGTTCTCCTGAAGTCTTGCTAGAGAAATATTATCTTCAGGTTTCCCTTCAGAGTGATCTGACTCAGAATGATCCACATTTTGCAGCTGTACAGGTTCTGAAATGTCATCGTCATATTTTTAGGAAACGAATATATCAATTAGTATGATACAACTACATATGCATAATGTTCCCAAGTGGGAACAGAAAAATATGGGATCAAATCAAGGAAATCTAACAATTTCTCATTACTCCTGTTTACTATAATTTACCAATAAGTAAATATTTTTATTGTTGACACATTCCTGTTTTTCCGATACAAATATCACAATTCCAATATGGCTTACACACATAACATGAATGTCATTTTTATGATCTGAACAAATTTGTTAGCTTTACTACCTTGCACTGTCGCCCATTGAAAAGTAGCGGTACTACGATGTTCCCAGAAAGGAAATATATGCATATTCGTTTAATAATGCTACCAGGCTTTTCTTTTGGATTTTTTCCAAATTGTGTTTCCAACTGGAAACTTCAATCAATGGTGGGTTAATATTGTAACTAGGCATTTTTGTCAAGCTCCGTTACTAAGAATGGATAACACAAGGTCAAAGTGCCTTTGGTACGCCCTGACTATTTGAGGTTTGATTTCAATTACGTTCTGGAACAAAACATTATCTAGTTTGAAAAATTGTTGCTATTACGCAAAGCTACTGAAAATATTACAAAACCAGGCAAAAAAAGTGCTTATTCCTTTTTGCATCGTACAAAAAAATTGAAAGACTTTTCGGACTATTTTTACTATAATGATAGAAAAGGGCATATTCGTATTAGTGGAAACGTAGTATGCTTTTTCATAAGGGGACAAAAAGGTAAGCCGCTTTTTGGTCCAGTTCTTAGGTCAATCAGACAAAAAGAGCGTTTTTCTTGATACGGTTTTTGTCCGATATATCTTGTAAAAGCGAGATTGAATTATAATCAAGGCTCGTTCCAGTTTGCTATTCGTACAACAGTAATATATCAACCGTACTGTACTGAAAAGTTTTGAAAGTTTTCCAGTAGTAGTGTGATACATGTAAGCTATGTTTTCCGTACCATCTTTTGATCAACCTGAGATTTTCCTTGTGTCAGTGGGGCACCGATATTACCGTATTTTCCTATTGAACATAATATTTCGAACGTATTTCATACCCATTTGATTCAATCAGGCTTATTTTGCTTGTGGGAAATCGTTCATCTGTACCAAAATTGGATTTGCGTCTTCACTGAATCGTGGTAAAATTGAAATAATTTAATTGCAGTACCGGAATCTGGCGATAACTCATTTATAAGCATTAGATTTTTCTGCCTATTGAAATTTATTCTCGTGAGGTATTTCATTTATTCTATAATCATTACTGTAAGATCACACTTTCGGCTGATGTAGGTGTTCAGAGTGTAGAATAATTCATGGGCTATTTGGTATTGCATTGTTCGAATGTACTACAAACTGATATATCACTTCCAGCTCGTTGTGCTGAGAGCCATTAACATAAGCTCGATGAACCGCGGTTGTCCACCAAAGCCCTGGGTTTAAATCCGATTTGAGGTTGGCGTATGTTTACAAGTTTTATTTAGTTCCACTTGTTCGTTCGTTTGTTAGTTTGGGTCAAATCTTGCAAGTAAATTTTGACCGACTGCTAGAAGTCCGATTGAGTTGTTTATCGTCCACCAGGAACAAATGTAGAGGTCTGTATGCAGGAGATGGGTGATGTACTGGAACGAGTGTATTTGGAAACATCCATGGTGGTGTTAGTTGGTGATATTAATATTAATTTGCTAAACTGTGACTCTCGCGATACTCAACTATTCACTGCACTAGTTTCTTGTTTTGATATGAACCAGATTCTAGAAAATTCTACTCGGATAACAACAACCTCTGAATCCTTGATTGATGTTATTTGCATTAGTAAGGATGTAATGGTAAGAAATTCTAATACACTTGATATGAATGGTATAACTGATCACCTGATGGTATATTGCGATATTGATTTCAAAGGTGAAGACACTCATGATGACTTGATCTTTTATAGAAATTTTAGGAATTTCAATCATGAACTTTTTTCCCTAGATGCTGATAAATTACCATGGGGTGAAATTGTGACTATGCAAGATATTAATTCCAAAGTAAACTTTCTAAATGAATGCATCATTACGCTATTTGACAAACATGCTCCTATTTGCACTGTGAACAGGAAACATAAAGCACCCCCTTATATAACTTATAATATCAAATTGATGATGAAAACCCGTGATAGAGCTCATGCCAAATATCTTAAAGAAAAAACAGCAGCAACTAGACAATACTATGTAACTTTACGCAACTACGTCAGTGATGCAGTAAAACGTGAAAAACAGCATACATACAATTTGTTCTGAACAAAAATAAAACCAACTCAAAAGACATGGAGAAATCTTGCAGATTGGGGTGTTACTACAAAATCATCCTCACAAATTAATAGCCTGCCAATTGAACTACGTAGACCTGAAGAAATTAATGACTATTTTTTAAATGTGGCTGGACATTCAATAGTAAATAATGACACTCTTTCATTCTATAATAGTAATAAATTGAATGCTCCTTTGAACTTTTCCCTTGCGATATATGTAATGCTGATATTTTGACTGCTATCAACGAAATAAAATCCAATGCTTTAGGAATTGACAATATAAATATCAAGATGATTTCCCTAGTGATACCACACTGTATTGATGAAGTTAAACATATTTTCAACGAGTCCTTCAGACAGGGTATTTTTCCAGATGTCTGGAAGGTTGCTAATATAATTCCAATCCCGAAAAAGAAGGCACCTACCTCTTTCAGTGACCTGCGCCCTATTAGCATTCTGCCCTCATTCTCTAAAATATTCGAGAAAAATGTTTCCCATCAAGTAAGAGCTTTTCTGGAAGAAAATGAATACTTCTTGCTAATATAATTCCAATCCCGAAAAAGAAGGCACCTACCTCTTTCAGTGACCTGCGCCCTATTAGCATTCTGCCCTCATTTCCGAACGAGCAGTCTGGGTTCCGCAAAAAACACGGAACACAGACTGCCCTCTTGAAAGTGATCAACGATCTTGCGAGAGCCAGAGATGAGTCAGAAGTCACCATTTTAGTACTGCTTGATCAAAGCAAAGCTTTCGATTTAGTTAATTTTGATTTGCTCATTGGCAAACTCAAGTTCATAGGATTCGACGACATTTCTCTTAAATGGATGACCAGCTATCTCACAGGCCGATCACAGAGGGTCAAACTGGATGATTACTCATGGTCAACCCTAAAAGAAACCTCCTCAGGTGTACCGCAGGGAAGCATTTTGGGGCCCTTGATGTTTTCAATGTTTATTTTTGATTACCCCACTTCCCTATCACATTGTCAGGTACATCTATACGCAGATGATATACAGTTATATTTGTCTTCCCATAACACTGATACAGAAAGTTGCGTAGCTAATTTAAACTCAGATTTGCATAAAACATTCCTTTACTCGGAGCATCATGGACTGAAAATTAATCCAAATAAAACCTTGGCTCTATGCATAGGATCTCAGGGACAAAAAGTTGAAACCCAAAGAAACTTTAGGCTCACTCTCGATAACGCAGACATTGACTGGGTAGATAGTGCTAAAAATCTTGGCGTAATCATAGATAGCTCTTTGTCTTTCGATGAACATGTCAAAAACATTTCTAAAGTATCATTCTTCAAACTCAAATCGCTATATAAATTCAAGTATCAGTTATCTGAAGAAATGAAACTCAGGCTAGTTAAAACTCTTATTTACCCCCATATCGAGTATTGTTGTTCGGTGTATTACAATTTTTTGCCGCAATATAACAAATTGAAGTTACAACGCATACAAAATGCTTGCATGCGATTTGTATGCTGCATTCCATATGGTGAACATGTCACGCCATTTTTGTTTAAAACGAAGGAGTTGAATGTGAGGTACAGAGTCCAATATTTGATAACAATTTTTCTGTTTAAGTTGCTCCAAACTAAACCTAGTTATTTATAGTCTATTAAGCAGGCATTCTGACATACATTCGGTCAATTTGAGAATTAACTCATTCAACATACCTAGGCACCGTACTTTCAAATATGAAGGATGTTTTTCAAATATTGCCCCTAGTTATCTGAATGAAATTTTACCCATTTTACATCATAATATTCATCAATTCAAGAAAAAAATTAAATCACAGCTGCTTACTGCTCAGTGCTAATATAAGACTCAATGTATAATATTGTAATGAATTCGTTAAGTTGACCAATGGAATGTCAAGGATATTAATAGCTATTAGCACATTTATGATTGTATAAATTTTGTTTTGTTCTTTCTTTCTCTCTTCATTATTTTTTTTCTTTTTTTAATTATTTTTCTTTTTAATTTTATCATTATTTTCTTACACACACTATTTAATTTTTAGGAGGGGTGGAAGATAGCCTTTGGCTAACCCTTTTCCTTTTATGTATAAAATGTACTTTATGCATAATAAACGATATTATTATTATTATTATTATTATTTGAAATTTGGCATGTGTTCATAATTTCGGTGACAATGCATTATGGAATTTTTGTTAGAGAAAAAAGAAGGAACGGCGGCTCCAAGATGGCGGCCGAGATTTGTAATTATGGTCCGATTTGATTCAAAATTGGTATGTAGGAGTTCTCGGGGTCGGGTATTATGAAAATTCATAAATTCAAGATAGCGAACGAGTTTTGTGATTATGGTCCGATTCGATTCAAAATTGGTACGTGACGGTTTTTGGTGTTGGAGATCCTGGATTTTTTGTCAAAATTCATGAATTCAAGATGGCGGCCCCAAGATGGAGGACGAGTTTTATGATTATGATCCGATTCGATACAAAATTGGTATGCAGGGGTTTTTGGGGTCGGAGATTATGATTTTTTGTTAAATCATGAATTCAAGATGGCGGCCCCAAGATGGGGGACGAGTTTTTTTATTATGGTCATAATTTATTCAAAATTGATATGTGGGCGTTTTTAGGATAGTATGTTATGAATTTTTTCTCAAAAACTATGAATTTTAAATGGCGACTTCAGGACGAGTTGTGATTATGGTCAGATTCTATTCATAATTAGTGTGTGGGAGTTATTGGGGTTGGAGATCATGATTTCTTTCAGCTCAACAGGGAAGAGTCCTTGTAATAACGATGCTCTATTAGAATTGAACAGATTGGGACGAACTAACTGAAAAGCAAAACATGAAACCAATAAAACGTACCGTGTACTAGAACGTATAAAATGAGTTTAAATCGTCGCTGACAATGATTCAATTATTGTTTGTTGAATTATTTGGTTTCAAAAAGCTTGTCGCGTGAATTGTAATAGAATTAATACTTCGACAAGATGTTACTTACCAACCAAATCATTGTCCAATGAAATTATTTGGTATCTACTTTTATGAATACCTTGTGAAAATCAAATACTTTGACAAGTTTTTACTCACCAACCAATCACTACCCAGTCAAATTAATTGGTACCAAGTTTACTCTCGTTTCGGATGTCCATCGCTTCAATCTGCAATCTGCAATCGTCAGTTGAATGCTGAAGACGATTGCAGATACAAGCATTCGAAACGTTGTGAGAACCTTTCGAATCCATTAAGGCGATGGACGTCCGAAACAAGAGTAATCAAGCTACCACATCGTCTACAACCTTCAAACAAAAATTGGTACCTACTTTCATGAACACTTTGCGCAGCAAACTTTTTGAAACCACATAATTCAACAATGGATAATTAAATTGTTGTCAGCGATGACTTGAACTTATTTTATAAATTTTAATAAAAGCTTGTATTTCCAAACGTTTTTGATTAGTTCGAATTCTGGAATAGACCGAGTGAGAGCAACTGCCGCGAAAATAATTCAAATTATAAATTGTCCTCACTCATTCACGTTGAAGCATGATAATAGTCTCAGTATTCAGAATAACCCAGATAGCCGAGCGGACCAAGGCGACAGGTTCACGATCAAACTTTGGATCTCGCGAGGGAGCGTGGGTTCGTATCCCACACCTGGCAATTTTTTTTTTAATTTTTTCCTTCAAAATTGAAAAATGATTTGTTTCTGTCCCAAAACAAATCATTCCTCATGTCTGAGAGCTGGTTCCAGAAAACCTTGCAGATCGAGTAACAGAATGAAATATTTCTTCAAAATAGCACTCAGGGAGACCATAATAAAAATAATTTAGTGCTTTGGCAGAATTGATTCACAGGATTTGTATGCCCTCACTTCAGTCACCTCAGGATCGATGTACTTGATATTGCGATGGCCAGAAATATTACCCGGAACTGGAACATGCACGTCCTCCCCGAGTTGGGCTCACAATTCGATGACTCTATCGCCCCAGACAGATCGTTTGTGTGCAAATGTAGATTGAGAGAGATTCAGATCACTTCTGGAGATAGCTTGCTGGGCTCCTGAGAGTGAAGATTCCCCACTTGAGTTAGATGAGGCTGTAGCGCATTACGAACTCACTCTTAAAAATGTTTTAGAGGATTCCTCAGTTTTTTGATGAATTCCCACAGAGAATTGAAAATCTGATTCGAGAAAGGAACAAAACGAAGAGAGGTTACCAAAGGAGTCTTCTCCCTGCGGACAGATGCTATCGAACCGAAAAAAAAATCCACGGATATCAGTGGATTCGAAAGTTTCACATCAAATTTTCAAGTTTTATTATTTTTTCCAATCCCGTAGTATCTATTTCCTCTTCATAAAATCGAAAAGGACCCAAAAATATATGTAATTCTATTTTATTCTCCTTTCCTTTCTCCAGTCAAAAGAATTCACGCCATAACAGATGTAAAACTCACTTTCCATTCAAAGTATTCGGTGTTATAGAGGTGTGCCATTGAAAAAACTAGCTGAACATCGGAGATACAAAAAACGTCATCCCGAACGTTCTTACGTTATTTTAATGAGCGATAGTCTGGAAGCATCACGAAAGATAATCCCAAAAACCAACAAAGGTCAGACAGTAAAAACGGGCAATTCCACCCTTCCCTGTCTGGCCTTCGGATTACCCCCGTAGCCTTCGAAAACATATCATTTCGTCACCTTTGCATAGTGCATGCTACCCCGATGGCGATACCTTTCTAGCAGTGGCGCGTTTACTTATGGGCTAGAAGGGCCTGTAGCTCATAGGCGTCGACTCTCATATAGTTGAAATAGGGAAGGAAAATGATGAATTGGGTATTTTGTTAAGTTACAGAAAATTCTGACACAGATTTTCCACATCCTCCTGCAGATGGCTAAGTAAATCTGGTTAGTTGGCTAATTTGGATAGAAGATTTGACAGGAAACCTTCGCGAACATTCTTAAAAGGAGCGTAGTTTCTTAGTTTCTCTCCATCTTACTACTGTATGAGAAGCGATTAATACCCTAGTATGTGAATCCTAGTAGTTAGTTGAACAAGTAGTTTTTAGTAGAAACTTAAGTATTTATCATTAGCATGGTGGTATAAGATTTTTTCAGTATATAATGGTGGTTGATTATTGTGTAAACACACCAAAACAACCATCATCAATCAACCTTCATCTGCATTCACTTCATGGTTGTCACCGGATTCCATACAGAAATCTCATATTCAGACGCCAACAGAAACTTTTCTTTGCTTTGACATTTCGTCATTCGGCCAGACACAAGTAGACTATGTAGTATAATGAAAATAGGAAAAACTAATTCTTGGTAAATCAATTTTTTGTTTCAATAATCTATTTTACTATGAAATGTTCCAATTATTGTGGCCGAATGTTCATTTATTAATATATTTTCTACTATTCCAAACCCTTAACCCAAAAAAACTTATGAAATTAATTTTTTTTTTTTGAAAAATTGATCCTAGTCTCAACAAACCTTCTGAATATTATATAATAAAAATATAAATAATCAATAGAGCCCAACTGATGAAAGAAATCCTTCCTTAATGTGGAAAATCTTTGAATCTAGGGAATACAGGAAAGGACGACAAGATCTTCCTTCAGAATTCTATCGGGTTGATACTTGAAATTCAGTAGATCCAGTGAAATCTCATATTGAAACAACTAAACTAAAAAATCTCCCACATACCAATTTTAATAAGGCCATAATAACAAAACTCGTCCGCCATTTTGAATTCATGAATTTCGACAAAAACTTCATAATCTTCGACCCCGAAAACCTCCACATATCAATTTTGAATAGAATCGGACCATAATCACAGAGATCGTCCGCCATCTTGGAGCCGCTATTATGATTTTATGAATTTTGACCAAAAATTCAAAATCTTCGATCTCGAAAACCCCCGTATACCAATTTTCGATCGAATCGCACCATAATTACAAAACTGATCCGCATTTTGGAGCCGCGATCTTGAATTTGTGAATTTTGACAAAAAAATCATAATCTCCGACCCTAAAAACTCCCACATACCAATTTTGAATAAAGTCGGAGCACTATCGCAGAGATCTTCGGCCATTTCATTTTTTTCACTAACAAAAATTCCATAATGCATTTTTACGGGAACTATGAACACATGCCAAATTTCATGTGAATAAGACAACTAGAAGTGGGTCAAATTAAACTTTTAAGATTTCGTTACACACATTGGGACAGGTAGAGTAGAGTTTATTCAGTTGAATCTTAACATATTTTTCTCTTTTGATTGATAAGAGAAGCCACATAAGCATAGCTTGTTTTGTGGAACATTTTCTTATCGTTAATTTTTATATTGATTCCTACAGAGTTAATAGAAATTATAAATTGATTTTCTGAATAAGGGTTAGGAGAAAAGGAAAAAGAGAGAAAAATAACAACTATTCGAGAGTTGATTTCAGGATATCCTTATATTGAGATTGTACAAACTTTTTGGTATATTTTTTAAACTTGTTTTTATTTTGTATATTTCTGATTTCGATAGGTAGTACGTTAAAGAGTTAAGGACCATAATAGGTTACATATTCCTGGGTAATTGTGGTTCTATGCAAGGGAATAGGAATTACCTGCTTTGCCGTACTTCGGGTATGATGATAATATATTTCTGGGGAGGATGTACAGTTTTTTGTCCAGATAAGGTATTGATTCAAAATCAAAAACTCCTATTTCATTATAGAGATGTTCAGTTCCGTATCTCTTGTTTTTATTAAACAATATTTTCAGTAGGGTTTTTCGTGTAACTTCTGAGCAGTGAAGGAAAGTTCTGAAAGTTCCACCCCAGACAATAATGCAGTAGCGAATAATGGACTCAGCCAAGCCATGGTACAGCAATTTTTTTTCTATTCAAGATATGTTTTAGCTGGTAGAATTTATATATTAATTTTCAGAGTCTGGTTATAGTATGATTGATTTATTCATTTCGAAATATGTGTAAGTCAATTTTCACACCCAGACACTTTATTTTTTTAATTTTTTTTATGGTTGAACAGGTGCAGTTGGTGTAATCTGTGCAGATGGATCCATAAAGTCCAATATTGTCCTTTTTTGGTTGATCTTTTATTGTGGACGAAAAAGTGATGAATTCAGTTTTATCTATATTTAGACTAAGCATTCTTTCATTTAGCCTGCTAAATATTTTGTCGAGTCCATTTTCCGCTTTTTCATATGTTTCATCCCAATTTTTTCCTAAAAATACTATTGCGGTATCACCAGCATAAGAGATGAGTTTTCCATCTATATCTTTCGAATTATACAGGCTGTTGATATTAAGTAGGAAGAAAACTGGGCACAGTGGCACACCCATGGATACCGGTAATGGGTCACTTGACGTATTTTTTTTTGTGATTTGCGTAAGGTAAATGTCCCAATTATCGACACAATAGCGTGTTCGTGAGAATGACGAATACTTTTCGAACCCAAAGGAAATTTTTATGTGGTTGCAATATATATTTTCCTAATCTTTGTACCTTCATTTTCAATAAACAGACAAAGAAAATGACTCATGAATTGGTAAAATAATTTAAATTAAATGAATGAAAACGCAAAGCAGATGTCCCAATTTTCGACACCTGAAAAATATGAATAACCAATCGCCGACATGTAAGAGGATCAATGTTCGACACTGTGAAAAATAAATATCTATTGTGAATGAAACAGTATAAAAAAGTTATATTTCAATCTCTAATAAAAAGAACAGTATAAAAATAATAACAAAAGTTATAAAAAACAACTAAAATATGAATTCTTGAATAAACTTAAAAAACAAAGAAAAAGTTTGGTTCATAATCAATTTCTAGAATTTATTTTCTCCATTTCAGGTACTTCATATACGCCACGTTTATTTAACTGTTTTGGCTCCGCAATTTTACATATGATTTCTTCAAAATCGTACTCCAAAATATCATCGACGTTTGGGCATTTCCAGTTCCCACCACTCCTTGCCATAGCTTTTATAGTATATGATTGTTCGGACATGTCTATAACTAAACCGGGAAAATATTCAGAATCGTATTCAACGATCACGTAATCACCTATATCGTATTGATCAGTTTTCGATAGAGGCTGATTTTCTTCCTCAATCTCTACCTCATTTCTGGTTTTTTGTCTACTTTTCGTTTTTTTCTGCTAATTCTCTCTCTTCTTCTTTTCTCTGCTCAGTCTCTTTTTTCTCTAATTTTTTTCTGTGATTTTCCTGCCAGTTCGAAGAAGATGCAACAGCAGGTAATTTTTCCCTTTGTTTTCTGTTATTTCTAGTAGTTGGTTGGTTTTCTGAAGAAGGCCAGAACAAAGCTTTATTGAAAGGAGTATTTTCTTCTCCAGATATTCTCTTTATTGATGATTTTTCTAATAATGCTTGATAATGATCTGTCCTTTCCGCTACTGTTACTTGGTTTCCTTCTGTTTCATTTCTGGGAACCGTTTCACTTGGTTTACTATTTTCATAATTTTGTACTCTTGCTTCATTAAGCCTTTGGGTGCCAATTGGATGATTTGAAGTATTGACTTCGTTTTCATTATCCTTTTGTTCCATAATTTTTTGACGTAACTCCAAAAAGTTATTATCAGTGTCAGTGTAATCATGGAGGTTATAAATCCAGTAGCATATCTACAATCAAATTTTCTACCGTAACATCCAAAAGTGACGAATCTAAGTTGCACAAAGGAAAATTGTCGATCTCTATTCCACTGAATTCGAGAACAATATTTGCATCAGCAGATGCTTCTGGAGGAACTATGATGATAATTGGCGCCTGAATTATATCTTGAATTGTCACAATATCTTTTTGTTTGATGTCATTATCAGCTACTGGAAAGTTCACATGGGTCGGTGTCTGAGATATATCACCATCTGTCAGTAACTCGCCTTGTTCTTCGGAAAGATCATGCTGTATTTGTTTCCAGAACAAAAACAAAATCCTATCTTCTATTGCTCCAGTCCATTCACCAATAGCAGTTTGGAACAATTCAGCTTTTTCTGTGTTTTTTATTTAAAATAATCCGAAATCTGTTCCATGTTCCACCTTTCAGTCTCACTTCGTTTCTCTGTGCCTTGACTTGGTGTTTCTGCACGATTTGTTTCGAAAAATTCATCTTATTTTATATTATTGGGCTGAAAAGGGCACAATCCACAACTATGGAATCCATTTTTCGAAATATCAGGTGTATTTTTTAATATATTCAGAACTTTGTGCAAGAAAAGGGGGAAATCTCCTTTCCTAAATCTGGCTTCTCGATTTATCATTCGCCAGTTGATAACAGCTTTTTTCCATTCATGTTTCAATGGTCGAAATAGTGCTACATCCAGTGGTTGGAGGATGTGGGTGGAATTTGGGAATAGACTAATCAGAACAATTCCATCGTACGAACAAAACTCGCTTAACGTCATCTTCAGGTGGGAACTATGTCCATCTACGAAGAGTATCACAGGAAATGTTATATTATTTTCCTTCAACCACGGAAAAAATACATTTGCAATGTATTCGTAAAATGATTCTCTTGTCATCCAGCCTGAATCTGAACGACCCACCGCCCAGTTAGATGGTATTTTTTGCTGTGATATATTGTGGTAACCTTTTATATGGATATGGTAAGTCCCCTGCTGCATTGGACATCACTAATGTTGTGACACACTCTTTCTCGTCATTATTTATGAATGAGAAAATGGCTTTATCTCGTTTTTTTACGAGCACTCTCTCTCCTTTGGGGCTGAGAAACAAGGCCGATTCATCACAATTGAAGATCCTCTTAGGATCATTCCACACGTCAGCTAAGTTGTTGCCATCTATATAATCCTGAATTTCAGAGGACCATCCTCTCATTTTCAACTCTGTAACAGGAGATCTGGCTTTGGTTGAATTTTGTGTTACCCTTTGGGAAATCTCTGGGTTCATACCAGTGCCTTCCTGGTTTGCCATTAGTGAATGGTGTAACGTGGTCCATTTGCCTGAGAATCATTTGGACACTTTCCAGAATAGCTTCTTTTGTGAAATATCCACTTCACTAATTATGATTCTTCTTCCTGTTCCAGTACGGTTTCGGGACCTATTTTTCTCTCTATTGGAACCCTTCCAGCAACTTTATCCAAAAGAGTTGTTCTAGGAACTCCGAATTGTTTGGAAGCTCTCAAAGCAGGCATTCAATTTGTGACGGCGGACACAGCATTCTTCATGTCTTCTTCCATATACTGTAGCCTTCTGGCCATTTTTGAAATGTGTTGGTGACTGAAAATCAAATATAACCAATAACCGTCATATGAATGTTCGGATAATCGACATTCTTGAAAGAATTGATAATAAAATCATCAACTGAATCATAATCGAATGTCGATTGATGTTGGGGGAAATTTTCAATATTCTTTGTGCTGATTATTATATTAGAACTGAAATAATAATAACTAGTTTTCCGTAAAATTGATAATTATAACATATGTATTGCGTCTCAGTCACCGACATAGTCACATCATTTATCGACATAAAGTTGTACGTAGTATCGACAACAAGATTTTTTGTACACCTATTTGATAATTTGACGGAAAACAGTATGTCGATAATTGGTACATAGAAAATTGTGAGTCTATTGAACATACCAAGGGAACAATTGTTTGAAGGAACATTAAATGAGAGTTTCGGATAGCAAGTCAAAAATGATCTTGCGTGGCCCATTTATCGACACTTATGTCGATATCTAGAACACAACATGTTTCAGATGTACCTATTATCGACACCCTAATTTCTCATGGAATATGATATGAATAATACATTTTCCACAGAACCGAAGACAATCAACCATATAGAAGTATTTTTGTGTTCGACATATTATACTTTACTAAAATTTTGTGGCTTTAAGGAAACATAAGTAAAGCGCACTTACCAGATCAGCAAGGAAGACAGTGTTCACTCGACGACGACTGACACTTGACTGATTAGCAGAAGTTGTTGTGAGGGGGATGCTTAGGAGAAATTGGTGGTTAATTTAAATATGTTCAGGAAACTAGAAATTAGAAACTTGACGAATGAAAATTTTCATGAGAGCTCTCTCCATCTTGTTACATAGAAAACAACTCGAAATTGTCGATAATTGAGACACTGTCGATAATTGGGACATTTACCTTACGGTCTGTTGAATAGTTCTTGATTATTTCTAAAGGAAGGCCTCTTATGTCCGATTATTCCTGGTGGAAACATATGAAAGCTTGTGAACTTGTGAAAGAAACTTAGTTGGGAAAAGTGGCCAGCATTTCCGTTGGCCCACTGTTTGCATATCTACATTAAATGGAGAAGGAGAGAAGAACTCACCAGTAACAGGTCATCTGGATGGACATTGCATTACCTTGCTGGTTACTAGAGCTTGTAACTGTCCTGTCAAAATTAATAAATCCATGAAAACCTTGTTGGTCAGAATCTTCCTGACAGCGACTGGTCAAATCAGTGATTTTCAAGAAATGTTTTGCTTAGGCCATGATTGGCTAGAGAAATATAGGGAATATTGTTTTGATGGCTGCAATAACTAACCAATGTATTCTGGAATTATTCATGAACTGAATTGAAAATTTTGAGACTGAGAAATGAAGAAATTCCGCTAATGACAACTTTATAGCAAACCTCCAAATTCCATGAACATTGTACCAATGGAACTGTGTCAATAGTCATTACTATGAGTTGCTGAATAAAACGAACAATTTCGAAATTATTTCCATAAAGAATGGAATGAAAATGAACCAAAATGATGAGTCCAATTATTATAAAGTTGCCAGAGACAGAGTGAATTACTATTACCGTAATCGCTTTTTGCATCGAAAAATGGGAAGCTCAGAAAAAGCAGACGTAGGGTACGTATCGGAGGTTCCGAAAGCACGTATCCGAGAAGTCCTTGCGGAAATTCATTGGAGCGCAAAGAATAATATTCCGAAATGAATAGAACTTTGACGAGCCCGTTCAAATTCAAGAGTCAATTACCGTCATAATCAACGAAAAGGATAGATGCTCTGCTGATGATGAGGGAATGATTCGAAACCGCAACAAGAACATGGAGATGATTCCTGATATTGTGCTGTACAAAACAGGGTGTACAAAATTTGAGTTAATGTGTTGATGTAGAAAAAGTTACGGAAACCACTCTATCAGGTCACGTAATGCCAATAATTCTCGACATTTCAACCAAAGAAGATCCAAAGTACTAATCGACTTCAAGTCAGTCATATGCTTCCTGGAGAAACTGTAGTCTCAGAATACGGCACAAAAAATCGGAAACACCTCATCACATCTTCATGATGTGCGATGTTATTCGCCATCAAAAGATGGGGAAATCGGTAAACACGTAATGCCAATGATTCTCGACATTCCAACCGAAGAAGATCCAAAGTACTAATCGACTTCAAGTGAGTCATATGCTTTCTGAAGGAACTGTAGTCTCAGAGTACCGCGAAAAAAAATCGGAAACACCTCATCACATCTTCATGATGTGCGATATTGTTCGCCATTGAAAGAAAGGCAAATCCATATATAGGAAACGGGAAATGAAACAGAATAGATAAAATCAGGTTGTAAAGCATGAGCACGCATAACCACCAATAGCAGTAAAAGCCACAATCCCTTCGATCTGTTACTTCAGAGGAAGCAGGGTGGTGACGATGTTCTTCGGCACATATCAACTTTGAGAAAGGAGCAGTATTGAATCCCGGTCGAATGAATCTGTTTTTGAAGGTTCGAGCAATACCAACAGATGGTATCCAGTGGGTGATCACGAATGTTCTTATAGGTGATCCCAGAGATCTGGTGCTTTGATGCTTGTTCACGGCGGACCAACATGATTCTTGAAAGATTTGGGAGTTGGCCAAACTGTGAATTTTCATAATTGGTTCCATCCTTCATTTGATTAGTACATGAGATAGTCAGTGATTAGAGAAGTTGAATGATGAATTATCCTGTGTGAGGCTGAATTGGATTATTCTCAATCAGCAAGTGTATCAGAATTATTCTTAATTAGATAATTTTCAAAGAATGATCCTGTTCAGGAGTATGACATAATATTTTTTTCAAATCAGAAAATAATTGTGAGCCATTGGGATTCATCGAAAATTATATTTTGTTATAGAAATCCATCATGTTTTTTTTATCTATGCTTTATGTATACATACGATCAATGTCCAGGCCTAACCGCTGGACCTAAAGAGCTGAGATTTTGTTAGCCTATTCCACTAATTGGTATTTGGGCTCTTCTTCTCAAAAAAGAAACAGCTATTCCAGGGTTTTCGAAACTTCAACTCCTAAGGGGGTAAAATGAGAGTTGAAATTTTGTATGGTTATTTCTAAGAGAGGGAAGGGTTTCAACATATTTCTGGCTTATTTGAGATAGTTGTGGTTATGTCATTGTTGTGTTCTAATTCAGCCACATTTACTGGAACTTTTGTATTTGTTTTGGTGCATTCCAAGTACACTGTTCATCTGTAACGGATATGTTGTAATGTCCAAACGGAACCAATGTGGCAATGTGGGGAAAATAAAATCCCCCTGGGGCAAGAACAAGTGGCAGAGGTAACATTAGCTGATTTACTTAGTGTGATTTATATTATAAACATGATATCATATAAAAAAGTATAATTTAAAAACTGCCTGAAGCCTACCTCTACATTTAATATTTTATCTTTCATGCTAGCATTTATTTCTCCTCTGATAATGATATGCATCAAATTGCATTGTTTTGCAATGGTTGGATTCCAATGCATTATCAATTTTTTCCAGTATTTAATTGAAATTTTCCAGCAACTCGTTAATGACAGAAAGCTTTCAATCCTGTTTTGAAGTTAATTTAAGCTATAATTCTATAAATATTACGGAATATTTAAGCGAAACATACATAATAACGAACAAAACAAAACAATGAGATAATCCCAACTCTTTTAAATAAGCCATAAATATGTTATAATCCCACCTCTCTACAAAATATTACGGGAATTCCTAAATTTGGCCTTACTCTGACGAAATATTAGTTGATCCACCCTTATATATAACACAATCACGAATGAACTGAAAAATAAAAATTCCTTATGGGCATTTAACATTTTTGTAAGCTCCTCTCCTTTGTGACGTCAGACTTAGGTAGTCCATTGATATCGGGGCTCTTCTTCTCAGATGAAGAAATTGTATTTCAAGATTTTTGGAAATTAAACTATAACGGAGGTAAAATGGGGGTTGAAAGTATGTATGGGAGTACCGTTAGTTTTCAAGTTAGGGTCGTAATAAAAGTTTGGTATTTCGGGTCTTACGAATAAATCAATACGTTTTCAAGTATTTTTGGAAATTCAACCCTCAAGTGGTGAAAGTTGTTATGGGGATCGTTAGTTTTTAACTTGGGTCATGAAAATATTAGCTCTCTGTTACAAATGAATAAATCATGTTTTACCTTATTTGAAAATTCTGTTCCTGAAGGGGAGAAAAGTTGTTAGTGAATTTGTAATAGTCGTCAAACAATATTGATAATAATAATAATATTACTAATAATCTTTACTTTCTGTTTTTCTAAGTTATAAAATTTGTATGAGAATCGTCAAAAAAGAGATCGAGGAAAGAAAATTCCTAAAAAAAATTAAAACTACCTACTTATACACATAAATTCTTGAAAACTATAATAACAATTGAGTTTTCGTTCGAAAATATTCACAGTTTTGGATTCTTCTATAATATCTGGTAGCAAATTATAAACACGTGGAGCCATCTGATCAGGCGATTCAAAAGCTAGTTCGGTTTTTCCTATAGGTACAAATACATTGTTTTTTGTCTTGTATTGATATTATGTTCACTTTTCGAAAAGGGAAACATTCTCAATTGAATATTGATAGAAAGATTTTTCTGTGAATTGAAAAATCCACGATTGAAATGAAGTTATTTTTTGTGAATGTCTAACAGAAAACAACTACTTCCCCGGCCAAAGCCACGCTGGACATTGAACTACATCTGATAGATATTCTGAGAAGGCCCTAACTCAAAAGAAAAAACCTGAAATTGAAAATTTACATTTTTATTCAGATAGTTATTTAATTTTCTATTCCAGTCTTAATTGAGAACTCATAAAGATGAATGAGGCACAGAAAAATGTTTTCCAAAAGAGAGTACTCACCAGAAATCATTCGTAACATTGACGCAGGAGAGACATCGCATTCACTAGGTCTTCAATATATTTTTGTCGACGAAAATCTATTTCACGCTTCCACGATCATCAGGAAGACCGGAAGAAATGGGAAACACATTTTCAAGAAGCAATCTCACTTTGCAAAGATGGAAAAAGTTAGAATCATTTCTTTTGGAGAGACACTTTGAAATTAGTGTTTTCTGACATTAAAACCTGTCATGGGGTATGATAGATTGATTTATTGAAAATATAAACAGGATGTTCATAAAATCAGATGTGGAATCATCTGCGACTGGAAGATAAACCTCAGTCACTATCTTCCATCGTCAAGATAACCTCTTGTGGGGTATTCATGTTGAAAAGGGAAACATTCTCAATTGAATATTGATAGAAAGATTTTTCTGTGAATTGAAAAATCCACGATTAAAATGAAGTTATTTTTCGTGAATGTCTAACAGAAAATAACTACTTCCCCGGCTAAAGCCACGCTGGACATTGAACTACATCTAATAGATATTCTGAAAAGGCCCTACTCAGAAGAAAAAATCTGAAATTGAAAATTTACATTTTTATTCAGATAGTTATTTGATTTTCTATTCCAGTCTTAATTAAGAACTCATAAAGATGAATGAGGTAAAGGAAAATGTTTTCCCAAAGAGAGTACTCACCAGAAATCATTTGTAACATTGACGCAGGAGAGACATCGCATTCACTAGGTCTTCAATACATTTTTGTCGACGAAAATCTATTTCACGCTTCCACGATCATCAGGAAGACCGGAAGAAATGGGAAACACATTTTCAAGAATCGATGTCAAAAAAAAAAAAAATCTCTCTATCAATATTCAATTGAGAATGTTTTCCTTTTCAACATGAATACCCCACAAGAGGTTATCTTGACGATGGAAGATAGTGACTAAGGTTCATCTTCCAGTCGCAGATGATTCCACATCTGATTTTATGAACATCCTGTTTATATTTTCAATAAATCAATTTTCACTTTTATTCAGTACTAACAATTCATTCCTATTCTGGAAAACTGATAAGCAAGTAAAACATTAAAGGACTAGGAACAGTTATAATTAAAAAAAATTTCAAAGCAAGAATCACGGAAACTTATGCCACTAATGATTCGTATGAGTTTTTTTTGTGTCAAAACATCAGAGGAGCAAGAGGAAAGACCCCAGAAACACACTCCATATCTCAGTCTGGAATCCACCGGAGCGTAGTACAGCTTGCCACCCAAACAAAAAGACGGGATAATGGGAAACGAGATAACGGAAAGCTAAATGGAACAACGCAAAGAAAAACAGAAAAAAATATGAATTCTACGCGAAGAACACGCGGGTACTAGCTAGTAGAGTATATTTTCAATGAAACTGACAACTTACAGTTTGAATTATATTTCCATATTTCACAAAACTCCTCAAATGGAACAAGTTGTTAATTTTCATAAATGATACAGAAATTTAAAAAAAATCTGAAAAAATAATTTTCTTCATTAGCAACATTTTCCCCCAAAAATGGAACTCGCTTCAATACTTTCTTACATTTTTCTTCTGTTTTATTTTCTTCAACGACTGGAATACATATCTCCACTACATAATTCCACTTTCCGAGGATCTTTCTGAGTCACCTTCGCCAAAAGCAATCAGCTAGATAGTAGGCAATTTTCCTTTGTTTTCGCGAAACAATATGATTTTTCTGAAAACAATCTGAATAAGCGGACGTGTACCAATAAGGAATTGATTTGGTGTTGAAACTTCCTCATCTTTTGGATCGATCGGTACATGCACAAGAGGTCGTATGATCACAATGTGTCCAACTCAACTTCCATCATCAGTGTCTATAAAACTTTTTCGCGCGGAGTTTGTTCCTTCAAAACATCCTGCGAAGTTGTCTTTACTGATTGCTCTGATCGCTCCCATGTGACCCCAATATGTGAGGTTTCTGGGGAAGGAGTGTTAGTTCCTTGTTAGCCCCATTGTCCGAATATATTTTTTCGGGTCATTCCCTTTTCCCAATGAGTCGTCTGAATGCCATTATGGCAGAATCAGAATGAACTGCTTTGGTGCTCAAGCAGACGAACAATACTCGGCCAGAATAATATATAGGTGAAAGGTCTAACAAAACCATTTTGTTGATGATGGCGTTTCTCCTGAACGTTTGCAGTATTGGCAGGATTTCCAAGAGGTTCCAACTGCAATACAGATATTGAAGGTCCTAAATTCACGTCGTTATCCATCAATTACATATTCTTGACCATAATGTTTCACTTCCGCATGATGGAATTGTGATAAATATTCGTGAAATGGTACCTTGTATCCAAGATTATTGCAGTTTTCACATTTTCCAGCAAATCTTCCGTATTTTTTTACTCTTCCCTTAGCCTTGAAATACAATTGCCATCCAGATATGGTGAAAATTTGTATATTCCACTAGAATTTCTAATGGATCGTTTTTTCTGTAGATATTCTTCTTCTTCAACATTTTCAACTTTTGACTTTTTTATCCATAGTGTTTCCGTTCCTCTAATTTCGTGGGATTTGTGTCTTCAAATATTTAAAAATCATATTGTTTATGCTGGACATCAATGATTTCATTATCGACGAGAATCTCAATTTCGGGTGGAGATTCTGACAAGTTTCGTTTAGAAGATCTCACACCTACGGCAATAAAAACTCCTGCTTCATACCATATGAAGATTCGGGTGAGATAATCATTCTCTCTCCAATAAGCACGAATTCTCCATCAAATTTGAAAAAAAAAACTGGATCAACAACTATTTGATGAAAAGTCACATTCTTTATGATCTCCAGGTGCTTCATCAGCCACATTTTGCGTGATAGAAATCCAATTCCATTTTGATATGTCGGTTTTTTCATGATTTCGCACACTGGATGTGCAACGAAGGCTATAAGCTTTCAGACAATGAATAACATTTTTTGAAACTGTCCCAAGTATGTGGTGCTGATTTCCAGAGTACGATGTTATTGAATGGTTTTGGCTAAGCGGGAACCTAGAACTGCAGCCTCTACTTCTAGCCTTGGTATTGAGACAGAACCTAATGGAGTAACTCTCGATTTCGCCATAGCGAATGCAACTTTCATCAATTGTCACCCTTAAATGAACCACTGCAGCAAAAACCTGAGATATGGAGTCCCAGGAATGTGCAGTCGAATTCCATTATCACCTATCTCTGAGAGGTAAGAACAGGAAATTTTGAATTGCTATAGATTTCTTCTCAACTCCTGTGTCCACTTCATATATTTCCTGTTACATTCTTCTAGTATTCTCTCTTCCTAACCATTGCCCAATCTTCAAGAATTCCGAAGAATAATACTCGATTTCATCGACAATTTTTAAGAAAGTCAAGTGTGCCAAATACCGACATAAATAATTTCAATACTATTCTTTCTGTGAAAATTTTTCCATTTCCCCAAATATCTTTCAAGCCATGAATGAAAATTCATCCTCATTAGGGTCTCAAATGAACCCAAAATATCTTTCAATTAGGATTTCCTTATCCAGATCCAAGTCTTTTTTTTCTCCGGCTCTCAGACCATGCGGTATACTTTTCAGTACATTTTTCACATCGCTCCTATGATTTCTGGTAGAGAATCCATCTTTTTCGTGTAGACTATTCACTGAAAAGAATTATATTTTGCTTCATCCTCTCCATCCACACTGTGAAGATATAGCTTCAACTGCTTCCGGGCTTGTAAATTCTTTTGTATTTCTCTCATTATATACTGGGTTGACGTTGGAGAGGCACAGCACCAAAAATCAATGCAACCATTTCAAATATTCCAGAGAATTATTTCCTTTCTTTTCCCCTCCAAAAAAAACTTTGAGCGCATCTGTCATCTTTTCTGATGTTCACTTGATGAATCATCCCATTTACGTCTACGCAAAATGTAAGGTTTTTCATGTCTAAATGGAGAGGACACAAAGAATCGAGGACCTTCCAAAAGTGAATCGTTCAGGCACACATTACTGATTTTTGCCGCCGCATCGGAGAGGAATCTAAGCTAACCAGGTTCTTTCGGATTTTTTTTTTGTTAAATGAGAAAGATACCAATTTTTTCTAGTATTTTTTGATATTTTTCCTGTATAACTTTTTCTTTAAGTAATCATCAATCGACCTCAATCTATTAAAAGCCACCATTTTGCTCATTGGTAAAGTATAATTTTTCTATATTGGGCCCGCTTCCCATAGGTTCTCTGATATCCCTTTCGATGTATATTCTAGAATTATCAGAGCTCTCTTCTCTCCAATAGACATCACGTGCATCTCAGAAATTAGTTTCCCCTTATTTTCGATTTAGATTGATTTCTCCACCATTTTATGGGAAGTGATGATAAACATGGAGGATGAATAGTCCCATCTTCTCATCTGCGAACGTAAACAACAATCATTAGTTTTTTCGCATTTTTGTAATCTTGATATATTCTCCTGATAACTGAAGTAATATATGTTTGATGTTTTCCTTAATTGGGTACTGAAACGTTACCACTCTGTAGGATCACCCGATAATATGGGTTGTTTACCTACTGACTGTCCTGTCAAAAAAGTCTCACATCAATGGTTTTCCATAGATTCGACACTCCCTGCCGCTAGTTTTCAATTCGAAACTTTCAGAAAAAACAGATGTATCCGCCCCAAAACCAGCCATGGATTTTTCTATTAGTATGTTAGTCATCCACTCTTGAACCTGATTGATATTTTCACAATATCTCCATGCTTTCTACCTGATCATTCTTTGAATGTGGGTTCAACATTTATGCCTGTTTCAGCTCTAATTCTAAATAGAGGGGGGTTACCTTACAAACGGTCCGGTAGTTTTGAATTTTTCATATGTTGTCTAGGATGGTTATTTAGTGTTGAAAATGCAAGATGCACAATTCTTCCTCCTCCGCGCTCGCCGCCATATGGAAAAAACCGAAAAAAATTGTAACTTTTTTCAGATTTTCGCTTATATCTTCGTTAAGGTGTCTTGTAGCCACAAAAAAGTCCCATTCAATTCTGTTCCTAGGACTGATAGTTACAGAAATATGCACTTTCAAAAAAAATTAAAAAAATGCATTTTCCAGAAATTTGACAAACTTCTAACTTTAGAACTCTGTAATTCAGTTATGGCCCATTCTAGGAAAACAAGTATCGGGATGAAATTTGTAGGGAATTCAATCACCTACATAATGATTGTCTCTAACCAACTCTACGGAGTGGGGGGTAAATATATAAGTTGAAACAACGTTCGATGGTGGGTACCTTCTTCACAAGGTAGTATGGAACAGAAGCTCGACCTTTGGGGGGATTTGCCAGGATTAGGTCAAGTACGTTCAACGTCATTCATTCATCTCAGTAAGGGACCAAGACTGCTGAACGAACAAGAAGGTACAGGGCAAACTCATCATCAGACGTGGTGTTTGACAGAACAACTGTCAACACCACACCTCAGGATGAAATCCTGGCCAATGAGGGAAACCAGGCTCGATTCGCGAAGCTGCTCTCCAGTGAAATGCAAGCGTCAAACAAAGCCACAGACCAAGATTCCGAAGATGCTGACAGGTTGATAGTTGCCACAGCTGAATGCCTCTCCCCCACGTACGACGCCGTCATCATTGTCGGGGAAGACATTGACCTACTCGTCCTGCTGACTTGCACAACACCTGCGGTGAACAATGTCCACCTCAAAAAACCAGCGAGAGGGAACATCCAGACCCAATTCACTCCGCCTCCCCCTACAAGTACGATTCCACAGGCTGTATCTTGCTCCTGCACGAAATATCGGGCTGCGACACCACTTCAAAGACTTTTGGGTTTGGGAAGAATAAATTCTGCAAAATTTTAAGAAAAGACCCATTATTTCTGGAGCAGGCGGAGAGGTTCGAGGACCCTGCTGCTAATCCCCAAGAAATTCCAGCAGCAGGGGAGAAAATCTTGGTATCCCTGTATGGTGGCAGTAGAGAACAGTCGTAGAGCTCCCTTCGCTTTAGCAAATTGAAGAGAAGTACCACCAAGCTCAATCTGGCTAAACAACCTCCGACCACTGACGCAGCACATTTCCACTTCCTGAGGACATACCACCAGGTCATGGAGTGGATGGAGATTCTCAAATACCCTATCGAGTGGGGCTGGTGTAGGAAAGATGAAAGACTGGAGCCCATTTGTATTAGTAAACTCGCAGCTCCCCCAAACCTGCTCAAGGCCATCTCATGCAGATGCACAACTAGCTGTATGGGGGCGAGTGGCTGTAAACAGGCGGGCAAATTCGGTGTTGGACAAGGAGGTAATAACAGAAATGAAGTCGTCGTCGACGTCGAAGACGACGCCGATCTAGTAACTTCACTATTGACTTCTTCAACTCACCCCCTACGAAACGAGTGGAGCTCATGTAAATTTGTTCTCTTTTCAGTTCTCAGTTCAATTATTACCGATTTTTGTATGATTATTACTGCCTTTTGTTCTTACTTTGTTCAAATAAGTGAATCTTCAAAAAATGTATCTGCTGTGTTGGTGGGTTATTTGAAATTGAACATCCCCTCTCACCAGTAGGTACTAAAGTGAAATAGTACATGCCTCATGAGCATTGCGCTGTAATATGTAAGAAGCTCAAAAATAATTTGTATAAACTCCAAATTCAAGCCAAAACTGGAAAATAATTAGTGAATTTTTTAAGATCACAATAGCTAAAGAAGCAATATGCCGTTGTTTCAACTTTAATGTTTAACCCCCACTCCGTAGGGTTGGAAACAAAATGTACATGCATTTCGTAGGTAATTGGATTCCCAACAAATTTTATTCCGATATTTGTTTTCCTAGAATAGGCCATAACTGAATTACAGCGTTCTGAAGTTAGAAGTTTGACAAATTTCCGGAAAATGCATTTTATTTTTATTTTTTTAGAAAGTGTATATTTTCGTAATTATCAGTCCCAGAAACAAAATTGGGAACGCAAATCATATGAAATATCATTCTTCACAACATGGAGTGAAACTCTTTTATAGCTAAAATGCACCTAAACGAAGATATAAGCGAAAATCTGAAGGAAGTTCGTTTTTTTCAGTTTTTCCAATATGGCGGCGGGCGCGGAGGTTGGGGACTGGTGCATTTTGCATTTTAAACACTAAATAACCAACCTAGACAACATATCAAAAATTTAGTACTACCGGACCGTTTGTAAGATAACCCTCCTCTATTGGTCTCTATTCATTGGGTTACTTCTTATTCTGCATTTTTCAATTCGAGATTCGCTTTGAGTCCTTCGATTCTTCTCAAACTCTTTTTTGATTTGAGGTTACCGTAGACTTGCTCTTTCGAATTTCCGGCCCATTTTTCATCGCAGGCTTTTATTTGAAGAAATTGCTCGTTTTCGGCTTCCTTTCCACGCTTCTCCATAATGTCGCTTATTTCGTCTGGGAAGGAAAATACATCCAGGGACTATTTGGATGTGCTTGGAGGACCAAATGTAAACCCCAATGTTCACCATAATTATATTTTGTGATAGAAAACCTAATTCCTTCATTAATTATGTTTTGGATTAAATTTTGTTCATATACAAAGTCAAATCAAATTTATTCAATTCAATTCAAATAATCAATTACATAATAACCATTTTATGTGCAATTTGCCATTCATCAAATTCTCGAGAATCACACCTAAGCATAGAATATGCTTGTACTGTGCCAATTCTCTCAAATTGGATGATTACTTACGACTATAAAAAATAAAAAAAATTATTACGGTGCGGTTTTAGGTATCAAACAAAAATTTATGAGTAGCGGGGAGAAAGGGAACAAAAGTTCATATTATAGATTATGTAATATGTATATAATATATATTGGAGTGAGAAAGTAAATGCAGTGAACCAAAGGAAAGAGTGAGAGAGGGTAATCCTGAATGAATACTCTTATGGAATTTTTGTGTGATATGATTAATTTGCGTCAGTTTAGTAGTAGTAGGGACTTAAAAGATATTGTTAAACACAGTTGCATTTTCAGCGAGGTATAATTTTAAACTTTTTTTGAATTTGGGAAGTGTGTTTATATTTTTCAGAAGTGCTGGGAGCATATTGTAGAGTTTAGGACCGAAAAAGAAAACGAATCTCTGAGTGTGAGTCTTGTGAAACAATGGAAGTTGTATTTTATCGGTGAATCTACTCACTTTGGATTTGCATTGGTCATATTTTTCCATGTTCGAATAAATCCATGTCAGGCTTTGGAAAGTATATAAGGATCTGATGTTTAGTAATTTGGCGTCTCTGTATAGTGATTCACTTGAATGCAATCTGTGTTTCTTGAATATTATTTTTAATAAAGTGTTTTGCACTGTTTGCATGCAGGTCATTGAACTATAGAATGTTCCACCCCAAGTTATTATACAATACCGTATCACCGACTCTGCCAGAGATGTATAACAAATCATCAAATTCTTCCTATCAAGAATATCCCGTAGATTATAGAAGGTGTAAATAAGCTTTCTCAGTCTTTTTGTGACATGACTTATGTGTTCGTCTCACCTGAAATGCTGGTCCAGCATAACACCTAAGTATTTGATGGTTGAGGTCTTATCTATTGTTTCACATGTGCATGGTTGATGTGAGTCGCATCTCGAACTTTTTATCTTTAATTTTATTTTTTGTGGCTGATCAGTGTTTTGCAGAGAAAATGTCATAAATTTCGTCTTGCTAACATTCAAAGTAAGTAAATTATAATCAAGCCATGTCTTAATCTTTAGGAGCCCATCTTCAGCAAGTTTATAGACAAAAAATATACAAAGTGATTCAAAACATTTAACGAATAATGATTTTTAGCAGCAATAATAATTATGTTTAGGTGTTCATTTCATATCACCACGAGTGACGTCACTCTAGTGTTGGGCGCTATGAATTGAATGCGAATCTTATATTCTGACAACCCGGCACTGTCTCCAAATGCCATGCGGTTTCGAACACTATAAAAACACCGAGATATTACGGTGAGTCGAGAATATTGCCGGGATTTCGCACGCCGAGTACACACGCTGATATTACTTTTGCAATTCGATCCTTCTGGAAATCTTCTGATTCTGAAAGTAGGAGCTTAGTGAAATTTTATCGCACACATAACTTGAAATATGATACCGATCATATCGCCCGATGTTCACAGTTCGCTGAAATACGTTGTCGCATGGTGAATATGGTAAAATATTATTTGGGTTGAGCAAGTTCGCGATGTCTGAACTCGCGGTGGTTGGGTGGAAGTATACATTTCTTCTGAGTGGTAATAAATATCCAGAATCTCTTCATGCAACTTGATATTCAATAATAATAATGTAAAAAATATGTTTTTGAAATCAGTATCTGAGAAAAAACTATTGAAAATTGTTAATACAAAAATGAATAATAAGAAGTCGGCAGGAGAAGATGGCATTCCAGCATTCCTTCTGAAAATAATTATGTATATCTGAACCGATCACATATTTAGTTAATGAATAATTTGAAACTGGTTGCTTCCCCCAGAATATGGAAACTGAAAAAGTGTTGCCCTTGGTTAAAAAAATTATCCCACCCAATTGTGGAACTATAGGGCTGTTACAGTTGCAAATAGTTCCTCAAAGGTATTAGAGTATATATTTCAAGACAGACTCATGTCTTTTTTGGAACAATTTGACATCATAACAAGTAAACAGCATGTATTTCAGTTGAAATTTTTTTGACAGTTCTAACAACCATTCAAATTTTGTCATTTTGTGTCATATGAAACAGTTTCACCGAATCATGTCAACATTACACTGAAAATTTGTTGACAGTTCTAACAACCATTCAAATTTTGTCATTTTGTGTCATATGAAACAATGCCACCCAATCATGTCAACATTACACTGACTATTCCACGCACCTTGGAATTTTCACAAAACCTGACCAATCAAAAACCAAAGACAGCTTGTATTATCGCGAAAACACCAGCTGTCTTTCAATTCTGATTGGTCTATCAGCGTGGTGTTTTCAACGACGTAACCATGGATACGGATCGCAATGCAAAGTTTGACAGTTTGACCAAAAATAGTTGTAGCTGCAAACGTCAAAATGAGTCGCTTCGATGCTACTTCAAACGAAGTAATAAACCAAACTTTTGAAGTAAATATACCCAGTAACACAAAAAAATCAAAATCTTATATATGGAGACAATTCATGACGTTCTGTGCGGAACGCAACTACAAATTAGATGCAGAAAATAGCAACGAAAGATAAGCATTCATTCTAAAAGACTGGGCATTCAATATGCGGAAAATTGATGGTAGTGATTACAAGGACAGTGTTATTAAAACCATATGGAACACTACTGCAAAATTAGTACAAGAAAAATATTTTTGTGAGTATCAGAGACATATTGACCCCTTCAAAGATATAATGTTCGTAGAGGCGAGGGCGGCTCGAGAGAGTAAGAGAAAACTGTTGCGAGCTGTACCCGAAAAAAAGAAAATAAGTTCTGTCGCTATGACTTGAGACGAATATAGAAATATGTGCTTACAAACGGACGAAGACACGCCAGAGGGACTCCAAAAGAAGTTTTCTCATATAGCTGCAGTAGAACTAGCTTGAAGAGGTAACGAAGTAACTTTTTCCAAGTTACATTTTTTTATGGAAGAGACTGACAACAAAGGCTGTTTAAGAATCAGAATTGCATATAACCCGATATTCACCAAAACCCGCCAAGATGGTGATAAATCTGTGCAGATACTAAATGGCTTACTCCAAATCACGGTCATACTATTCAAAATGTTTACAATTTATGAGAATTATAGTCGAGAATAATGTATTATGTTCGTGCTCATAAAAAATTATTTATTGTTATAGGTAACAAATAATAATTAAAACAAATTGTTTATAGTTACAATAAATATTTCATGATTATTATTGAATTTGAATTATTTATTATTATTAAATTTCTTCCTCTCATTCTGACCTATCACTTTGTTCGTGAAATAGTCTAATAAAATACCACTCGTGATTGAATTTATCTTATAAGTCTGTCTTTTATTTCTGAACTCAACTGAGTTGCTTAAAGAACACACCACTCGTCCTGCGGACTCGTGGTGTTTTCAAGCAACTCAGTTTTGTTTAGAAATAAATCGACCGACTTATCGCGAAAATTCAGTCACTAGTGGTATTACTACTGATAATTGCATTCAGTGCAATTATCAATCACTATGACAACACTATTGAGTTTGACAACTTAATTCCAAATAAATTTCAAAATGTCAAGTTTTGGCAATGCGAAAGTTCAAAGTATAAATGCGTTAATCAAAGAACAAATTCCCAGAAATACAACCCACAGTCACAAATATATTTGGGGAATATTTATGGAATTGTGAAAAAATGTTTTAGGAAGATTGTTTGCAACATAGGAGAATGCAGAGGTAGACATAATCGATTAGAACATATAGATGTCGAGAGAGCAGATAAAACTAACGAGCACTCCGAGGGACGTAACAGAACAGAAAAAAATAGTGAGCATTCTGAGTCAGGTGACTTTCATTTTTCTGGTTTTGTGGGGAATCAGTATTCTGCCTTATTGAAGATAGTTAAGGTGAAACTATATGGACAGGAAAATAATATTGAAACCTATGCACTATTAGATGAAGGATCAACGGTAACTTTGATAGACTCTAGTATAGCTGAAATCCTCAAATTACACGGACCGACTTCACCTATTTGTCTACAGTGGACCAATCAAATGACACAAGATGAAGAATATTCGAAGATGGTACATTTGGAAATAGCTGGTGTGGAAAGCGGTAAGAAATTCAGGTTGAGAAATGCAAGAACAGTAAAAAATTTAACATTGCCGAAACAAAAACTCGATATTGATTTCATCTGTGAAAAATATGATTATATTGATCGGTCTGTACTAGAGATGATAGATAATGCTGAACCAAAAATGTTAATAGGACAAGATAATATTGGTCTTATTACTTGCCAAAAAATAATCCATCCCAAATTTGATCAATTGGCCACAAGTAAAACAAGATTGGGGTGGGTCGTACATGGTCCATATTCCAAAGAAAAAAGAAAAATGATTTTCAGCATCAATCTTTGCCATCATGATGATGTTTATTTGAAAAAATTGATTGAAGAAAATTTTAAAATTGAAAATATTTCACGAATGCAGAATAAAGAATACTCAAGGGAAGATCAAAAGGCTCTTGACGTATTTGAGAAGACTGCAAGGAGAAATGGAAATCATTTCGAAATTGGTTTACCTTGGAAAGATGGTAGAGTAATCCTTCCAGAAACAAAGAACTTGGCGTTCAACAGATTGCTTTGTATGGAAAGGAAAATGGATAAGGATACTAATTTTGCTGATGAGTACTGCAGAAAAATTGATGAATATGTTCAGAAAGGTTATGCCAGAAAACTATCCAAACAAGAAGAGGAATATGATAATGGAAAAATTTGGTACTTACCGCATTTTGGTGTGAAAAATATAAACAAACCTGGAAAACTGAGGTTGGTTTTTGATGCTGCAGCAAAAGTTAATGGCGTGAGTCTCAATGATTTTCTGTTGAAGGGTCCTGATTTTTACCCATCTCTCTTGCCGATTCTGTGGAGATTCCGTGAACGAAAATATGCTTTCTGTGGAGATATTTCAGAAATGTTTCACCAAGTGTTCATCAGAGAAGAAGATCGAAAATGCCAAAGGTTCTTATTCAGAGGAAAACATAGGCAAGGAAATCCTAACGTTTATGAAATGTGAATTTTTGGGGCAATATGCTCTCCATCCATAGCACAATTCATGAAAAATCTGAATGCAAATGAATTCCATCAAGAACATCCAGATATCATGAGAATAATGATTAATCAGCATTACGTAGACGATTACCTTGACTGTAAAGACACAAAAGAGGAAGCAATGGATACTGTAGAGACAGTCATGAAGGTACACAGAAAAGGAGATGACGGAGAGCTTGTCAATAGCTTTTGACAAATAAGTGACTGATAGATTGTAATTTTGAATTTAAATAAAAACTTGTTGAAAACTAGAATAATTCACTCATAAAGAAGTTAACAAAAACAACAATTGCTGAAAATTACTGGTCATAGCAATCAAAATTCTATGAAACCATACTCAAATCTCGATCAAGAACACCACAACAATTTTTTTTTTACTTTCATCAGCTGTACTTTCAATAAATAAATGAATGTTTCATTGTGTTGAGTTATAAATTTTTTAGTAAAAAAATTTTCCGCCGAATATCTCTTGGACATTGCCCCATAATTTTATGCTCCATAATTTATCATAATTTTATGACAAATTTCTCAAGTTCGTTGCTTGGTAACAGCCCTCAGCCTCCGGCTTCGGGCTGTTACCAAGGAACGAGCTTTCGATTGTCATAATATTATCTCGTCTATTATCAATGTCCTAGAGATATTACTACTGAAAACAACGTCAACCCATATGTTTTCATTTTATAAACAGATTGTTGATTATGTAGATGCAGGCAAATGTCCTGCTGCAGTTTTTTGTGATCCCAGTAGGGTATTCCACTGTATCAAAAACTGTGTCAAGAACTGTTGACTTAATTGGAAATGTATGGCATGAGGGGTTTCATCCTCATTTCGGATATCATATTTTCTACAACACCGCAAAGAATTCGTTTCGTTAGAAGCTTTCTCGGAAAATAGAGTTCAACAATTCAAATCGGAGAATTTGATATGAGAGATGGGGATATACACAGGGATCAATTCCAGGCCCTGTGATTTTTTTTACTTTATGTTAATCAACTCGATCATTTTATAGGCGATACACATTACGTTGCATATGCTGACGATTTCTCATTCATTATCTCGGCAACAGAAACCCTTCGGCAACAGAAATACTCAAAATGGATGACTCAATTGATTTGTTGAAAATATAAACAGGATGTTCATAAAATCAGATGTGGAATCATCTGCTACTGCAAGATAAACTTTAGTCACTATCTTCCATCGTGAAGATAATTTCAATGATAACAATTTGCTTTTCAACACCCAGAAAACAGAAGTTATAGGAATTTATCATAGCCAGAAGAGAGTTGATGATTTGGTCTTCAGCATTGTATTCAGCATTGTATTCAGTATAGTACTTACAATTCGATTAGATTCCTAGGCATCGATCTAGATTACTGTAAAAAACTTACAACTAAGTTACCTTCCTTGAAATTGATTTCCATTGATTTGAGAGATGTACTGGAAACAAACCAACTAATCAATTTCTATTATGCACAAGTGGATTCAAGACTGCGGTACTGTATCTGTAACTGGGGAAATGCTACTGATGTTTTCATTGCTCAAAAAGGCATAATTAGATGAATTGCCAAAGTTTCACAAATACAATATTTTGCCTTTCACATGCCTATTTGTATATGAGTTATGTATTTATGTGTTTCAAAATGAGAAAACATCAACACTTTCATTATTATTGCACCCGAGAGAGAGGACATTATCATGTACAATTCTCAAAAAATAAAATATCATATAGGTTACCTGATCATATGGGTTTGAAAGTTACCAGACTACGTAAAAACTAGTGAATCATTGATTGACTTCAGAACCAAATGGAGAACATTCCTAATTGACAACTGTTTTTACAATATGAATGAATTCTTTTCGAACACTGTTAGTAAGTTTCTGTATTGTTTGTCTCTGTCTTTCTCACTATATTATATTATTGTGTATGAAACCTGTGAACTGTTAAGAGTGTAAATAACGACTTTCTATACTTATCTATCAAGTGTTGTTTATACTTCATAGAGTGAGTGTACCAATACAATGTAAATTGTCCTATGGAAAAGAATGAATGATGAAGTGGGTTAGTGGTTCAATAATGACAGGGATTATTTTCTTCGTTATGACAATTCAGAGTTCATCAAATCCTGCAGATTTTTCATTTTTCATTTCAGATAGAGTTTCAGCTATCCCATTTCCAATAAGGGGTTGAGATGGAAAGGGTTTAGTTATGAGGAGATTTTTTGTAACGGTACAAGGGAGAGACGAGTTTTGTCCAAAATGATTCGTTATAGCAGTTTCTGCTACATTTGAAAAGTAATCAACAAACAATTCTGTAACTTCATCAGGCTCTGTTATGGGACCACAGTCTTGTTTCAGAGAGATCAAGTTTTTTTTAATCGTTTTTATTTTTCCCAGTTCCTTGTTAATTATTCTCCAAGTATCTGTAGTTTTGTTTTATGATTTGTGTATTTTTGTGCTACAATAGTTTTTTTTTTCAACACTGTCTTATGCTTGTATTCTCCTGATCTCGCTTTGTAGCTTTCTGTCAATTGAGATTCAGAATTCTGGGGGATCAAGAGAAACCAATACATTCCCTGACATGCCTGAGATCATTACATTGGTCATAGATTTTTCCGATCCCCCATTTCAGAGTTATTTCCAGGGCACAATTTCCATATGCCTGTATCGTGCAGTTCGAGTTTTCGAATAAAACTCACTCTCTCTCAAGTGAAATAAAGTTCTACCATCTAACTGTTAAACAACGTCAAACTACCAGTATCACCAATAGCTCAATGTATTAAATCAAATATTCCCAAGAGTCAAAGAGCGCCCATGTATCGATTCTCTGATGTATATCTGATTCTATCGGCTAAGAGTTCGACTTACAGAGAACCAATAAAATTGTCAGAGTGTGACTCTACAGAATGGACTCCTGTCTACATTATTAATAACATATTTTTCCCAAGAGAACTGAATTCCAAATCTGCGTTGGCCACGAGAGTTTGTGTTGAGAAATGGTCCGGCAAATTCAGGTTACTTGAACTGCTGGCATGGGGATTGGAAACCACTGCTGGATTACGCCGGACGACTGCAAGATGGCCTAATTATATACCTACATTCTGAATAATGCAGTTTTATGTGTTGCGACACGGTTAGGAACATAAAGAGAGAACTTGCTTTTATTGTCATTCGATGCTCAACTCTTTATTGGTATCCATGAAAGAACACATCCCAGCACTTTGGTAATTGAATGCTGAAGGGTGTTTTTATGTTTAGACTTTGCAGAAAATTTCTGGGATAATCGTCAATGCCCGGAGAACATATAAATATTTAAATATTGTGAGATCCATGACAAATTAGCTTCCACGTTGGTCTCATGGGAACTACACCGTGACGGTCCAATAAAACTGAAATAAACACTGTTTTTCAGTAATATTTTCAGAAATAATTATTATAAAATGGTGGGTTTTGTTGGGGTTGATATTTCGCCGACGTTTTGACTTTCATAAAGGAATTTCTAGGGCACTGCAATATGAAACATTTACAATTACATGTTGACACTGATTAAAATGTACAGTAACAAAAGAGAGAAAAGGAACATAAAACATGGATTGTGAAATATATATGAATATACACACACACACACACACACACACACACACACACACCTACACACACACACACACATATATATATAAAAGGGTAGTCTTGACTGACTAGTTGGAGAAAAAAATCTACGAAACTATCTTGAGGATGCAGTCAAAATAACTGGGCTGGGTTAAAGAATACTCTTTGTTATATGGTCGATCTTTCGGAAACGTTTATTTCCTTTTTCAAGACATCTAAAAATGTGAAAAGAACAACTTTGAGTCACATGGTACTCCATAAAATGTTAGAAATACTTACTAACTTGAGAATAACATTATAAAGTTAAAAGCGTACATAGTCAGGAACAAACACAATTGAGCAGATCATTAATCAATGCATTGTTTAAAAATCAGTTAACAACTTCACAACCACTTTTATTCAAAAACTAGAAAAATTCTCGTCATGGAGATGTCAAAATAAGTTCTGCACATGGTCGAGTTATGCCAGAAGAGCATGGATCATAAGAAAAGGAAAGGATATACATTAGACATATGACAGCCGTCAATAAGTAAAGTGGGGAGGGATCAACCTGTTCGAATATATTGCCAACTTCACAGTGGCGGGAAATTTGAAAATTGCAAAAATTATAGAACATTTGAAAAAAGAGACAAATACACCGGAAAATGTTAATGAAATTTTTCTATAAGCACATTGTGTTTAAGAGTCCACATTCATTTGTGGTCCAGAAAGGTAATGTTGTTTCAATTTAATAATGTAATTGTACATAATACTCAGATTATTTAAATCAGTTTTTTTGTTCATGGTGTTAGAGTCATTATTAATGTGGAACATTTCTTTGAAAATTCTTTTATGATAGTTATTTTCAGTGCATAGAATTTAAACGTTTTCATAGTCCATAGTGTATTTGTCCTTGATCACATGTTCAGCCAGAGCACACGAGCACTTGTTCCTATTACGATCACTTTTGTGAGAGGTAATGCGACCAGATAAATTCCTCGAGGTCTGTCCAATATATGATTTGTTGCAAGACTGACAAGGTATATTATAGACTATGTTTGATTGTTCTAAAATTATCAATTTAGTTTTAGTGTTCGTGAAAATTCTCTGATTAGTTAGTATGATACGTTGAGCAACTTTAAGGTTGTTATTTTTGATGATATTAATGAGTATAGGAGTTAAATTATCAATATATGGTGAAGAGCAGAAAAAAAATTTCGAGGAGAGTTATCAGGGGGGTTCACCACATTGTTGTCTTGATTATTATTATTAGGGATGTTTTGATTTTCGTTACCAGAGTGATCATTCTGATTCTAGTTCCTGTTTTCAATGTTGGAGGTTAAAGTACTGAAACACAATTGATTTACCATCTTCCTTGGGTATGAATTTTCAAGTAAGATATCTCCAAGTTCATTTAAACATTGTATATATATATATATATATATATATATATATATATGGTGAATTCGGAAATTTTCAGTAACTGAAGATTATCCTTGGGGTTGCAGTCATATGATATATTGGCCTGATGAAGTAAAACTCTTGTTTAACGTGTCGAGCTTTCGATAATTTTATTTTCTTTTTCAAGACATCTGATAACATTATTGGTGTTAGAATAACAATGAAAATATGATAAAATCGACTTACTAATGTGGGGTATGTATGAAAAATTGCTGATGCATGTCCTCAAACATCATAGGAGAAAAAAAAACAGAAGAGTTGTTTTTTTTTGGCACTGGAATGTTGGATACATTGAAAAACATTGGAGAAGAAACAAAAACAACACACACACAATATTGATTATACAAACTGGACTGCTTGAAGCACGAATTTGTCCATGTGCTTTGATTATACATATATAACTGAGTTTAAAAAATTTGCTCGTTGAACAGTCACACATGGTTCAGTGTGAGCACACAACTGAAGAGAAGTCGAAAACTAGAAATTGTCGATGTCAACTTCATCTGTTCAATCAGTTGTCATGTCAATTTCTTGTATGCACTGATCCATGTGTTTTGTTCACAGAACGACAACTTAGATTTTTATGAAGGGTGATTGTACTGTTTGTTTCTAGTTTGAGGATATAACTGTAGATAATACTGGAATTTATTATATCGGACCTCTTATTCATGCTGTTATAAGAGGTCCGATATAACAAATTTAAGTATTATCTACAATTATATCCTTAAACAAGAACCAAACAGTACTTCCGCGTCGAATTCATCATCGAATCACCCTTCATAGAAATTTGAGTTGTCGTTCTGTGAACAAAACACATGGATCAGTGCACACAAGAAATTGACATGACAACTGATTGAACAGGTGAAGTTGACATCGACAATTTCTAGTTTCCGACCTCCCTTCGGTTCTGTGCTCACACTGAACCATGTGTGACTGTTCAACGAGCAAATTTTCTAAACTAAGTGAAATATGTATAACTTGAGCACATGAACGAATTCGTGCTTCAAATAGTCCAGTTTTGTATAATCAATATTGTGTGTGTGTTGTTTTTGTTTTTTCTCGAATGTTTTTCAATATATCCAACATTCCAGTGCCAAAAAAAAACAACCCTTTTGTTGTTTTTTCTCTTATGATGTTTAAGGACATGCATCAGCAATTCTTTATACAAATTCCACATTAGTATTTATCATATTTTCAGTGTTATTTTAACACCAATAATGTTTTCAGATCTCTTGAAAAAGAAAATAAAATTATCGAAAGCTCGACAAGTTGAACAAGAGTTTTACTTTATCAGGCCAATATATCATATGACTGCAACCCCAAGGATAATCTTCAGTTACTGTAAATTTCCAAATTCACCCTTTTTGTGCCAATCACGAGACCCAACATGAATGAGAGCACCATCAAGCCTACATCACCTATAGGTACGCCGGAAAAAGTAACTTTCAACCGGCGGTACCTAGTGACAGAAAAAAACACTCCTTACTTTATCCCTACCTCAATAGGATTCTATATAAATAGGATTCCATCTCGGTAGGAGTGGCTGAATGCCCAACTGGCGTGTATATCAAACGAGAAAGCCATGTGAAGTGGAATATAAGAAAATAAGGAACTTTGAAGTCTTCTTCACAACCAATGCATTATAAATTAAAACATTTGGTAGACCACAAGTGAAAAACAAACTATTTTTCTGGCAAATACCACGCAAAACGTTGAATGATATTCACCTGAAAATATATGCAAACTTCCATATAAAATGAAAATTGATTGCAAATGTTTCTTTCTGATAAACTCGATTATCACTCGGACCTGGCATAAATTACATAATCGAGTTCATCAGAAGGAAACATTTGCAATCAATCATCATTTCCTATGGAAGTTTGCATAGATGCTCAGGTGAATATCATTCAACGTTCTTTGTGGTATTTGCCAGGTAAGTAGGTGTTTCTTGGTTGTGGTCTAGCAATTGTTTGGATTTATATTGAATTCGTTGTGAAGAAGACTTCAAAGTTCCTTATTTTCTTATATTCCACTTCACATGAATTTCTTGTTCGATATACACGCCAGTCGGGCATTCGCGACTCCTACCAAGATGGAATCCTATTCATATATAATCCTATTGAGATAGGGGAACAGTATGGAGTGTATCTTTCTGTCACTAGGTACCACCGGTTCAAAGTAACTTTTTCCGGCGTACCATAGGTGACGTAGGTTTGATGGTGTTTTCATCTATGTTGGGTCTCGCTTCGGCCAGAGATCTTCGGATCTCTGACTGGTGACTACTCCGTACTGATTGGGCCAAGAGCCTGAAACCGCTGTGCGGATTGTAAGGGTGGACCTGGCATAAATTAAACATAATCGAGTTTATCAGAAAGAAACATTTGCATTCAATGTTCATTTTCTATGGAAGTTTGCATAGCTTTGCAGGTGGATATCATTCAACGTTCTGCGTGGTAGTTGCCAGGAAAGAATTTGTTTTCTGCTTGTGGTCTACCAGTTGTTCCAATTTATATTGAATTCGTTGTGAAGAAACTTCAAAGTTCCTTATTTTCTTATATTCCACTTCACATGGCTTTCTTGTTTGATATATACGCCAATCGAGCATTCAGCCATTCCTCCTGAGATGAAATCCTATTTATATAGAATCCTATTGAGATGAGAGAATAGTATGGAGTGGTTCTTACTGTCACTAGGTACCGCCGGTTAGAAGTCACTTTTTATGGCGTACCTATAGGTGATGTAGGCTTGATGGTGTTTTCATTTATGTTGGGTGTCGCTTCGGCCAGAGGTCTTCAGATCTCTGACTGGTGACTACTCCGTACTGATGAGGGCCAAAAGCCTGAAACCGGTATGCGCATTGTTAGGCAGACCTGGCATAAACTAAAAATAATCGAGTTTATTAGAAAGAAACATTTGCAATCAATTTTCATTTTCTATGGAAGTTTGCATATATTCTCAGGTGAATATCAATCAATGTTCCGCGTGGTATTTGCCAGGAAAGTAGTTGTTTTCCGCTTGTGGTCTATCAATTGTTTCAATTTATATTGAATTCGTTGTGAAGAAGACATCAAAGTTCCCTATTGTCTTTTTCCATATATATATTTATATAAATATATTTATTTTCTACGCAGATAAAAAACTCCCAGCTCCGGTGGATTGAAAACACCCGTGAACCCACTGGCAGGGAACCTGAGAACCTCTCTTGTATAAATCATACAACGTTTTATACATCTGAAACTATATATTCATCGTACTTTTTTCAATTATTTTTTAAGTCTTATTTCATTTCTCTAACCACCCATGGATATATTTAAATGTCATCCCCTATTTTGACTGAATATAGCCTATTTTGATAAATTTTTCCCCATTTTAAAAATGTTGATATCTGATGACGGTGAACGTCACTCTGTAGACGACATCTGCTGAAATCCTGAAATTTTCTCTATCGTTCCTGGATATGATGGAGATCCATTTTTTTCGAATACCTCCTCTAGTGTCTTGCACGAACTCCTTTTGGAAATTCATATTAAGCTAGCTTATGCCCGCGGCTTTGCCCGCGTGAATTTCAGAAATAACATATTTTTTCTACGCTTATTTGGTTCGAGGCAAAATACCATTTTGATAAATATGCTAATATTTTGCGTTCGCTCACGTGAGTTCATTGAAATTATTTCATAGTAGTGCGGATAGAATTTTTTTAAATATTTCTATAATTTCATTATTTCATATAGCCGACTTCACGTGATGAATAGTTCGAAAGGACCAAATCTCGACTTCCAAATTAAAATATGACATAAAATTCCCTTCGCTAAATTCAGCGCCAACCTATTCCAGGATAAAATTACGTCAATTTTACCAACCATAATTTAGGTTTGAATGATGTGAACTCTATGGGTTGTCTCACAACTATCTCTGGGCTCAAATTGAATCATGGAAGAAAACAAAATACTGCATAATGGAAAAAAATCATCAGTTTCGAATGGACTCCGCAAAATCCTTACTGAAAATGGCTCTCGGCTGAATTCGCTCAAACTCTGCAAAAAAATTGTATTCGGTATGCTGATCAAAAGTCTCAATGGGTACAACCCTCCATTTCATAGAATATGATCATGGAATATTCTAGGATTATCCTTTCTGGAATATTCATGGAATATTGTAGGTATATTCTGGATATACAAGTAATTTTTTTTTTATGTTCTGGTTCCCACGAAAAGGGATATCCTGTAATGTTCAGAGAACATCGTGGGAACCAAGGGAAAGAAGGTAGGAGTTGGTGTTCTTCTTAAATTTCTGGAGATTGTATGCCTCGGGGAACACCTCCCTAGGCAATGAGTTCCAAAGCCTCGCTGTTCGTTGGATGAACGAGTCTTTGGAAAGTGATGTTCTGCAGGTCTCCAAAGTGACCACGAAGGGTGTGATGACTGAACTTGACGGGTTAGTCTCGAAGAGACTGCCAAAGCAGGAACGATTGTTGATATTTCAGAAGAGCATCGCCCATGGAAATATCTATAAAATAGAGACAAATCGCCAACTTTTCTACGGTGTTCCAGACAAGTGAGCGAGTTTGTAAGCGAGGCATCACCGACGAGACGAATTGCCCTTTTTTGGACAGAATCCAATAGCCTCAGGATATGTTTAGGTGCCGCGCTCCAAATATGGAAACAGTATTCCAGGACAGGTCGGATCTGTGCCTTATAGATCATAAGCAGCTGGGTGGGGTGAAATAGCTCTTGGCACGAAACAAAAAACAAGTTTTGGGATGCACTTTTGGCAATGGACCTCACGTGATTTTCCCAGGAAAGGTTATTGCTGATAGTAATACCAAGCATCGATATGGATGACTTCAGTGGTATGGTTACTCCTGACAAAGTTATGTTAGGCACAGTGAGATCGACTTCTCTAGAGAAAAGACATGCTTGTGTTTTATTTGCATTGAATTCTACCAAGTTATTAGATCCCCACTCGAGAATGGTTGCTAAGTCCATATTTATATTATTAACATTTCTTCCTCGTTCATTTCTGGTTTCACGGGCTGATATAGGGGCCCTGGAAGAGAAAGCGGTATGGAGGGTACTATCATCGGCAAAGCTGTGTACTGACATGAAGTTGCTTTCAACAGGTCGTTGATGTGAAGTAGAAATAGTGTTGGTGCGAGAATAGATCCTTGCGGAACACCAGCATTTATGAGTAGAGTGTCAGATGAAACTCCATCGACCACTACATGGAGAGACCTGTTTGAGAGAAAACTAGCAAGCAGAGAACACAGCTGAGGGGGCAAGCCATAAGACGGAAGCTTGGCGAAGAGTCCCTGGTGCCAAACTCGATCGAACACCTTGGAGATATCTAATGCCACAGCTAAAGTTTCTCCATACTTTTCAATAGATAGCTGCCATATATGTGAGACATTAGCGAGCAGGTCACCAGTTGATCTCTGATGGCGGAAGCCATATTGCCTATCGTTGACAATTCCTGAGTCTCCCAGATATTTCATGAGCTCGATGTTGATGGCTTTTTCCATGACCTTTAAAATAATAGATAGCAGTGCGATAGGTCTGTAGTTGCTAGGTAGGGCCTTTTTGCCTTTTTAAGGGACTGGCTGTACTCTTGCAATTTTCCAATTGGACGGAAATACCCCCAAATTGTAAGAGTGGTTGAACAACTTGCAAAGAACAGGTGTTAGTTCGGGGGCTCATTTCTTGAGAACAATCGGCGGGATTCCGTCAGATCCACAGGCTTTGTTGGTGTTGAGACCCAGCAAAATCTTTCTGATAGTACGTTGGCGAAAGGTGATCTCGGGCATGTGACTGTCAATAGGTGTAATGTTCGGGGGTTGTTTTCCCGATGAATCCAGAGTGGAATTTCCAGCAAATAGGTGCGCAAAGATATTGGCTTCTTCCTGGGCAGTCGTTGCTAGTGTTAGAGGAGGAGGTTAGAGGAGAAAATGAGCTGGAAGTAAAGTTTCTTCCCACAGCTTTGGCGAAAGACCAAAATGAACGGGATCCGTTAGGACATTCAGCAAGTTTTGATCTTATTTTGGCATTGTGGGCATCTTTTGAGCATTCTATTGTCCCTTTCCCTCTAGCCTCGACATATGTTGCTCTGGTCTCAGGGCCCGGACTTTTTAGCCATCGATGGTATGCTGCCTGTTTGGAAGCCACAGCTCTAGAGCAGTTTCTGTTAAACCAGGTCTTATCGGATGATGTTCTTCTTTCGGTATTCGGTATGTAGGTTTATATCCCCAACATGATGATTTCAGAAATTGTCTCAGCACATCGTGTTGGATCTACTGAAGAGAAACAAACTCTCTTCCATGAAAACGCTGAGAAAAACATACGAAGACCTTCCCAGTCGGCCGAATTGTAATGCCACATGAGACGGGGTGGTATTGTGCAGCTCGATGGTAAATGGAAAGAGCATGTTGTGGAGATGAGGGTGTGATCAGAGTTTCCAAGTGGGGCACAAACTTCTATTCTATACGGGTCAGGATTGGTGGTGAGGAAAAGATCTAGTGTATTGGCAGACTGGTTGTTGACATCAGGGATGCGGGTTGGTAGCTCGACCAGTTGTTCTAGACCATGAGTGATGGCGAAGGCCTCGGTTTGACGACCCGCATCATCTGTTTTGTTAGAGAATTTGAGCCAGGCAGCGTTATGTACAAAGTCTCCCATGATTATGGTTTCAGCTGTTGGATGGTTCTCCTGAATGTAGTCCAGTTTGAGTGATAAAAACTCAAAGAGGTCGTTATATGAAGGTTCATTAGGTGATAGGTAAAGGCGGCAGAGGAACTTAGTCAGTTTGGTATCAGATAGCTTGAACCACATCACATCAAAGTCTTTCGGTTCCAAACTCTCTTCACGCTGGCATGAAAGGTTAGCCTTAGCGTGAAGGCAGACTCCACCTTTGAACCTGAATCGAGAATGGAGTTCGTAACCAGGACAAAGCATATGGACCTTGTTGGTGGACGAGTTAACCTGTGTTTCTGTTAGAGCCAGAATATCCGGTTTTTTCGTCTGTAGGTGATGGTGGACGTCATTGATGTTCTTGTTGAGTCCGCGGATGTTGCAAAAATTAATCTTTAATGTTGGGTCCCGTCGAGTACCTCTCGCCCGGAAATCCGAATGGAGAGGTATTTTGCTTCCGGGGTGTTTTACTCAAGGAGACTTCGTCATTATTACTATTAGGATGCACCTGAAAATAAAGGAGGAATTGGGGAAAAGGAAAGAGGGAGACCGGAAAGTATCGACCTAACACTGAAACATGGAATGATCCATTTCACAGCACACAAAGTCGATATGGTGGTATTTCACCGGGCGATGAGACCATCTTTCACCTACGGTTATTCTTTTAGTCGCCTCTTACGACAGGCAGGATTTACCATGGGGCTATTCTAAAGCCGATCCCCACATCTAGACCCCCATACAGCATCCGACCCCCATACAGCATAAATAATAATATTCCCAGATGACATTCCAGGAGTATTCCTTCTGGAATATTCATGGAATATCCTGGATATTCCGGAAATATTCCTCATGGAATATTCAAGGAATATCTATAATTTTCGCCACCAGCACATTCTAGGAATATTCCAAAAAAGATATGTATATCCCTGACACATATAAGAATATTCCAATATCCCAAAAATAATATTCTATGAATATTCAAGGAATATCCAGTGCTGCCAGGGTAGGCAGTTCTTCAAATTGATTTTTATTGATCGATGACAAACTCTCGAATTCCTCTTCAGTCAAATTATCCCAATGACACATTTCTCTGTCTGTTAATAAATTGCAAACCCTGTGAAAGTACTTTTAGAAAACAGCCTTTTTCATCTACAACTACGTACATTATCTGGCACAAAAATATTTCTTTCTATAAAGACCTGAATCCTGCATTGAATGGATAATCGGTGGTTGTCATTTTGCTCATTACAAATAACACAAGAACGGGATGCTGTTTGCGTAAGACGTTCAATCGCGAACAACTTGGATCGGCATCAATTAAAACTAATTCCTCTATTATAAACCGGTTGCAGTTCATGCACAGCCTAGAATTCTCATTTAGAGCCAGAGGAGGATGGCTATGATCGTCCCGTCTAGTAATTGCGAGTTGACGTTTGTTAATATGCGCATCACTATTCATAAGTGCCAGCTGACGCACATTGAATTGTCCATTATAAACGTAACAACGCATACTTATACAATTATTATAGAATAAGGTAATATATGTTAATCAGACAATGAACCCTTGATAACGCACTTGACAGATCCATTGACATATTCATCAATTGTGACAGATATCATATTTTATATATGTACGAGGTGTACCTGAAATGTGAGGTTGGGTTAGTAGAGTTTAAGGTGTCTTTAAGAATAGATTGGAATTTTTTGGTGGGATTACGATTGATTTCTGAAAAGTCTTTAGCGATTAAGAATTCTTATACTTTGGGGATATACTCAGTTTTTTCCAGAATGACTGACAATAGCGTTGCCCTCATCTGCTTGGGAAATTATTAGATTGTTAGACTTAGATTTGTTCTGGATATTTTAAAGGTTTTTTTGGACAGGATTCACTGGATTTTTTATATTATTTGATGAGTATAATCTATTAAGTTTAGAGCAGATCTCACTTCTTATTTGGGATTCATTATTTGGTGGTAAGGACTCTAATATTCTTTCTGATTCTACAGTAGCTTTCGACAAACGAAAATACGGAAAGAGAATAGTCGGCAACTATCCTCAATAGGACTGTTGCGCGAACCCAAGGAAAAGTTGCAAAAGAGCGCCTGTATATATATATACATATATATATATATATATATATTATACATATATATATATATATATATATATATATATATATATATATATATATATATATATATATATATATATATATGAACTGCATCAGATTATTGATAGTGACACCTATAATCTGTGCGGTGATGCTTAAACCTAATATCGTGGAATTTTAATAGCACGAAATTTCGTGCATATTAATAGGTCACCAACAAATTTGTCAGATAGGCCTACCCACGATACCAATAGTCGTACTCCTCATGCGTTTAACGCAAACAAATATCGAGAATAAGAGAAATCTGTTTCGAATCCAAAAGAACCCACCATCCGTTTACAGCCTGTTTCATGGTTTCTCATTCATCAGGACGGCCTGTGGTCTCTTTCAAATTCGTATCAGATTTCTCGTAGGTTAATAGCCTTGGGCCAATACAAACACGTGAGTTAGCGATTGATCACTGTATGAACCCGAACAAAATGATCGATGAGAGTCTAAACCTAAGCACTTATTGTAATCTAGATGACGTCGACGATTAACATGGACCTGTAGATGCTCCATCACCATTACCATCAACTTCTGCACCGATATCATCTTGTATCATTTACGACTCTACTTCTGAATAATAATGCTGTTGATGATCCTGCTCTCATTACAAATGCTGCTGAAGCTGATCTATGTGCTACTTCTACTGAATTTGATGGTCAACGGGCCAGAAAACGTAAACGACAAAATTACACGGAATTACAAGAAGAAGAAGGTGGACCAACTCCAACTTACACCCATGGTCGTACGGGTATTGACATGAATGAAATGAAAAATGACTCGTCTGAATTCGAATCGATACTGTGGGGAAAAAAAATCTGCAACTTCATGTGAACCAAGTTGTGTGGCGTGGCACGAAAGAAATGCCTGCTGAACTGAAGGAACTGAAAACACCATATAATTGCTTTCGCTATCTTGTAACTGAAGATGACAAACTCTCGAATTCCTCTTCAGTCAAATTATCCCAATGACACATTTCTCTGTCTGTTAATAAATTGCAAACCCTGTGAAAGTACTTTTAGAAAACAGCCTTTTTCATCTACAACTACGTACATTATCTGGCACAAAAATATTTCTTTCTATAAAGACCTGAATCCTGCATTGAATGGATAATCGGTGGTTGTCATTTTGCTCATTACAAATAACACAAGAACGGGATGCTGTTTGCGTAAGACGTTCAATCGCGAACAACTTGGATCGGCATCAATTAAAACTAATTCCTCTATTATAAACCGGTTGCAGTTCATGCACAGCCTAGAATTCTCATTTAGAGCCAGAGGAGGATGGCTATGATCGTCCCGTCTAGTAATTGCGAGTTGACGTTTGTTAATATGCGCATCACTATTCATAAGTGCCAGCTGACGCACATTGAATTGTCCATTATAAACGTAACAACGCATACTTATACAATTATTATAGAATAAGGTAATATATGTTAATCAGACAATGAACCCTTGATAACGCACTTGACAGATCCATTGACATATTCATCAATTGTGACAGATATCATATTTTATATATGTACGAGGTGTACCTGAAATGTGAGGTTGGGTTAGTAGAGTTTAAGGTGTCTTTAAGAATAGATTGGAATTTTTTGGTGGGATTACGATTGATTTCTGAAAAGTCTTTAGCGATTAAGAATTCTTATACTTTGGGGATATACTCAGTTTTTTCCAGAATGACTGACAATAGCGTTGCCCTCATCTGCTTGGGGAAAATTTTTAGATTGTTAGACTTAGATTTGTTCTGGATATTTTAAAGGTTTTTTTTTTGGACAGGATTCACTGGATTTTTTATATTATTTGATGAGTATAATCTATTAAGTTTAGAGCAGATCTCACTTCTTATTTGGGATTCATTATTTGGTGGTAAGGACTCTAATATTCTTTCTGATTCTACAGTAGCTTTCGACAAACGAAAATACGGAAAGAGAATAGTCGGCAACTATCCTCAATAGGACTGTTGCGCGAACCCAAGGAAAAGTTGCAAAAGAGCGCCTGTATATATATATACATATATATATATATATATATATATATATATATATACTATATATATATATATATATATATATATATATATATATATATATATATATGAACTGCATCAGATTATTGATAGTGACACCTATAATCTGTGCGGTGATGCTTAAACCTAATATCGTGGAATTTTAATAGCACGAAATTTCGTGCATATTAATAGGTCACCAACAAATTTGTCAGATAGGCCTACCCACGATACCAATAGTCGTACTCCTCATGCGTTTAACGCAAACAAATATCGAGAATAAGAGAAATCTGTTTCGAATCCAAAAGAACCCACCATCCGTTTACAGCCTGTTTCATGGTTTCTCATTCATCAGGACGGCCTGTGGTCTCTTTCAAATTCGTATCAGATTTCTCGTAGGTTAATAGCCTTGGGCCAATACAAACACGTGAACTGCATCAGATTATGATGTGACCAAGCGAAAAAAATTTTAAAGACAATTTCATATTAAAGGTACCAAACAAATTTGTCAGATAGGCCTACCCACGATACCAAAGTCGTACTCCTCATGCGTTTAACGCAAACAAATATCGAGAATGAGAGAAATCTGTTTCGAATCCAAAAGAACCCACCATCCGTCTACAGCCTGTTTTATGGTTACCCAATCATCAGGACGGCCTGTGGTCTCTTTCAAATTCGTATCAGATTTCTTGTAGGTTGATAGCCTTAGGCCAATACAAACATGTGAACTGCATCAGATTATTGATAGTGACACCTATAATCTGTGCGGTGAAGCTCAAACCTAATATCGTGTGTCAGCGAATTTAGCCGAGAGCCATTTTCCATGAGGATTCTGCGGGGTCCTTCGAAAATTATTCCATTTTGAAAGTAATTCTAACGATTAGAATTTTGCCCTTGGAATGATACTCTCTTGTAGAATTTAATTTTTCTATTACTGATTCTTTTCGAGATATAACCTGTTTTATAATATGGGGTTGGTTTTACCGTCTGGTGTCCAGACATAAAAATTAATTTCAATCTTTGAAAAAAAATCATGAAATTGATTTATCTTGACGTTTTGAAGAAAAAACAAAATTGTTGTGAATCCTGTTTTGGTACGCCGAACTCTTGCAATGTTACCTTTATGTAAAGTCAAATGAACCTATTAGCGACAATCTGCGTGATATAGCGGAAGGGTCATGACATGATATTATTCTCAGAAAAAAAAATCCATTCCATTCCTAGTTGAAACATCACAAAGAAACAGTACATTATAAAATTAATTATTTAATAGATAAAAATTATTCAAAAATTCGGAGAGAAGTTTCAACCGCTTGTGATTCGAATTTTGAAAAACCTTTTCTCAGTAAGTATCAGGAATGTAAAAAATTGCATTCCTCTATTACTGATACTCTTTCAGATATAACCTGTTTCATGATATTTTTTCTGCCAAATTTCAGAAATGAAAAAATTTCTGCTTGGGCAAAACTTATCATAGAATGTTCTGCTGTTGGTTTTCATTAACAGCTACATAGATTGAAATCAATCGAATATTTAGGAAATTGTTCTAACACATTGAGATCCAAGCCCATTATCCGTAATCCTGTTTGCTGTCATCCGTTACCCCGTATCCCGTTGTGCTATCCCTTTATTCAGTTTTCCGTTATGCAGTTACCTCGATATCTCCTCAAACCATTATGCCGTTATCCTGTTATCCGTTATCTTGTTTTTCCGTTCCACCGTTATCCCATTATCCGGTTTTCCCATTATTCCATTATTCCGTATTGCCGCTATCCATTATGGTACCCCGTTACCGCGTTATCGCAATATGCCGTTATCTCGTTATACAACGGGAAGATGTACTTGAGATGGGAGTTCACCTTATGTGGTTTGATCGGTTGAGTAGTTTTTGCGTAATGCTCGAACAAACAAACAAACAAATTTCAATTTTATAATAGTATATATATATATATATATATATATATATATATATATATATGTATGTGGTGTTATTGTTACATATATATATAAAATATATATATATATATATATATATATATATATATATATATATATATATATATAATTATATATATACATGGTTCTCGTCATCGTAGCGAAATAACATACCAGTTTTGGAGTTCAATCATAGGCTTAAATGGAGCATCAAAATCGGTCCAGTTGTTTTTGCGTGATGCTCGAATGGACAAAACAGAACCACACTATTTCACATTGACTAAAGAATACGAATAATACCATTTATTTAAAATTAAAACCAAATAATAAAGAACATTCCACCTCATACTATATAGAATACGATGAAGAGACTGTCAAAGTACCTATATAGGTCAAACAAAACATCACTTGAAAAAGCGATGTTGCCATAAAAGTTCAGCAATTCTCATATAACTCAATCTTCTGAATGAGCCAGTCTTATCCAAACACGAAAAAATAACAAAAGTTTGACAGTAACAACGTTGAGATTTCTACCAAAGAAAGATATCCAAAAGTAAAAACATTTCTTGAAATGATACATATAAAAAAACAACAGTTTTAACGATAGAAATGGGACCAGATTTATGACAATCTGTTGTAGTCCTGTGTATAGTACTTAACCCTCTAATGCCCCGGACAGCCTGTAGGCAGGCTATACCCAGTAAGCTATGAGAATACACGATAATTTTTCAAAGCGTTAACGATCATTTCCGCCTGTAGTTAGAACATTTTTCCATGTTTTGGTATGTTTCGCAGCGCTCTATCTTGTTTCCTTTGACAGCTAGGCCAGTTGCTAACGAATATTGTCCGACTTACGTCGTAAATTATTTTGCCGGAACGGTAATCAACAGTTGATAAAAAATACTTATTTTGATTTCATCGAGTTGTTAAAATTATTGGTGAGTAGAAGAACATATTCTTCATCGAAAAGTGTTACTGACCTGTCAGTGGAAATTCAAAAAATATACATATAGATGCATTTAGTGGACCCGCCTGTAGGCGGGCATGAGCATTTGGCAATTTTTTTCCTTCAATGAGGCATGTGTGCTACATTGACATACACATTTTTTTCAGTTATACCTTCGTTTTCAATCATGTTGTGCCCTAAGACTCATTACAAACTATCTGATATGACAGATGAGGAGGTGAATACACTGTACGAGTCAGTGACAAAATATGATGATACTGGTAGTGAAAATGAAGGTGATTTTGATATCGACGATGAAGTTGCCGATCCAGATTACCTTTGTGAAGAAGATAAGTTAGCGATTGATCACTGTATGAACCCGAACAAAATGATCGATGAGAGTCTAAACCTAAGCACTTATTGTAATCTAGATGACGTCGACGATTAACATGGACCTGTAGATGCTCCATCACCATTACCATCAACTTCTGCACCGATATCATCTTGTATCATTTACGACTCTACTTCTGAATAATAATGCTGTTGATGATCCTGCTCTCATTACAAATGCTGCTGAAGCTGATCTATGTGCTACTTCTACTGAATTTGATGGTCAACGGGCCAGAAAACGTAAACGACAAAATTACACGGAATTACAAGAAGAAGAAGGTGGACCAACTCCAACTTACACCCATGGTCGTACGGGTATTGACATGAATGAAATGAAAAATGACTCGTCTGAATTCGAATCGATACTGTGGGGAAAAAAAATCTGCAACTTCATGTGAACCAAGTTGTGTGGCGTGGCACGAAAGAAATGCCTGCTGAACTGAAGGAACTGAAAACACCATATAATTGCTTTCGCTATCTTGTAACTGAAGATTTCCTTCAGTTTCAGACTGAACAAATGAATTTGTATGCACGTCGAAGAAACATTTAGTCTCGGTTCATTACCGATAAAGCAGAACTTCGTGAATTCATTGGAATTATGTTCTTCATGTCCGTTTATCGCTATCCAAACGTCCGTTCTTATCGGAAAAGACATTCGTTCGAAGCAATTAGACAGGCAATGACTTGTAGACGATTCGAAGAAATGCGAAAATACTTGCATTTCAACGATAATTCGGGAGCCATCGAAAAAAACGAACCTGGTTTCGATAAACTGTACAAATTGCGTGCACTAGTTACACACTCCAACAAATGCTTTGGGTCAGTTCCGATTCTTCAATGTCTCTGTGTCGATGAGCGAATGTGTGCAACAAAAATGGGTGGTAATCCTACTCGTCAATATATGCCGAAAAAACCTCATAAATGGGGTACCAAACTATTCGCACTCTGTGATTATACTGGCTTCTGACATTCATTCGAAATCTATTCGGGTGCTGGCAATAACGTTATTTTCGAGAATTCACCAGATCTTGGAGCGTTGTCAAATGTCGTCGTTCGTTTGTCAAAGAAAATTCCGGACAATGTCAACCATATCGTGTACTTTGACAATTTCTATACATCGTTAGGTTTGCTGAAGTAGGTATCCCAGGAGTCTCAGAGTATAAAGCTTGGGAACGGTGCGTGCGAATCGTGTCCCAAATATAAAACTGTCAAGTGAAGCTGAGCTAGCAAGAAGAAAAGCTGAACGTGGTTATTTTGAGGAATATGTTGCTACCCCATATGGAATCGACATAAGCAGCGTTTTGTGGCGCGACACCAGAACAGTTCGTTTACTATCCACCTATGTTGGCATCAAACAATTTTTCTCAGCAAAAATAGACAGACAGCTCCTGACAGCCAAACGATGGGATCAAAAAATCAAGCAATACAAGGAAATCGACTGTCCATTTATCATAAAAGAATATAACAGACATATGGGCGGTGTCGATCTCATGGTCGCTACCACATTCGACTAAAGACCGGAAAGTGGACGAATCGGATCTTTTTTCATGTGTTAGATGTGGCAATGGTCAATTCATATATACTGTATAATCGCTTACAAAAAGACCGAATGGAGCTACCGATCTTTCGCACCTCAGTGGCTGAGTCACTATGCTTGGCTAATATTATCCGAGAAAAACGTCCTGTGGATAGACCATCTCATTCAGCATCACCTACACCGGCCCTACCAAAACCAGCAGAAAAACATGCAAATCACCAGGATGCAAATCAGAAACCCAAGCATATTGCACCAAATGCAACTCGAACCTCTGCAATTTCACCACAAAGGCATGTTTTCTGAAGTTTCATCAACGTACATGATAGATTGAAACATTATTCGTTATAAGGAAGAATTGTTCACAATTTATTCACATCAATGATATAAATGTCGAAGCGAATGTGCTTTCTATTTTTTGCTCCAAATACATAGGCCCGTCTCGAAGCGGCTCACCTATTTTCACCTGTCACCGTCGAAAACATGACATATTTGAATTTCTGAATGCATATTCATTTTTATCGAGTTCTTTCCAACCTATAGCGAAATTATGACCTAAAAATAAAATTGGAGCATTAGAAGGTTAATAATGAAAACAGGACTTGACAGATGTTGGTATAGAAATACAGCTAATGAAATTCAGTTTTGTAAATAATCCATTGTATTCATAGATTGGAAAAACATGAAAGAAAAACCATTCTCGATAACAACGAGATCAGACATCTTCTACAACATTCGTACAATACGAAAGCAGAAATATACATAGAATATTTGTGTTTCAATCTGAAGATGACAAAATCTATGTCAAAACGTCGTTGAAAGGAATTTCACGAATTTACTGAATCAGACCTTTATTCTGAGGAATTGAATCCATATTTGGTAGCACTTAGTTGTGAAGAAATGTGGTTTTATTGTTACATATGCTGTTCCCGTTATCAAAGCGGAATGAAATACATACCAGTTTTCGAATCCAAGAAAAAGCTTTCAAACGAAAGAGTTTTATCAAAATCGGTTCAATTGAAGAATTTTCGAAATCTTGATACATATGATGGAATGAAAATTGTTTCATGCGCTCATTCAGGCGATTCGAGAGAATCAATATCACTCATCAGGGTGTACAGAATTCAATACCCTTTCAAATGGTCAGAACTCAAACTTGAATATATCATTCTTGCGAGTGATCCAGCGAATAAAATTCGGGCATCACTCAGAATGAAAAGCGAACCCTTATTTTGAAACCAAAAAATTTGCCCAATTCACTCGTCGATATTATATCAGCCAACGAAAATGCCAATCAGTTCACATTTTCCAAACATAACCAATGACCAATTCAGGATTCCATACTCAAATTTCCCTTCATAATCTAGGAAAAATGCAGAATATTATCAAATAAAAAATTTTATCAAAACCAAAATTCGAAATCCAACGGAAATTCAAATCCAAATTTTCAAATTATTTCGAGAACACAAATAAAAAATTTTGATTTCCTGAATCATCATCTGAAAAAAATGTAATTTAACAAATTATTGCCATTCCAGAATTCGAAGGGAACACTGAAAGGGGGTGATACTGTCACACCCGTTATATGAAAAATAGGGTTGCTGATGTGAATAACAGATTAGTGGCTTGTTTGAAATGATTCCAATATGGAATAATTACAGTTTCAATGCGCTGATATTCCCGACACCCCATTACACTCCGGAAATCAGTATTCCTCTGAGACTCCAATTCAGCTCCAGCTTCCAATTTGCCAACGCCTACTATAAATAATACACACATATTAGCGACAATTGAACATTATGCTGTTGAGTGTAACTTCGATTGGAAGCTTCATTAATCGACTACAAATCTATCGGTTCAAATATACGATTACTATTCACCATTGAGTGAATTGGTTCAGAGTAAACTCAGGACTAATTTATAATGTGGCTTGCGTGGGTCCGTTGCAATGTTTTGCTTAATCTGGGTCACCATTAGCAGTCGTTATAGCGAATGGAACGAGAGTCTATAAACGGACATCTGACCGTCAGGATAACGAAGTATCCTGAACGGATTTGCTGGGAGAAATGCATTCATTCGTGTAGAGTGTGTTCAAAACCTGACATATAAATTTTGTTAATAATATATCTGAGATGTAGTATAATATCTCTCGATTTGGTTCTTCGATTCGGTCGATTTGTGAAGTTGATTTATGCACTCACATAGAGAACAAAACGACCTTATTTTCTGCACAAGACACGTAAAATAATGGAAACTTCAACACTAAAAAACAGTAAGAAAAGTACAGAACGGAGGTGCGTTGCAATGTCTATTCTCAAGTCTATTATATCTCGTCTCTTCCCCGGGGATGGTATCTGTCCTTTTCTGTCCCCGCTACCCGTAGCGTCCAACACTAAGCAGCACATGTGGTGACACTTCCAATATTATGTGGCGCACTTGAATATTGGGGTAACGTTCACAAACAAAAGATAAGGTGAAGTCACACCATGTAGAAAAAAAGGAGTAAGGGAGTTTGTTACTATTTATCTTGAAAAATGGCTGATTGCCGTGTGGGTATCAACAAAACATTTTATCACAGCAATACATGCCGTGGAGGGACGTGTGACATCATTTTGCTCCAAACATCAGAGCTTATCCGTCTCTTGGTATTCAACATGATTTTAAAAAAGTATTCGTTGATCAATTGAATGAATTACGTTTCTTAATGAAGATAATCGTAACAGTTTATTTCTTCAATAATTTTTACTTGAGCGAGCATCTTATTTCCAACACTTTTTCTTACAATAATTTTGATAACAGTCAAGAAGTTCTCAATGTAGCGTCTACTACTATGCTATTCAGCTACTATGAAATTTGATGTATGTAATATTCTAACCAGCATTGGCTAACAGAGTGGCTGATGAACTTCCGAAAACAATGTTCGTTATTCTAGATGGTCCAAGTTTTCCTCTACAACTTATCTTGAACAAGCAATGTCTTCACACAATATAAAGACATGTTGATATTCGGTGGGGAAATGCGCAATGATGCATATATTTTTTTGAAAATGTAGAAAACTTATTCCTTCATTTCATTGCTAACAATAGTAAATATGGGTTTTATTTTGTTTTCTGCATCTCTCATTGGAATTTTCCATAGGTACTAGCTATAAATAAATAATAGTTTGAAAAAACTGAAAAACACGCTTCTATAAAAAATCAGACTAAAAAAATAGAAAATAAGAAAAAAAAAATTATTAAAAAAAAAGCGTGGGGTGCATGGTATCGCCTCGGTGTGTAATGTTCTATATAATTATTGATACCATGCACCCCACGCTTTTTTTCAAATAAATTTTTTATTTTTTTTATTTTCAATTTTTTTAGTCTGGTTTTCTATAAAAGCGTGTTTTTTAGTTTTTTCAAACTAATAGTTATTTCCTACTTTTTAGTGTGGTTCGGTTTATTTATAAAAACTATTATTTTTATTATTTTTTTGCAAATTAAAAAATGGAATAATCTTATCAAATTAGGTAATCATAATCGCCGACCCCAAAAACCCCCATATCAATTTTGAATAGAATCAGAACATAATCACAAAACTCGGCCGCCATTTCAAACATTAAATTTAATTTTCACAAAAGAATCATAATATTCGACCCAAAAACCCCCACTTACCAATTTTGAATAGAATCAGACCCTAATCACAAAACTCAGCGGCCATTTTGAAGACGCCATCTTGAATTTTTCAATTTTTACTAGAGAACCGTGATATTCGACATCAAGAACCCCCACATACCAATTTTCAATAGAATCAGATCATAATCACAAAACTTGGTCGCCATTTCAAAGCCACCATCCTGAATTTTCCAATTTTCACAAAAGAATCATAATATTCGACCCCAAAAACCCCCACGTACCAATTTTGAATAGAATCAGACCATAATCACAAACCTCGGGCCAAGCCCATCTTGAATTTTCCGATTTTTACAAACGAATCATAATATTCGACCCCAAAAACCCCCACATACCAATTTTGAATAGAATCTGACCATAATCACAAAACTCGGCCGCCATTTTGAAGCCGCCATCCTGAATTTTTCAATTTCCACAGAAGAATCATAATATTCGACCTCAAAAACCCACACGTACCAATTTTGAATAGAATTAGACCATAATCACAAAACTCGGCCGCCATCTTGAATTTTCCGATTTTTACAAACGAATCATAATATTCGACCCCAAAAACCCCCACATACCAATTTTGAATAGAATCAGACCATAATCACAAAACTCGTCCACCATTTTGGAGCCGCCATCTTGAATTTTTCAAGAATCATAATCTCCGACCACAAAAACCCTCGGGTACCAATTTTGAAGCGAATCGGACCATAATCACAAAACTCGTACGCCATATTGGAGCCGCCATTCTGTTTATTCTCTATACAAAAATTTCTCAATGCATTGTCACCGGAATTATGTACACCTGCCAAATTCCAAATCATTCAAACGTCTGGAAGTGGGTCAAAATTGCGCCCAAAGGAGTCAGTTACAAACAAACAAACAAACAAACAAACATACAAGTGAAGCTAATATAAAGCGTGTAAAAAATATTTGTAATAATTGGTCAACTTAATAACTACATTTTTCCATTTTTGTGACTCAAATATGACATTATTCAACTCAAATTAGTGAGAGAAGTTGAACTTTTAATCACAAGTGATTAAATAGTATATTGTTTTACGAGTGATGAAAGTAACATTTTTTTAAGCGAGAAAACAGTTTACCAGCCGAGGCTGGTAATGCTCACGAGCTCCAAAAATTGTTTTCGACGAGTGAAACACTATACTTTTTCTACAACCATGTTTATATCATAATAATATGCTAAAAAAGAACGATGAACAAATATTTTGTTTCAAATAAAAAATAACAGAATTTCTTTGAACATTACTTATGATTTAAATATTGGTAAATTGTTACATTCGAGCAAGTATTTAATATTATAGGAGTATCACAATCAAGATTTTTATGTATTGAGGTAGACGATGCCACATCTGTTATGTTATTAACTGATGTCACTCCAGATGAAGATGCGCCATAATCGGATAGCGTTGGATTTTGTATGGATTGTGAAATTTTGGTTTGTATTTGATTTCTGCTGCTAACTGATTGATCAACATATCCTTCCGCAACGTTACTAGATTTCCAGCCTCCATGCTTTTTTAATTGAAGTACATCACCTCCTGCATCCACTAATAGCGTTGCGGAAGTTCTACGCAAACAATGCCAGTATATTTTTGGAGAACAGGCAAGTTTAAATATTGAGCTATTTGCATAGGAAATTTACTGAGTTTATTCATTCCCACAACCTGTTTAGTACACTTACCGTTCTGGTAGTTAATAAAGAATCTTGAATTTATTCTGAACCATATCTAGTGGATGGAGGTCCATATATATTTTAGAAATTCCGTAGAAGAACCCAGAAATGTGGAAGTAACGCGGTTCTCTTGTTTTTGTATTACGCATTGTAACTAAGACTATACTGCTGGTATCTTTTACATCACATCTCTCAAATCTTGTTTTATGGCAACGACAAGCCCCCAAAATTCCAAAAACTAAGGCTACCTACAAAAGTTAATATTATTATCATCAAATATTTGTCGCAATAATGAAGTGATTAACTTATCTTGATCATTGAGTATTTGGAGTCGGTAGTATTCTTTAAGAAACTGTGTATCTCATCGAAATATTTTTTTTTTACTTTTAAAACCATCAGATTTTCGTTCAAAAATATAACGTAACTTGGGATATTTACTGATATCGATATTATTTTTAATCGACAAAGTGGTTCTCAACATCGAATACATAGACCATAGCGTCGATGACCTACATTTTTTCGACAACCATCCAAAATACGCAAGCAGTACAGTTTCCGAAAATGAATTTACGCTAGTATCAACTCTAAAATCCATGAATTTTGCATATATTTCTCCTTATCTCTTTTTATATTTTACTGGTAATCAATCCAAAGAGGTTTCCTCAGCTTGATTTGCTATTTCTGGTGGTGTATTTGGAAAATCCAAATCACTTTCCGGATCAGAAATCATGATAACTTAAGTCTAAACAAAACGAGGAAATGTCAAACTAATGGAACCTGCCAATTAGATATGAATTGTTTTCAAATCTCACGGTATTTTTACGATTCTATTTTGCTTTTCAAAGAAACAGAATTAAAAAAAATGCATTCTAATTATAGAAACGAAAGTTAACGTTATGAGAATTTCTCTCAATTGCGACGGAAATCACGTTTTCGCTGAAGGTATTCTATTACGAAATGACGTCTTTTCGTAGAGGGTTGTGGAAAAAATATTTTCCTACGTTCATGCAAAAAATAAAACTTCATTGAACTATATTCAGTGAAAAAAGTGGTTCTTCATTGCACTGTGCAATAAAGTGTTTATGGCACTCATCTGTCCTTCTGTATCTGTCATTTGCGATCATAACAAACATTAACGTCAAATCGACGCAATTTTTAGTACGCTTTTTATTTTCCTACACTTAGTGCCATCTGATTAAAACAGTATTTGGTTTTTGCATGAACGTAAAATATTGTATGCAACTCGTGCAGAAAGTGTTTATTGCACTCGACGTGTTGTCCAACTCGGCCTTGCGACTTCACGTCGAGTGCAATAAACACTTACTTTTTGCACTTGTTGCATAAATAACTATTTGAACGAAGTTAGAAGTCCATTCTGCTCAAAGTGGAGTGGATGTATGAAGAAATGAAGTACTCCCCACAAAATGTGGTTAACTCCAACCATTCCTTTGATTCCGGTATAGATTTAAGAATCCTTCACATTGCTAATAAGGGTTCCCTAATGAATTGTCTAGAAATTTTCGAAATAAATTATACCTTGAAAGACTCCTCTACAACTTCTTTGAATGAACAGATTAAATTTGACTGCCTTCAATTCTATGACTCTTTTAACTTCTAGTTGAAGTTTACATCCACAATTTGGTATTTCTCCTTACCTTTTGTTCCACCCTACATCTCAGTTTTAGTCCTATAATAATGGATGTCACCCTCTCGTGTTATTCACTTACTAGATGTTCAACAATTTCACACTAGATGGCCGTACTATACCTTAGAACGCTTACTCTGCTCCTCTGTTCCCTTCTCTCATTGGTCAGTCACCATTTAGGAATAAAATATAAAAATGTCGAACTCATTCAAAATGCCAACAATGTTTTACAAACGATTACCATGCCCCTTCTTTATGGAGTGGAATGCTTTTATCCCAATTACGGTTCAAGTTGTTTCAAAGATATAATGCTTTGTTTACCTTTATAAATTACCAGAAATTTTTTAATTTTTTGTGTTGTGTTTTCTCGCCATGATGTGAGTATTCACAACTAAACTTCCATCCTTAATGATAATTTTTGAACCTATAGTCAAGGTTATTCCTCCCCTCTTTTCAGATTCATATAAGTATCAGCTGAAGATGGAGCTTTGAAGCTCCGAAACATGTCCTCCTTTGAAATAAATTTCGTGGAGATGATTTAGAGTACTTCATTCTTTCAATAACTATTTATTCACAAGTGATTGAAAGTGTTACTTAGGTTACCAATAAACAACCATCATTCACATTGTTCACAGCACAGCACAGCAACTGCATCGAATTATTCGTATCGAGTAGGCTGGTTTCCAAATTGAATGTAACACAAGCAACGGTAGCGCAGATTTTTATTCGAAGTAGGCTGGTTGCAATTTTGTTTCGACGAGTCAATGACAAAATAGTTACTTATGCAACAATTGCAAAATAATGTATTTTTATTTCTGCGAAAATGAAAAAAATCAGATTTGAAACACGTCAGTAAAGCGCATTCAATCACTCACTCAATCTCCAGGTTCGCGATAAAATGCTTCGCTTCACTCACTTGTCCTAAAAATAGCTATTTCTATGGATTATATCAATAATTGAACATTGGTCGCCTGAAGATACCTTTAAAATAGGTTGATCTCAATTGAACTTTCCCGGTTCATATCCATCGTTCTAAATGTTCACGTGCCTGAGAATATAAGTTTAGATGTTTTCGTCTCTCGTATGCGATTCCGGAATCAAAACACAGCACCCTGGTATCCTTTCGGATAACCCTAATTCCTTCTCCTACATATCCGCACAAACTAAACACACTCATTCCCCCACTTGCTGCACCTTTTGGTACAAAAATGAATAAATCGAAAAAATCATCTCTCCTCAACAGTTGCAAATAATCCAACCTCCTCAACTGAGGTTTCTTTTTCATTCATAAGCGCGATGATAAGTGCATTAGTTTGTGTGGTTTGCGCTGATAAAAAAAATGAGAATTCCGAATATTTTGGCGGTGAGGAAATATTCCTTGAAAATTACCCTTTTTTCAACATTTGAAGGGTTGGAACCCCAAAAGGGCGATGTGTTTTCATTTCGTATTCGTATTCATGTGACAAAAATACCATCAAACAGCTATTCTCAGAGCGTATGAGTGGGTCTGCTAGACATTTATAGTAGCTTTGAACATGAATTGAAAGGTCTAGCTGGGTGCATGTATCGATATATTCGAAGGAATGAATTTGTATTTCGTGCAGAATTATTTATTTAAAATTCATAGCAGAGCGCTTCCGACTGTTAAGTCATCATCAGTGCTACCTGAAAGTAAGTAACCATTGAAAATGTGAAATAGAAAGATGTTTGATTAAAATTGAAATTATGGAAAAAAAATGAGTTTACTTACTTGTAAAGTATACAGGAAAACCATATCTCTGCTGCATAAAACAACAATTAGTTCATGGTGAAAATATATTGAAATTAATCCTGGTCCAGGATCGTCGTGTATTGCAAATTTTTGGAAATAGATATTCCTAACCAATATTTATTGATGGAGTGAAGTTGAAGTTCGACAATGAGTGACAATATTGAAAGATTATTGACATGACAAGTGAATTTTGTGACATGGAATCACAGTACTAGAAATCAGAAATAATCCTGAAATAAGCCACCATGTCAACTGGAACACAGATCTGATAATTAACAGTCCAATGAGAACTTACATTTGTCAGATTTTTGTCGAAGTATGCCAAGGAAACTCAACAAGATTGTTGTGTAACTCTACAATTTTTGAGCCTTAATAATCGAATTTTGGTACAAAGTCAAAGTCTAATGAGAACTATCCTAGTCCCAAATTTTCGATTGAAGAAGACCAAAAAAGGAAGAGGAAGGAGAAGAAACACTTGTTTGATAAAAGAGAGACCGAAATTTCCAAAATGAGTCATCAAAATTGACCAACTCATTGAAGTTACGTGCAGTTTCCACAAGGGGATATTGAGTAAGGGTGGAAGTCTAATGAGAACTTACCCTGAACACAAAAGTCCAGAAGTCGAAGGCTGGCACAACCTGAAGGTGCTAATCCAAAATGAAAATAAAACCTGAAATGATTTGTTCTCAGTATTGTAGAGCAAGTTGGAAATGAGGGAAAACAAACAGCAAAGGTTATAAAACGAGTAATATCATCATCGAGGAGGTATTTAAATTGTTGAACTGAACAGAAGTGAGTAAATATTATATTAAAGAAAATTAGTTGAGTGAAATGTTTTTATTTTAGGCGACTATGAAGTGGAATGTAAGATCTGTTAAGATTAACTTGAGTGTTGAGAAAAAGGACATTGTTGAGCAATTCATTACTTATGTGTAAATCTTCAAGAAAATCTAGTCTGTTATAGTTTTTGGAACTGACCTCCTGTAAATTTTTTGAACTCCTATTTGGACTGAAGGGTTGTTGAATCTAAAGTGATAAATGAAAGCTGATACTTTACTAGGGATGAGATGTTCATTCATACGAGCTTTCAAAGGTCTACAAGTTTTACCAATGTAAACTGCATCACAATCTCCACAGTTTAACTTATTTATGCCACTTTTTGACAGTTTATCAATTTTATCTCTTGTGTTAACCATGTGTCTGCTCAAATAATTGTTAGTTTTGAAAGAAATTCTGATGTTGCCCACGCTGCTACTCATGAAACCGGCTATTTTGTTGGATATATTGTCATTTAAGAATTGGAGAGAAACGAACTTGTCAATAGTATCTACTTTAGGGTAAGCTAAGTTATTTTCATTTTCGATTCTATGAATCAAAGTTTTGATAATGTTAGTTTCATAATCGTTGTTGGAAGCTATTTGTTTAGGAATGTTCACTTCCTATTGATAATAAACTGTGGAAAGAGGTATATTTAGGAGTCTGTGAATGTAACAATTAAATATGGCCCTGTTATGCTAGGGAAGATGATTTGAATAACTAGGTATCACTTGATCAGTCTGTGTAGGGTTTTCTGTTAATATTGAAATTCAAGTGATTATCATTTTTGGGAATTGTAAGGTCTAGGGAGTTCGATGTACTATCAGATTCTACTTAAATTGTGAATTTTAGGTTGGGATGTATTTGATTGATTTTGTTTAAAAGTTTTTGTGCAGTTTCAATGTTGCCATTCACAAAAACTGTGACATATCGTCGACATTTCTATACCAGTGTAAAATTTACAAATCATCATAAGTGACAATATTTTTTTTTTCTTAACTTTTCATGGAAATGTCTGCTGAGAAAAGTGATTAAGAACTGCCCATGGTGAGTCCTCCAGGTTGTTGATAATATTTATCATTAAATACGAAAAAATCTTCAGAAAAGCAAAAATTCAAGATGATCAATATAAGTGTGATGCAATTGTCATCAAATTTGCAAGTGTTGAGGCCTCACTGACACGTGGTCACGTTTCCATTTTTGGAACTGAAGTGGAAAGATTGCTTACGTCAATAGAAATCATTAAGCAATTTAAATTATCGAGTTCGTTGATCAAATCTGGAGAGTTACTTACCGAATATGTAGGTTTGAAATTAGTTGAATCTTCTGAAAGTTTGTAAATGAAAGCAGCTAGAAATGAGACTGGAGTATTGGTGAAACTCACTACTGGCCTTCTTGGTATATCAACCTTGTGGATCTTTGGAAGTCCATACAAGCGAGGAATAACTGGATTGCTAGAAATTAATGAAAAAGGAGCAGAATGTTCTGCAAAAAAATTTTTATGACAATTCAGCTGGATTTTCATTTTTTTTTTTAAAGTTGTCAAATGGATTTGAAGTTAGGAGTTTCAAATTATGAATGCTTCAAATTTCAAATGAATTATCTTGCACGAAATACAAATTTATTCCTTCGAATTGAACATGAATGTCACCCTAATGAATAGAGTTCACAGCTCTAAGACTTCTCTGAAAAGTATTGTAACGTAAATAAACTTAACTTGGTTTAACTAATTTATTTAACACTTAATCTACAACTTAATTTATATTACTACGCCACTGTATAGCTCGATGGTATGGGCTCGTTCAGACTGTTCACTCCCTCTTGAGGGCTGTCTATTTATCTCCGATACAGCATTCTCGATGTTTCGAATTCTTCCAGTTGGCGACGGCATGTTCCAATTGTTTCCAATATTGACCGTTGCATTACGCGGCATAGCGGCTGGATGGTTCTCGAATATCTCCGGGGATGATCTCATCGTTGTCGACGGCAACACGTGAGGCGACAGGTCCGGCCTAGGTTCGTTACATTGCCCCCTTCTTAAAGACATTTCGTCCCGAAATTTCATCCTTGGAGTGTGACGATATCTGCATGACTCCCCATATCTGCACCGTGAAGTTCGATGGAAGTAACACTCCACGGTCTTCATGATCGGTCGTGGAAGAGGGTTACAGCAAACCAAAATCTTGACGCCGCTGGATCTGAATATCGCCTCCAGCATACTTCTTATGACTCTCCAGTCCAACCCATCAATACCACAGGATAATTTTGGAATTGCTAGATCCACCAGATTCTGGTCCACCATAGTATCTCTTAGTTTGGTGAGACTCTTCCAGACATCTTCATAAGACGGTTTATCTTGGGAATGTCTCTTGGTGACTAGGTAGTAGATGTTTCTCTGGCCTTTCTTCAACTGTAGCACCCCACCAACTTCTGGATTCTGCTCCCGAGTTTTGGAGTTGACCAAATTTGGAGAAACTACGGCGATGCCCCTGGCATTGAAGACTTTGCCACAGTCGCTAGTGCAGATGTTTCTCTGGCCTTTCTTCAACTGATTCTCGACCGTAGTCAGCAGGCACCTCAAAAAGGTCTCGTGACTCTCTCTAGTAACCCATGTAGAACTTTCTGCCCGTTTGAATACAAGGACATAAACTTCTCGAACGTCATATCATCCTCCGGTGGCTTGAGGGTGCGAACTTGGTCCTGGTTTCCAGCGTAAGGGGCCAACCTGTTGAAATGGACGACCCTTGGTTTCCCTCGGGGTGGCTTATGGATTCGGTACACAAGGTCGTTTATCCTTTTCACGATTTTATACGGGCCTTCCCACGAGTTCCGCAACTTTGGTGATAGCCCACGACGACGTTTGGGGTTGTACAGCCAAACCCGGTCATCAACCTTGAATCCTTCAGCGTCGGCCTTGATGTCATAGGTCTTCTTCATTTTATCGCTGGCACTCTGGATGTTCAACCGGACTCGTTCGTGGATGTCGTCCATTCTCTGCCGAAGTTTGCTGACGTAGTCCTCTCCCGCAGTGTCTTGTCCTGGCGGTATCCCAAACTTCAGGTCACAAGGCAGTCGCAGTTCTCGGCCCATTATAATACTAGCAGGAGTTTGACCGGTTGACTCGTGTACTGCGGATCGATAGGCCATCAGGAACAAATGAAGATACTGGTCCCAGTCTCTTTGATGGCCAGAGACAACCTTGGACAAGTGGCGGTTGATCGTCCTGTTCATCCGTTCCACCATTTCATCGGACTGCGGATGTAGGGCCGTGGTTCTTGTCTTGCGGATGTTCAGCAGTAGACATATTTCTTGGAAAAGGTTGGATTCGAAATTTCTGCCTTGATCCGAGTGCAGCTCCATTGGAATACCGAATCGACATATCCATTCTTTCACCAAGACGTCGGCGACGGTGATGGCTTCCTGGTTGGGCAGGGCATAGGCTTCCGCCCACTTACTGAAGTAGTCCATTGCCACAAGGATGTATTTATTCCCGTGGTCGGATACGGGAAACGGGCCGGCGATGTCAATGGCGATTCTCTCGAACGGGCTGCCTACTGACGCATCGGGGCCTTGGGTCGTATTCGCGGTCCATTGCTAGCAGCGCATACAGCGCACTTCCTGCACCAGTCCTGGACGTCAGCTTGACAATTGGCCCAGTAAAACCGTTGCCTCACTTTCTGAAGGGTCTTCGTCACTCCCAGATGTCCTCCGGCGACTCCATCATGGATTTCCGCAGCACTTCCTCTCTTCTGTTCCTGGGAACAATTATTTGGCGTCTGTCTTCCCCACCAATATCGGCCTCCAACACACGTTTCAGGATCCCATTGTCCAGAATAAGAGAGTTCCATTGTGCCCAATAGGACTTAACAGCCGGCGAGTAACCTGCGACTTCCTGCCATGATGGTCTTCGATTGCCCTTCTTCCAGCTGATGACTAAGCCAAGGTCGGGGTCTCTCTCTTGGTCTTTCTGGATCTTGCTGTCGTTCCAGTTGTCATCCATTGCCGCGGTTCTACAAAGTGTTGCTTCTTTCTCTTCTGCTCGTCGGCAATGTGAGCAATCATCTGGACATGGTCTTCGCGACAAGGCATCTGCATTCTTATGGCTAGTTCCGGCTATGTTCGACTCGAAAAATTTGGTTAAGGAATTTTCCTCGGTTGTAGAAGTGTTCCACTCCCTTTACAACAGCTAACAGCTCTCGCCTGGTGACACAGTAATTGCGCTCTGGTTTGCTAAGCGTCTTGCTGAAATAACCAATGACCTTCTCCTGTCCCTCCTGGATCTGAGATAGGACAGCTCCAAGTCCCACGTTGCTGGCGTCCGTATCCAAAATGAATTTCCCTTTGGGTAGGGGATAGCTCAGTATAGGTGTGTTGATCAAAGCTCCTTTCAGCTTCCTGAATGAGTCTTGACATTCTTCGGACCACTGGAACTTTGTTTGGCCTTCCGTGAGCTTGGTCAGTGGTTTAGCGATGTTGGCGAATCCCAGCACATATCGGCGATAGTATGTGCATAAACCAAGGAAACTTCGAAGTTGGTGAATGTCTTTTGGGATGGGCCAATCCTTAACAGCTTTGATCTTCTGGTCATCCACCGCTACTCCTTCCCCAGAGACAACGTGGCCGAGGTATCGTACTTCTTTTTGGAACAGATGGCATTTCTTAGGGCTCAGCTTCAATCCGGAGTTCCTTAGTCGCAGGAATACTTCCTCCAAGTTTTTCACGTGGTCCTCAAACGATCTGCCGACCACAATTATGTCGTCGAGATACACTAGACACGTGTTCCATGAGAGTCCCTTCAGTACTGTTTCCATCAATCTTTCGAACGTGGCGGGAGCATTACAGAGCCCGAATGGCATAACGGTGAACTGCCACAATCCTGAGCCGATGGTAAAGCAGTCTTTCTTCGATCTTCCTGAGCCAGTTCTACTTGCCAGTATCCACTCTTCAGCTCAAGGGTCGAGAAAATCGTGGAACCAGCCAACGTGTCTAGGGTGTCATCTATTCTCGGGGAGGGTAACTGTCCTTCTTCGTGACATTATTAAGTTGGCGATAGTCTACACAAAGCGTGTCGATCCATCCTTTTTCTTCACCAGTACAACTGGAGGACCAGGGACTGTCAGATGGTTCGATAACTCCTTCTTTCCCATATCGCTGACTATTTTGTCAGCCTCTTCCTTCTTGGCAAGAGGAAGTCTTCTTGCTGATTGCCGGATCGGTCGGCACCCCAGTATCAATCTTGTGCTGGACCACATTAGTTCGACCTCCTTTTCCTTGTCCGGTATCGAAGATGTCTTGGTACTTCCTAACTAAATCTCTTAGTTTGGGCTGTTGAGCTGGTTTTATATCTTTGGAAGAGATGGCAACTAATTTTTCTAGTTCTGTGGGCAAGTTGTTGGGTTGGCTAATCGTACCTCGTACACTCCGGATCACTGAGGAAACTGACGAGCAGTGCCCCAATATTGTTCCTTTCTTCAAGGTCACTGGAAAATAATTGACATTCATGACCCTTACGGGCACAAATTTGTCAGCACGCAACAAGGTCTTCCCTAGTGCAATCCTCGTCCAATTTTTCATCATGAAGTTTGGGCTCGAACATCACCACGTTTCCACTGCTCGTACTCCCGTCCAGGCGAGCCTCCAGGATGGTTTCAGCCCTCCAGGTACGCTTACATCTTCAGCCAACAGCACACGGATCAACCCCTCACTTCTCCCATGAAGCACCAGCTCTTCTCCGTTGACACGTAGGACGCCGTCTTTGAAATCCAATTCAAACCCTCTGGAATTCATGATGTCCATTCCGATGATTGCATCGTCTTCGATGTCCGCTACAAGTGCCTGATGTTTCACTTTAGTGCTGCCCAAAATTATTTCAATCGGTAGCTCGCCATATACAGTAGCTGGCTCCCCTGTTGCTGTGCGTAGCTTCCAAGTTGTCGGTTCAATCCGTTCCGGTGTTCTGGCAAAGGAAGGCCCGAGAATTGTCCTAGTCGCACCTGTATCTAGCAGCATGGTGCAAGGCTCGTTATTGATGAGACCGTCTACGAAGACACCTTTGTTCTGTCGTTGAAGGATCGCGACATATGCGTTGTTAACCGGGGCTTGCGGACACATGCCGACGATTGCCCCTTCTCGTCGACTTTTTTAGTTTTCCTGCATCGGAGTCGATGAATGTTGGACATTTGCTACGCACATGTCCAATTTTGCCACAATTCCGGCATCTCATCTGTCTTTTCTCAGGCAACACTTCCTTCATCACTTTTCTTATGGCAGCTTCCAAGTTAGCAGGCTCCTGTGAGTCTTCCTCAATCGTTTGAACTTTACTTTGGCTTTTGCAGCATTGTTTTGCTGCTTCGAATTCCAAAGCGCGTGCCAGTGCGTCTACGAGATGTGTTGGACGAGCTAATATCAACGCTTGTCTGGTTTCTTGGTCACGGAGTCCATCCAAGAATGCCTGAACCGCTAATCGCTCCATTACATTTTCCGGTATGGCTGGATATGCGAGACGAACCAAGCGTGCAATGTCAGTTTCAAATTCTTGTAAGGATTCGCCCGATTTCTGACAGCGATTTTTCAGCTGGGAGTGGTATACGTGTTCCAAATGGGCCTGGCCATATCGTAATTCTAGATGTTCAATCAGCTGTTCATAGTCCTCCTGTTCTTGGGCGGTAAGAGTTTGTAGAATATTCGTCGCTTCTCCACGTAATGCAAGTGTTAGTGCTACAGCTCTTTCCCCTGCATTCCATCCATTTGCTTTGGCCGCTGCTTCAAACTGTCGGCGGTAATTTTCCCATGGAGTTTTTCCGTCAAATTGAGGCGGCTTCATGGAAAGCTTCCTATTTCGGCGGTAATTTTCCCATGGAGTTTTTCCGTCCGTTTATCCAAGTTCAAACTCAAGTCCAGCATTGCATTTTCGTTAACCATCTCTGTGGAGGGCGCACTATTAATTGTTTTCCAGCTTACTGATCGTTTCCTTTATTTTATCTACCTCCGTGTTCATTTTGCTCCTAATTTTATCTATCTCTGTCTCAACGGTTCCCATTCTTTCTTCTAGAAATTTAGCCACACCACACAATTCTTTTTTAGGCCTTCTGTGTTTTCCAGGAACTTCTCTTCCAGGCTTCTTGAATTTTCTAGAAGCTTCTCTTCCAGATTTCTAGAATTTTCTTCCAGGCTTCTTGAATTTTCTTGAAGCTTCTCTTCCAGATTTCTAGAAAGCTTCTCTTCCAGATTTATAGAATTTTCTTGAAGCTTCTCTTCCAGATTTCTAGAATTTTCTTCAAGCTTCTCTTCCACATTTCTAGCATTCTCTTCCAAAGTCCTCGAATTTTGTTGCAGCTCTTCTTTCAAGGATTCTATTATCGGACTCAATTTCTAGAATTTTCTTCAAGCTTCTCTTCCACATTTCTAGATTCTCTTCTGCAAGTCTTTCCTGGAGTACTTGCTTTTTACCTGTTGTTTCCAGTTCCCTTTCCTCCAATTCCTGTTTCAATTCCGCTACCTTCAATCCGCAAGGCGCACTTTTCTTGAACACATTTTGTCTTTGACGAGGTATCAGTCTGTTTTACACGAAAAGTTTATCAGTTTGTTAAAAATTCACTTCGCGAATTCTTTTCCACGGGCCACCAGTCTATTGTCTGTTTCACGCGAACAGTGTAGCAGTTTATATTCCCACGCACAATTGTCCACTTCGCGAAAACCGGGCCACTGTCTATTTTTGGGCGTACAAAAAGGTCTATCAATTTATTTTTCTGACTATCCACTCCACGATCACTTGTTTATTTTCAAAA